>CM022874.1:13759980-13775256 GCA_012654025.1 Pachypsylla venusta | reverse complement strand
ACAACAAGAACAACAGCGACATCATCAGCAAGTAAAACAGCAATAGCACACTCTACATAATTAACAACAAGAACAACTGCGACATCATCAGCAAGTAAAACAACAATAGCACACTCTACATTATTAACAACAAGAACAACAGCAACATCATCAGCAAGTAAAACAGCAATAGCACACTCTACATAATTAACAACAGCAACATTATCAGCAAGTAAAACAACAATAGCACACTCTACATAATTAACAACAAGAACAACAACAACATCATCAGCAAATAAAACAACAATAGCACACTCTACATAATTAACAACAAGAACAACAGCAACATCATCAGCAAGTAAAACAACAATAGCACACTCTACATAATTAACAACAAGACCGACAACAACATCATCAGTAAGTAAAATAACAATAGCACACTCTACATCTACATAATTAACAACAAGACCAACAGCAACATCTCAGACAACGAAAGGAACAATGCATTGAATGAAATGTGTTCTATCAATGTGGACAGCTTCTTAATTCTTTTTGAAAATATAACTTTTTCGTTTACTGGATTTATAGCGGAGCTCCCTCCTTCTTAGGGTTTTGGGATTTTCTTTGTCACACAGTATTTTCAGCATTGATAGGTAATCTTTTTGTTTTCAGTTCAGTGGAGTATACAACACTTTAAGGGCAGTTATATCGGAAGAAGAATATCCTAAAATTAGAACGAAATTAACAGAAATGGGTACAGTTGCAAGAGATACACTCCGTCTACCATGGCTCATGCGCTTGAAAGCTGACTTCGAGGCTGCAGCAAACAATGCTTAACTATTTAGATAAATACTGGGTTATTCAATTTCAGTAGAATAGACTCTGTTGCAGATACCTTTATTCCTATTGTCTAATATTGTCCCTTAGGCCTACTATTAATGAGGACCTAGATACAGCTTATACAATGTGTTAATTTTCTAATTAAATCATAGGAATTCAACATGGCATTTTCTTTTTATGACTTCGAAATTTTCGATGTCGAGTTTTCAATACCAAAACACGTTTTGAGAACCCAAATCTCAAGTTGTGTCTGTCCGCTAATGAACAAGATATCTCAGGAAGATATCAGGTTCGATTTTTTTTAGTAACTAATTGAAACTAACATTTTGATTTTTCATTTCATCAATGGTTTAAATTTCATACTAAAGCTAATGACAGACGATCCTAAGATCGGGGCTTCTGTTGTTGTTTTTTTTTTCTCTCTAGAAGTTTAGGAAATAAGGGAGCTTTGATATGTAAATTAACCACTGATGAAATAACCCTTATGGTACCAAACCACACGATCGTGAGCCCTATGGATTTTTCTTCATAATTCAATGTGGGATTATTTTCCCCTCACCGATTCTTTTCAAGGAGGTTTCAAATATTGTGCTAACTTCATATCAGTGATCCGGTGTTGTTTATTTACATTTGGGGTTTCAAAAAAAAAAAAAAAAAAATTGAGAAGTCGTGAGTTGAATTTTTCTGTGTTGTGGAGTACGCCGTTCGATGCCGATAAAGGTAAGTTAATTTTGTGTATTACCTTTGTTTATTGTTTGCACCCATTTCAAAATTAATAGAGAATCATTTACGTGTATTTCCGACATCAGCAATCATATTTAAAAAGTGCTACAGGCCTCTAAAGTTTAGGGCTCACAATCGTGTGCTTTGCTACTATAGAACTACAAAAAATTAATTTTGTTTTGTTTCAGTGTGAAAATGGATAATTTGGTAAATCACAAGTAAAAGATTTATTCCACTTCAGACTTGCTGTTTCTGAGGACATAAAGGTTGCAAAGCCTCCCAATATCCCTATGGAATCAGACAGTGACACAGAAGAAACTGTGAGAGTTGGCCCTAGAAACAAACCCCCCTGCCCATGCCAGGGAATTTGAAGAGATATGATCAGTTCTGTCATTGGCCTCAAGTATGTGAACTAACTGCACCACTCAGATGCAGAATGGAAGGTTGTATATCAAGATCAAAAGTAATGTGTACAAAATGTAAGGTCTATCTGTGCCTAACAAAACAGAAAAATTGCTTCATCCAGTTTCATAGCACATAGAATAGATAATGTGTGCAAATATGAGAAGAAAAGTGCAATTAATTACATTGCAATAATTAATTCCAAAAGTGCAATAATTACACACACAACTTATAATTCCTTGTAAATTTTTAAAGTCAGGTTTCCTTGGAAAGAGCAAAATTTGTAATTTTTTTAAAAAGAGTCAGAGTAAAATAATAAAAAACACAAAGTCGATTTTTATTGATAAATACATTTTTATAATTTTTTTATTTTCATAAAAATTTTGTAGTGATTCAGTCCTGGTGTTCACGATCGTGAGGGCTTACCTATTGGGCTGAATTTTGAAATATAGTATCTTGGGATCAATGTAAAATATCTGGTCCTTGCAGTTTTTCAATTATCTTATTTTTTCAAATTTTATTGTGAAAAATAGTGGTAAAAAAATCTTCTCATATCAGGAATCGAACCTGAAACCTGAGGATACAGAGTGGCGTAGATTTTCGTTTAGGTTACTGACGAACCCTAAAAGTTATAGAATTCATCAAACTAAGGAAAACAATTTTATGAAGAAAATAAGATGTTCACTCTGTTAATATCATGGCCCAAAAACCGGTTCTAAAGCCATAATAGGTTTCATTCGATTTCCTGATTAAAAAAAAATACATGAAAAGCTTATGTCACTCAAATTTCAATATCTACTGGGAAAATTACTAGGCCATAAAAAGAAAATCCCATATTAATTTCTATGATACAACCAGAAAGTTAGCTATTTTTGGAATTCGCTTTTTTTAGGTCCCAGCGTGGTCCCATTAAAGGTATAAATGTGAACCCTATAAACTCGTATGTGTCTGTCAGTTTCGGAGCACATTTGAATTGGTAAATACATCCAAAGATTGAAATTGATTCTCTGAGTGTATAAACACATCATACTCATGTTAACTTCCCACTCCTATCATAGCAGCTATGGAAGGGCACCTCATTATTTATACAATTAGTTTAAAAAACACACCATTAACATTATAATATCGCATTAAAGTTTCTTTCCATGCAAGAATCCAAGGACAAAACTAGGAGTGGCGTAAGGTTTTTGGGGTGTTTTTTTTTTTTTTTTTTTTTTTTTTTTTTTTTNTTTTTTTTTTTTTTTTTGGAAATGGGCGGTTGCTGCGTGTGCTGACTAGCGCCGAAATGGGTGGTTGCCCCGTGTGCTGACTAGCCTAGTTACATGTATGGGTCGAATAGCAACGTCCCATATTTTATTAGAATGAAGGTTGCACATGTGAAAGGATAACGGAGAAAATGGGATCTGAATATTGCAAAACTACGCTGGTTTTGTGATTCAATCACACCTCAAAATTCAAAAGCACTTCCAGAAAAGCTAGAAAGCTAAAATTTGGTAGGGTATATTAACTTAAAACAACAGGAAAATTATGAAAACACACAAATTGTGTTTCGTTCCGGAGAAGAAAGAGAATTCACAAGAGATAGGATTTATTGCTTTAGATCACTGCCAGAATAGGTAGAAACCTAAAATTTGGTATGGAGGGGTATTTCAGTTTAAAAACATCAGAAAAATTATGAAAACATCCAAATTGTGTTTCGTTCTGGAAAAAAAAAAATATTTCAGAAGAAATTGAATTTATATCTTAGAGCTCTTTCGGAATAAGTAGAAACCTAAAAATTTAGTAGGAATGTATTAAGAGTAATTATTTAACTTTAATACAGGAAAATTTTTATAGAAAATTATGTAAACAACAAAATTTCGTTTCGGTCCGGCAAAATAAGAGTAAGAGATTTCATAGTCAAAGAAATTTATAATTGCATAGCTTTTCCGGAATCAGTATAGAAAACGGCTCACTGGTATAACTCTTCTTCGGGGCAATATGGCGTAATGTCATATCCATTGCATGTGCATGTTCCTACTTTTTGCTTGTCCACCACAGAAGGCTTTTGATCACTTTGAGTTATATATTTTGTAGCCCGGGCCAAGTAAGACCGCCATCTTGGAATTTTGTTTTTCCTGAATATTTTGAGAACCGCTTATGTTATTGAAATTAAACTTACGTGATATGCAATACGTATGCCCCTAACAAATATGAGCAAATTTGTTTCAACTTTTTCTCCATATTTTTGCACAAGTTGTTCAATTTTGATAAAATTATGTACAAAAGCGGTTAGCCGATATAATATATAATAGAAATAAACACGTTTGTTTGAGTTTGATGCGTGGGTCAATGTTGGACATGTTGGGAATAAGATTGTCTTTTTTAAAAAAAGGTTAGAACATAACAAAATACTACTCCCAACACGTTCTACACAGCTTAACAACCCGTTACTATTCCCCATGATCTACATACGTTAACAAACGTGTAGGTAATGTGTATATGTACTCTATTTGATGCGGTATGCTCTGATCGCGTTTAAATGATTGTACCTCGGTGATATGATTATTAATGTAAAAGTCCGATTTATTCCCATTTTTTATATATATATATATATATATAAAGAAAGTTGTGTGATGTTCACACCAGATATTTCGTTTAGTATAATTAAAAAAAAACGATTGTTTCTGATGATACTAATCACGCACATTGCTGGTATGCCACTTTCTCATTTTTGATCGACCAACAATTCACTCAAGTGGCAGATTTTCATTTTGTTACATTTTTGTCCAAACATTCGTCATGAGCTTGTTGATTAGTTCATTTTTCTGCGCAATTTTTATTCTAACTTTTCAGAGTAAAACATGTAAGTAGGAATTAGCCTTATGGGTGGTCTTTGGATCAATAAATTAACAACAAAATATTTTTTTCTCCGGGGATCAAACTCATTCCTTGTGCGTTTAAAGGCCATATTCTAAAACTCCACTCAAGTGTGAGTTCTCACTCTGACTACAAATTATCGAAGTGGCCACTCGCACTTGTAAAATTTTGAGTGTTTTCTAATTAAACACTCAATTGGCCATGGACACTTTAAGCACAGAGAAAATCTATGATAGAAACGTCTTTCATTGGATCTGTAGACGGGTGAAATTAATTGAAATTTTATTTTATTTTAAAGTCAAAACATGGGTTTAAATTTTTAAAAAATTAATTAGTCTGGTTCAAAATCACTCTCTAAACTGAAAGGTATGAAAAACAATTGAAGACAATCTTAAAAAAAGGTGCAAATCTGTTCTAGAGGACAAAAGTAAAAGTTCGAGCATCGACAGGTTCGGTCTGCCCGAAGGCTGAAGGCTTATTATTAATTAATTAAATAAACTGACCAATAGCAACACAATGCGCCCACCCTGCTTATTGAAATTTGCTAAATTTGCAAGTGTTTTTTTTTTTTTTTTTAATTTAAAATGTTGTAAAAATCTAATTGTTTATTTTAATGAACATCCCATGCTAAAAAAAAATAAAATAATATTTTACCTCCTCCCTTCTAAAATTAGAGAAGTTTGATACTCATACAAAAAATTTAAAAATGAAATAAAAATGATCAAAAACACATGACTTTAAGTTCTATAATTTTAAGATATTATTTGATACGCGTATTTCGAATTTTACTCCACTATCATGAATGATATTGGAGTAAAATCCGAAATATACCCGTATCGAATAATACCTATATTAAAAATAATATATTATTCGATACGCGTATTTCGGATTTTACTTCATTATCATGAATGATAATGAAGTAAAATCTATCGATAATAGGGTAAAATCTGAAATACGCGTATCGAATAATGTATTAAAAATAATATATTAATATAATATTCCAATAATATATTAACATATTGTTCAAATAATATATTATTCGATACTCGTATTTCGGATTTTACTCCATTATCAAGAATGATATTGGAGTAAAATCCGAAATATACCCGTATCGAATAATACCTATATTAAAAATAATATATTATTCGATACGCATATTTCGGATTTTACTCCATTATCATGAATGATAATAGGGTAAAATCTGAAATACGCGTATCGAATAATGTATTAAAAATAATATATTAATATAATATTTCAATACTATATTAATATATTATTCGATACGCATATTTCGGATTTTACTCCATTATCATGAATGATAATGGAGTAAAATCTGAAATACGGATATCGAATAATATATTAAAATTAACATAAAGTCAAGTGTTTTTGATCATTTTCATTTCTTGTATTTGATAGTTCTACCAAGTGTCCTAAAGGTTTACTTTCTTTGATAATAATTATGTAACTAATATCCACATGTTATTTGATTTTTTTAATTGTACTGTAAGATATTACTGTTACTTATATCTACTTGTGAAAAAAGCTCTTAATTCATTCACAAATTTGAAAAAAATCCCTCTGATTATTACAAAATTCCACTTGTACAGGGTGCGGCAATTAGTATTTTCACTTTTCAAAAAATCGTGGGAGGGGGAGTAATAGTAGGAGGAGCGAGGGGTTTGTGATATTCAACACGACATGACATCTAGTTTTTAGTTGTTGAATGGTTTGCTCGAGCGTGCATCTTGCGATTGTTGTCATTTTTTTTTTTTTTAAGTGAACCGTTATAGCCACTCGGAGGGCGTTCCGCACAAGGTATGGTTTGCACTCCACGGATCCAGTTACTGATCGAAAAACAATTTTGAGTTGAGTTCACAACTTTAGGACCACATCATCAGCTTTAGGCTGTATGGGGCTACCCATGCAGCCAATCGTTCTGGTGAGATTCCGCAGGACATGTTCCCCAGTCACCAGATTTGAGTCCCTGTGACTTCTTCCTATGGGGTTACCTCAAAGCTGAGGTCTTCAAACATCGCCCTGGGACCCTTGAAGAGTTAAAGGATACAATTCTGGAAGATATCATCCAAATTGATGCGGATATGCTGACGAGAGTCATGGAAAACTTCCGTGAAAGACTCCAAAAGTGCATCACTCGCCAAAGCCGTCATTTGGACGACATTATTTATATAGATAGAAAAAAAAAATAGAATGAACAAGTTTGCAAAATACAAAATAATTTTTCAAATATCTCATTTCCTTTTTTTGCCAGCTCTTTCAAATGTGGAAATACTAATTGCCGCACCCTGTATTTTGGTTTCGTTTGCTATTAGCTTTATTGTTTTATTGATGATAGTCGTCACAAACACAAAACAAATAGGAATTAAAAAGAGGTACCTCCAAATATCAAAATTGATTATAGTACAATTTGGATGGCGGAGGAACGCATTAGAAAAAAATATATCCTGAAATAAAATATTGGTTTCAACACATTCTTCCTCAGCCAAAACTGTTTTCAAGGGTTTTTTTATGTCTGTCGGAAAGAGTGTGAACAGAGAGTTAGATTATAATTATATGCAAGGAAAAACAACCCATTAAAAATTAATAATAAATATAATTTCAAAATATTTATGTCCATGGATTGATTTGAACTGGTTACGAATCGATCGACTTCACCTATTGAACCATGCAAAAATTAATTTGAGCGAAATTTTCCTCTGTATTTAAAGTAATTAGTTTATTAGATTGTCATGGAAACATAAACATTATAGATTATACTGATTTCATTTGATAAATGGAAACAATTTTTTTTTTTTTTTTTCAAATATAATTATACTTCAATCATAGCCAAAGATATTTTACGGTATTTTTTAAAAATAATATGGGCTTTGAAAGTTTGAATTAGATAGGTACCTACTCTGTGGCTTATAAAAGTGAGTGACTGATTTTCATTTTTTTCATACCAATTTGAAGTGCCCTTCGATATTTCACTTCAAGCTTTACAACCGTTCTGCGACCCCAAGAAAAAAATGTGAAAATGTGTCAACAATGAATATGAGCGCTGGCTAGTGGTGGTCGAAAGGCTACATAACCAATTAAATAATATAAAAATGTTAATACACATTTAAATGTGAAAAAGCTTTTAAGTGTGACATCAACATGAGCATGACCGATTTCTGAAAATTCTAACAGTTTTTCTCACAGTCCTTGACTATGTTTGCCAATATCATTTAAATCAGACAAATCGTTCAAGAATAGCTTGACCAACTCGAAATAGTTCGTTTGATTTTTTTCAAAATCATATGAAAATTGGTTAAGCGCTTAAGGTAACAAAGTTCGTATTTATATAAACAATCGAAAATGTGATAGATTTAACCTAAAATTATTCAAAAACACCCCCCCCCCCCCCCCCCCCCCCCCCNTCCCCCCCCCTCCCGCCGATCGAAAGGATGCAAGATTAATCTGAGAATAATAAACCTGTTCAAATGAAAGTCTTCTCAATAAACGAATCATACTGTTTTCTAAAGTGAGGAAGCAAATTTATAATTATAAAGAAATTCTGCTAAAATTTTAAAAAGTTTGGTTTAGAATGCGAAAAAAGAAATGATGCTAGCTATTTTTCCTGCCCAACCCAAGCTGGGTGAGGTCAATGTGGGTAGTTGGTTTGCAAGTTTCCAGCGAACGGAGGGTGAAACAACAGTCTTGAATGAACAATAGTTGTTAAAGAGACGTTAGGCCAAATTTAAAAAAAAGACACTCAAATTGGTAGTGACACTCCAACTTGTACTCAAGTGGAGTTTTAGAATATGGCCCTGATGTGCAGAACGTGGTTTTGAAATCCGAGATCATTGGTTCAACGCCATGGAGATTCTGTTTTATTTAATTTTATCAGCCCCTAGAACATTTTAAGATCAGAACAACTGGGAGTCCTCAAGAATCTGATTTTGCAATCCGCGATCATTAGTTGAATTTTCAAATGAAAGCAAACTTAGAAAGGAATGTCACGGTACGCAGATTATAGACGTTCTTTTTTTATATTTTTAATATCACTTGTTTTTTTAATAACTATCGCGAAAACCATATTTTGGGCGAGGAGAAATTTTGCTACTCTTGACGTCTTTTTTTTACACGAAGTGTTTTTTTGGGGTGTTATCTGGCACTGTTCTTTCTCTACAATTAATATAATAGCCATCATATATTATATATGATCTGTTCCTTTGAACGCCATACCCAAATTTGGTAGTTTGGTACAATTTGGTAGCTTCATATATATATATATATATAATGTGCTGATTATTTTTTGGACCGTATTGAGCCACACCGGATCTCATGGTGTACCTTTTAACTGAGTGAATTCTGTGGTTAATAAAACCACTAGCCACTAGTTAATAATATGAACATCAGTAAAAATATGTTTTTACAGATATTGTTAATATACCTACCTACAATATTTGTCACGAACTTTTATGTTTTTTTCCTACACGTGACGTGAAGATCTAACACGTTGCCAAATTTGTAACAATATCTCTTTATTATTTTTATGGTTTACACATAAATGCGAATGTTATGGGTGACTTCTACAGCGCTTGTTATGTGACACAATTCAAAATCAGAGCATTTTTATTGTATTGATTTCTGTAGGTTTTGCTGTTCAGAAGGTATGGGGTTGTGCCTATCAAAGGCCTATTATGTATTTTCAAATGCCCCAACAAGCAGATTCGGATTGGATGACACCTGAATATGGTGAATACATACAAGGAAGAGTCTTTTCCAACGTGGCTGATCTAAGAGTAGTGCTGAACGATATAAATAGAATCATACAGCAAGTGGTTTCCCAATATTTCTTTGATAGATTTCACAACGTGGGCAGGTAAGACAAATCACTCAAAGATCGCATCGTGAAAAATGAACTGATAAAAAAAATCATCAAATTTAATACATTTGCAGAGTTCATTATCAAGCAAAACGCTAGTGTTGCAACGCCAAAAAAACAAACAAAAGAAACGTGCTAATAACAGTGTGGTAACTTTCTAGTTGTACCATAGGCACTGACATTTGAACGACATGTATTTTTTATCAGAAAGTCGGACAAACGGTTTTGGAACTCGTTTTGGGGTAATAGTCAGTGGCAGGGCTGCAGTGAGGGTGGAAACTATGGAGGGTAATGTGTGTGAAAAAGCCGACTCACCACTGTAATTTGCCGACTGCATAAATACCATATTATGTAGGAATGAAATTATTCAAATCTTTGTGTAGGTATGAATTGTCACTAAATATTATTGTGAAATTGTTGATTTATATAAAAAATGCTGTAGTTGAAGAATAATTTAACATACAATGTACACATTACAGTAAATTGATGACATAAGTGTACAAAAGACAAGATAACGATACCCAGAAATATTGATTTCATAAACCTATGTGCCTCGAATCCACTGAATTTTTAACGACAGAAGTCTGCGGTGTTTTAATTGTCATTAATTAAAATGAACTCTAATTTGGACATTGATGATAACATTTTAAAAATCTTGTAAGAACAATATCGTCACCTTATTTCAGAAGGGGTCTAAGTAAAAAAAAAAAAAAAAAAAAAAAAAAAAAAAAAAAAAAAAATACAGGAGAGTCAACACCGTTTTTTTTAAAGAAATATTTTACGTTTACTTTTATATCTTGCAGACGGCTTGGATTAAAGTTTTCATTCAATTTCCATTTAAAATAAGACATAAGGAGGAATATTTTATTACCTCTAAAAAATTTGTAATCTCTTTTATTCCACTTGTAAAAACCCTTCCAAATAAAAAAAACCTTCGTTTTTGTACCTATAACATTGATGAATGTTATCATCAATGTTTTAATCAATACTGTAGAGATCTATTATGACATGGATGCCTGCGTCTTTAAGAATACAATAGAATTGCATGAAATCATCAAAATTGGATCTTTACAGCTCCACAATTGGATCTCTGGTGTATTAACTTTGTTCCAAATTCAGTCAAATAGATCAAAGTCTATAATGATCCCCCATACAATAAACAAATTAAAGGCAGTATAGAAACAAATAAAATTGGATCTTTGAAGAAGAGAGCTCTCTAGCGAAAGCTGTAAAAGCTAACTCAATTCTGATCATACCATTGGACGCGCCTTGATATTTTACATTATATATATGGGACAAAAAAAAAACCATTTTGAAAAATTTCGAGTTGCACTATGTTAGAAATCCGAATTTACGTCTTATTCTCCAATATTAATGTAGGACATTTTTCAAAATATCCGATTTCATCTCCATGAATTGTAAAAAAAATGTTTTAATCACATACCCTCCACTCGCTACGCCCACTGGGCCTACCTTGGTATTGGTATATATATATATATAATTTATATTATTTTATAGTGCTACGGACGGTTCAAATGCTATGGTCATAAGCACCATTTTTTTTCCTCCTCTAATGTGAGGTGAAGAAACAAATCTAACATCAGGGCTACTGTTGTTTTTTCTTCTTTCTTGAAGTTCAAGAAATAAATTAGACTTGGTATGTATATTAGTTCGAGTTGCACTATGTTAGAAATCCGAATTTACGTCTTATTCTCCAATATTAATGTAGGACATTTTTCAAAATATCCGATTTCATCTCCATTAATTGAAAAAAAAAAAATCACAATTCAAAATTTTATTGATATAGTATCCGCGAATTGCCGAATGATGATGGTTGGGGGGGCACCCTCCATACCCTCCACTCGCTACGCCCACTGGGCCTACCTTGGTATTGGTATATATATATATATATATAATTTATATTATTTTATAGTGCTACGGACGGTTCAAATGCTATGGTCATATGCACCATTTTTTTCCTCCTCTAATGTGAGGCGAAGAAACAAATCTAACATCAGGGCTACTGTTGTTTTTTCTTCTTTCTTGAAGTTCAAGAAATAAATTAGACTTGGTATGTATATTAGTTAAAAAAAGATTCTCAGATCAAGAATCGAACCTGAAACCTCACGACATAGAGTGGTAGAGATTTTGGTTTACGTGTCTGACGAATCCTGAAAGTTATTGAATTCATCAGCCTTAGAAAAATAAATTTATGAAGAAAATAAAATGTTCACCGCCCAAAAACCGTTTCTAAAACCATAACCATTGGTCGGATTATCTTGGAAATGGTTTCATTTGATTTCCTGATTTAAAATACATGAAATTTAAATTTCAGTATCTACCTACGGGGAAAATTTCTAGGCCATGAAAGGAAAATCCCATGTGAATTCCTATGGTAGGTTAACATAATGTATACGCCAAACCTACTTTGTTTGTTGGTGATAAGTACACTTATCATGCACGCATCCGTTCCGAATTTAGTATATGATTTTGTCTCAATAATCGGATCAGTAAGGGCAGAGACACTTTGTTTGTTGGTGATAAGTACACTTATCATGCACTCATCCGTTCCGAATCTAGTAAGATTTTGTCTCAATAATTGGATCAGTAAGGGCAGAGACACACTTATCATGCACGCATCCGTTCCGAATCTAGTATGATTTTGTCTCAATAGTCGGATCAGTAAGGGCAGAGACACACTTATCATGCACGCATCCGTTCCGAATCTAGTATGATTTTGTCTCAATAAGCGGATCAGTAAGGACAGAGACACACTTATCATGCACGCATCCGTTCTGAATCTAGTATGATTTTGTCTCAATAATCGGATCAGTAAGGGCAGAGACACATTATCATGCACGCATCCGTACCGAAATTAATATGATTTTGTCTCAATAATTGGATCAGTAAGGGCAGAGACACACTTATCATGCACGCATCCGTTCTGAATCTAGTATGATTTTGTCTCAATAATCGGATCAGTAAGGGCAGAGACACATTATCATGCACGCATCCGTTCCGAAATTAATATGATTTTGTGTCAATAATTGGATCAGTAAAGGCAGAGACAAATTATCATGCACGCATCCGTTCCGAATCTAATATGATTTTGTCTCAATAATTGGATCAGTAAGGGCAGTGACACATTATCATGCACGCATCCGTTCCAAATCTAATATGATTTTGTCTCAATAATTGGATCAGTAAGGGCAGAGACAGAC
This sequence comes from Pachypsylla venusta, assembly GCA_012654025.1. NCBI lineage: Eukaryota > Metazoa > Arthropoda > Insecta > Hemiptera > Aphalaridae > Pachypsylla > Pachypsylla venusta. Next base: position 13,762,362 of record CM022874.1, on the reverse strand, counting down.
TTATTATGCACGCATCCATTCCAGATCTAGTGTGATTTTGTCTCAAGATTCGGATCGGATATGGCATTGTACACTTATCATCCACGCATCCGTTGAGAATCCAGTGTGCTTTTGTCTCAAGAATCGGATCGGAAAAGGCAGAGCACACTTATCATGCACGCATCTGTTCTAAATCCACTGTGATTTTGTCTCCGTTGAGAATCCAGTGTGCTTTTGTCTCAAGAATCGGATCGGAAAAGGCAGAGCACACTTATCATGCACGCATCTGTTCTAAATCCACTGTGATTTTGTCTCAAGAATCGGATCGGAAAGGGCAGAGACACATTTATTGTGGAGGCAACCATTCCGAATTTAGTGTAAATTTGTCTCAAGTATTGGATCGGAAAGAGCAGAGACAGAATTATTAAGGATACATCCATTCCGAATTCAGTGTGATTTTGTCTCAAGATTTGGAATCGGAAAGAGTAGAGCAAAAGAAACACATTTATCACGCATCCATCACGAATCATGCATTCACCCATTCTCAAAAATCGGATCGGAAAAGGTAGAGCACATTTATCATCCATGCATCCATTCTGAATCCAGAATCGGATCAGTAAGGGCAGAGACACACTTATCATGCACGCATCCGTTCCGAATCTAGTATGATTTTGTGTCAATAATCTGATCAGAAAGGGAAGAAACACAATTACTACGGACGCATCCTTTTTGAATTCAGTGTGATTTTGTCTCTAGAAAAGTATCGGAAAAGACAGGGCAAACCTATCACGCACGCATCCATTCCGAATTTAGTGTGAATTTATCTCAAGTATTTGATTGGAAAGAGTAGAGACATAATTATTAAGGATGCATCCATTCTGAATTCAGTGTGATTTTGTTTCAAGATTTGGATCGGAAAGGGTAGGTCCATCACGAATCATGCATTTCACCCATTCTCAAGAATCGGATCGGAAAAGGTTATCATCCACGCATCCATTCTGAATCCAGTGTGGATTTGTCTCAAGATTCGAATTGGAAAAGGCAGGACAGAGAAACGCACTTATCATCTTCGCATCCAATCCGAATTCAGTTTGATTTTGTCTCAAGAATCGGATCAGTCAGGGCAGAAACACACTTATTATGGACGCATCCATTTGAAATCCAGTGTGATTTTATCTCAAGAATTGAATCGGAAATCGCAGAGACATACTTATTATGGACGCATACAGTCATGTCCAAAATTACCCGCCCACTTTTTTTTCTTATTTTTTCAGAAAACAACTATTCTCAATGATTTTTTTTCGTTGTGTATGAATGCTATATGTATTTTCACGTTACCTATGGCTAAAAAATACTGCTGTGCATACCTAATTTGATCAAAATCGAACGAATTTTATGTTTTTTCATTTGTGGGCCCCTGCGGGGGCCCCAAAACCAAAATTACTACAAAATACCAAAAGATGTCAATTATAGTACTTGGGCAACGGTGCATACCAAATTTTATCAAAATCAGACAAAATTTATGTTTTTTTCATATTTGTGGCCCGGCCGGGGCCCCAAATGTAAATAATCTAAAAAACACCAAAAATTGTCAAACATAATACTTTCGTGGCTGTGCATATCAAATTTGATCAAACTCGGACGAATTTTATGTTTTCTTCATTTGTGGGCCCCTGCCGGAGCCCCAAAACGAAAATTACTACAAAATACCAAAAGATGTCATTTATATTAATTAGGCAACGGTGCATACCAAATTTTATCAAAATCAGACAATATTTATGTTTTTTTCATATTTGGGGCCCGGCCGGGGACCAAATGCAAAAAATCTAAAAAAACACCAAAAATTGTGAAATATAATAATTTTGTGGCTGTGTATACCAAATTTGATCAAAATCGGACGAATTTTATGTTTTTTTTTACATTTGTGGGCCCCTGCCGGGGGCCCAAAACCGAAATTACTAAAAAATACCAAAAGACGTCAATTATAGTACTTGGGCAACGGTGCATACCAAATCAAAATCAGACAAAATTTATGTTTTTTTCATATTGGGGCCCGGCTGGCGCCCCAAATGCAAAAAATCTAAAAAACACCAAAAATTGTCAAATATAATACTTTGGTGGTGTGCATACCAAATTTGATCAAAATCGGACGAATTTTATGTTTTTTTCATTTGTGGGCCTCTGCCGGGGGCCCAAAACCAAAATTAATATAAAATACCAAAAGATCTCAATTATAGTACTTGGGCAACGGTGCATACCAAATTTTATCAAAATCAGACAAAATTTATTATTTTTTCATATTTGGGGACCCTAATGCAAACCCAAATGCAAAAAATTTGCAAAACACCAAAAATTATCAAATATAATACTTGGGTGGCTATGCATACCAAATTTTATCAAAAT
>CM022874.1:13734688-13756124 GCA_012654025.1 Pachypsylla venusta | reverse complement strand
TTAACTGAGGAATACATTAATAGAATACATAGAATATGTCGATCAAAGATAAACAGAGTAAGCACCTCTTCAAAGCCATCAACACGTTAGCTATGCCCATTCTGACATACTCAAGGAACTACTGTTACAAGAAAAATAATATTGGTTTTACAATGGAAAAATAGACAGAAAGACGAAAAAAAAAAAAAAAAAAAACAGATTAAACTATACGTTTGTTAATTTTTTTGAATTTTCCCACCAAATTTACCAAATGCGATTCAACGATGAGACAAGGTTGCCACAGTTACATTTGACTGTTAACAGTGGGGCTGTTGGATTAGGGACAAAATGCGGCATTTATCGTATTTCGGTGCTTGATGACTTTTTTGCTTCAAAAATCATTTTATCTAGTGTAAATCTAAGTTGCTCCTTCCGTGCTGCATACTCTTGAAAATTTCTAGGGGGGGCAGCTGCCCCCCCTTCTTACGCCCATAGGGTTGTCTGTTACAATACCACTGCCCAAACGGTAGCAGATAGCAAAAAATTTATGGGAATGGACCCCCCAAAATCAAGGTCTACGACCCCAGGAAAATTTCCAGAAAAAATGTGTCAAACCGTTTTCGAGTTACGGCTAAATTTCTAATTGCTTCTCCAAAATCGGAAAGTCACGGTCCGATATTTTAAAATTTGTCGCGACAACATATCAACTCAAAGCGAGAAAGTTTTAGTCGTTATTTTAGGACAGTTTGGGCAAAGGTATGGTCAGCTATTCCAGAGTTACCCGTTCCCGGTTTCGAACTCGAAACCCGTTCCCGGTTTCGAGTTCGAAACCGGGAACGGGTAAAATAAAATTTAGAAAATACTAAAAAGTAAGAATAGCCATGCTATTGTGAAACGTTTAAAGTATGATTTTTAAGGCTTGCGATATACAGGGTGGACACAAACCAATACCCCCCCCCCACCCCGAATTTCTATTGTCTTTGAAAAAAAAATAGCAATAGAAGAATCGTAGCGAAGCACGGGCGAAACAGCTAGTAAACCAATATATCTGAGCGCACGGCAGTGCGCCAGGCCAAGTTCCAGAAAGCACCAGTGTATCTTTACACGAAGGAATTCACCAGGTTTTTCACACCGTCAGATATCCGGTTCTACAAGGGATAGATCATTGAAATTTTGAACATACATTCCGTAGTATAGTACAATACTACAGGATAAACTTCAAAAGTTAATGTTAATCCGGACGGGAGATACGTAATTTCAAAATTTGCACTTTTGGATACTCATTGACTGACTGATATATTGACTGATTCACTTCCCGTATACCTAGAGCGCTGAAATTTTGCATGAAATTAGCAATCGACATCCAAGTAAAGGGAAAAATCCGAAAATTTGAACTTTTTAACTCTAAGTGCCCAAAACAGTGTCGCTTTAGGGAAGACAATATAACGAATTGTAATGTAGTTTTAACTGATAAAACACTGAAATCTGGCATAAAGTTAGATATTTACATGCAAATAAGCAGGAAATAATTTATTTTTGAACATTTACACTTCCGGTGCTCCAAAACGGTTCCGCTTTAGGGAAGGAGATGGTCGAAAACAGTTTAAACTGGTAGGACGCTGAAATCTTGCACAAAGTTAGATATTTACATACAATTAATCAGGAAATAATTTGCATTTGAACTCTTTCACTCCCGGTGCTCCAAAACGGTTCCGTTTTAGGGAAGGAAATGGTCGAAAACAGTTTAAACTGGTAGGACGCTGAAATCTTGCATAAAGTTAGATATTTACATACAATTAATCAGGATACGAGTAGAATTTATATTTGAACTCTTTCACTCCCGGTGCTCCAAAACGGTTCCGCTTAAGGGACGGAGATGCTCGAAAACAGTTTGAACTGGTAGGACGCTGAAATCTTGCATAAAGTTAGATATTTAGATACAGTTAATCGGGAAATAATTTATATTTTAACTCTTTCACCCCCGGTGCTCCAAAACGGTTCCGCTTTAAGGAAGGAGATGCTCGAAAACTAGTTTCAGCTGCTAAGACGCTGAATTCTTGCATCAAAATTCAAACCGTTAACTCTCAGTGTTATAACTTCAGGGAAGAAAATACACTGTAAATAGGTAATTTAATAATACTTTGGTGTTAGATCTTATTGGATATTTGGGTCCGGTTTACACAGAAATTTCATGGTTTCCGATATGTTGTGTAATTGAAAAGAAGAAATAAAGAAATAACGGCTAAACAATCAGTTACATATAGTAATCTTACAAGTTCCACTTTTTCAACCAAAAAATTCCGCCTATGGAAGTTGTGATATCTATTATTGGGTCCAAGATTATTGTTGCTTCTGTAATCCCGCACTTAAATTTATTATTGCACGTTCTTCTGTCTCTATAAAGTAATACGGACTTTTGGTGTCAATTATAGTACTTGGGCAACGGTGCATACCAAATTTTATCAAGATCAGACAAAATTTATGTTTTTCCATATTTGGGGCCCATCCGGGGCCCCAAATATGGGGTGACTATGGCATCGTTTTATATATATAAATAAAAAATTAGCCCATGTGGGTGCGTCTTTCTTAGGGACCCCGTTAGTGGGTCCCAATAAGCTCCTTCAATTGACTATCGCTTTTAAAAGAAAACGGCCTCTTTTATTCACTTAAAATTCATAACAATTGATGTCTGGAGCCTAAAGGGATTATTGGACTCATTATACTAAATGTTTTGCAGCTTTAACTCAGAGCAATTGGACCAAATCTCTAAAATACAAACCACATAACCAATTTTGATGAAATTCAAAATCAGTAATTATGGAATCATTTTATCTAAAATAAATGGTCTCACGTGGGTGTATTCCTGTCAGAGGCGCCGCCTAGGGCCAAACAAGGTCCACCAGGAGCCAAACAATGGAAATTTCTTTTAAAATAAAAAAGATCAGTATTTTCACATGATTTTCTAAAAAAAAATAATGTCTAGAGCCGCCAGGGATCATTCAAAGTATTGGAAATTTTATTTAACCACTATTTTTAAACTTTTATTCAGTGTTCACCCCATTGGTTTAGGACCAAGGACGTCGCAATTGGACCAAATCTCTAAAATGAAAACTACATAACCAATTTTGATGAAAATGGGTAGCTAAATAAGGTGTTGGTTTATTAGTATAAAAAAAAATGGTCCCATGGTGGTGCGTTTTTTGACAGGGGCATCGCCAATGCGCCCCAACAGGGGCCCACAAATGAAAAAAAAAAACATAAAATTCGTCCAATTTTTCTAAAATTTGGTATTCACAGGCATCCAAGTATTATATTTGACAATTTTTGGTGTTCTTTAGATTTTTTGCATTTGGGGCCCCGGCCGATCTTATGTATTCAAATGACATTTCTCATCTTGCCCCTAGGTATCGCATCTTACCCCACCGGTGGGGCAAGGTGGAATTTTTGACTTTTCTAACAAAAAGATTTTTATCTTTTTCCTTTTTATCATGAAAACTTTTTTCTTTGATTTTTTAAAAATAAACAAAAATTTGCTTTGATATATTCCTTTTTGTTGTATAATTTTTTATTTGGAAGTTATGGCCGCTCAAACCTTAGCTATCACATCTTGCCCCAGTCTCCCCTACTACAATAGAAATCTTTTGGTATTTTGTAGTAATTTTGGTTTTGGGCCCACAAATGAAAAAAAACATAAAATTCGTCCGATTTTGATAAAATTTGGTATGCATACGCACCAAAGTATTATATTTGATAATTTTTGGTGTTTTGCAATTTTTTTGGATTTGGGGCCCCGGACGGGCCCCAAATATGAAAAAAACATAAATTTTGTCTGATCTTGATAAAATTTGGTATGCACCGTTGCCCAAATACTATAATTGAATCTGATGGAATGATTAAGGAAAACCTATGTGACACTTTGGCAGATTTTTTTCAAATGACAAAAAAACAGTGGTACCAGAACATACCCATTATTATTAGTGTGTTTGGTTTTCTTAATATGTGTAGTTGGATATTTGCATTAGCCTGTCCCGGGAGTTGAAAAACCTAGTTACGCCCCTGTCTAGAACCCCTATGATACTAAGTTGTACGTATTATTTTTCAGATTATTTGCCGCATTTAAAGGCGCAGTAAGAAAAAATAAGATAACCGATGACGAGTTCGGATTCAGAAGTTTTTTTCACCAATATTTACCAAGATCAATCAGAGAATCTGTATCCCCTGGATTGGCTATTCTTGCATTAGAATTGCTTCTTCAAACACATTCAGTATTGTCAAATAACGTATTCTTGGCAACTGTGTACAACGATGCTTCTGAAGATTATGTAAATTCGCAAATATATAACCGTAACATGACCACATTCCAACACAATCACGTGGCAGGTAAGTTTTGAAAATCTGATTGTGATTCTGAAACGTCCGTTAACCGAAAGTGGAAATGATTTGGTTGCCAAAAAAATGAGCCTAAAAGCAAAAACAAACAAAAATATAAGACCTTTTTATGAGTTTTTTACCGCTTGTATTTTCATGGAAAATTATGTTAGACATCATTTATAATCCCAATCCAATAAGTGTTTTATTTGTGTCTTACCCATTCCATTACCCTAAAGAAAGTACCTAATGGAAGTTATTTTTCTTTCAAAAATTTGATTATCCGAAAACTTGAGTATATAGCGTGTCTCAGAATAACCGTTCACCCCCCCTTAACTTTTGAAAAGCTCTGGTGATAGGAAAAGGGCCATGACCAAATGAATGGTGAGATTTAGGTTCGACCCCAGGAAGTGATGTTTATTGACAAAAACTTTTCTTAAGAAACTTAAATGGAACAAATATTTTTTGTTAAAATAAAAGTACAAATAAAATCACGAAAATTTTTCTTTTCGTGTTTTTAAAAAGATAATCGGGGGCGGAGCTAGAGGGGTTTAAAATTTAATTTTGTTACACCCTGTATAACGGTGCTTATTTTGAACTTCGATGTCGCTTGTTGTGTTCCATAAAAAAAGGTTTCTTAACTAACTAAACCATCAAAAGTGTACATTAGATATTAAGAATACAAAGTCAAATCTCATTTTTCTCCTGGAAGTTAATAGTACACAAATTTAGAAAAGGCCATTTTCGGTTGGAAAGTCCAGAGGAAAACTGGCTTTCGGTCGTAGCCCCCCGAAAGCCAGTTTTGACGGCTTTTGATTTAAGTTTCAGATTCAGAAAGTATATAATAAAATAATGTCTTTCTGAAAGAAGTGATTTTTCTGGGATAATACGGTCCCCAGATTTAGCGCCTTTGCTTCTTATGGGTTAAAATACGGTCCCCAGATTTAGCGCCTTTACTTCTTATGGGTTAAAAACTGAGGTAAATAAATATCGGCCGCGGACTCTTGAAAATTAATGCACAAAATCCGCCGGAAAATAGCCAGTATAACAATAGAGATGTTGAAGAAAGTGGAGGGAATATTCAGAATAGGAGGTATTTGGGAGGGGTAAATAAAAAAGAAATAGGGAAAGAAGTGGTTTTTTGGGGGGGTAATATATATTATCAACAACGTTTAGAAAAATTAAATTCACGCGCCGAAATGAAAAAAGAATCAATAGAATTAATGATCATTAACATACAATAAGAATAACTCACATTCCATCTTTTAGTTGGGAACCTATTTTTAAATGCGAGTGAGAGCCCTTTTTTTGGAGAAATGGTGGATACAAATTTGACGATAAAAATATGAAATGGGAGACCCTTGCGTAAGTTGCAACCACCTGACACATTTCATGGAATCAAAATTGTTTGTTGGATTCCGTCTGAACGTTCAAGAAGAACATGAAGATGGAGGATAAAACATTTTTTTTCTTAGGGTTTCCGCAATTCTCATTCTCAAACAATAGATTTTGTCTCATAATCTACCAATCCGATTATCAAATATGCATCACACAACAAAACACATGCTGGAAGCACTTTTTTTGTTAGGTTAGTACATATTTTACTGTGCTACTCTTGTCCAGCCGACGCGACGCAACGGTTCCACTTTCCTTAGCAGATGTGTCAGCACAGCTTAGGGAAATATCTTTTTAAACAAATTTAATATTTCTATTTTGAAAATAAAAATTCTATTCTATTACACTTTTTTGATTAACCTATTTTAACATACATATAACATCATTCGAGACGGGAGGTTTGCCCTGAAATCGCTGGAAACTTATTTTATCATACATATAACATCATTCGAGAAGGGAGGTTTGCCCTCAAATCACTGGGAACCTATTTTATTATACATATAACATCATTCGAGACGGGAGGTTTGCCCTCAAATCGCTGGGAATCTATTTTGTTATACATATAACATCATTCGAGAAGGGAGGTTTGCCCTCAAATCGCTGGGAACCTATTTTATTATACATATAACATCATTCGAGAAGGGAGGTTTGCCCTCAAATCGCTGGGAACCTATTTTAACATACATATAACATAATTTGAGACGGGAGGTTTGCCCTCAAATCGCTGGGAACCTATTTTAACATACATATAACATAATTCGAGAAGGGAGGTTTGCCCTCAAATCGCTGGGAACCTATTTTAACATACATATAACTTAATTCGAGACGGGAGGTTTGCCCTCAAATCGCTGGGAACCTATTTTAACATACATATAACATAATTCGAGACGGGAGGTTTGCCCTCAAATCACTGGGAACCTATTTTATTATACATATAACATAATTCGAGACGGGAGGTTTGCCCTCAAATCGCTGGGAACCTATTTTAACATACATATAACATAATTCGAGACGGGAGGTTTCCCCTCAAATCGCTGGAAACTTATTTTAACATACATATAACATCATTCGAGACGGGAGGTTTGCCCTCAAATCGCTGAGAACCTAATTTCACATACATATAACATCATTTGAGACGGGAGCTTTGCTCTCAAATAGCTGGAAACTTCCAAGACTGATTTGGGTCGGGAATAGACAGAAATACGAGGGCTAAATCCTAGGTGGTTACTCACCAAGTAAAACTTTTGACGTTGCTTAACTTCAATCATCTTACGGAAATGGTGTATTCAAAGTGCCATAGATGATGGCTTAATGATAAAGGTTCAGTGTTTGTAGCTAAGCCTTGTGTAATGAATGCCTTTGACTTGGTTTCAGCTATTCTGAAATTGTGTCTCTACAATGAAGATGGCTACTATGAAGATGGCTACATAGTTATGGATCCTGGAAATGTTGTAATGCACCCAATTCTAATTATTGAGTCAGAGACCAAGTTTATCAACATAACATCAAGTAGGTGACTGTATATCAAATGATGCAACATGATTTTTTGCTCGTGGGGGGAAGATCGTTATCAAAACCAGTGAGACAACCTGCAGAAACACTAAAAAATGGAATAAGTTTTTAGCGATTTTTTTTTTTTTTTTTTTTTTTTTTTTTTTTTTTTTTTTTTTTTNAATTACAAACTTTACATTTTTGCTTGTCTAGGTATAGTATTAACTTTTATATGTAGTCAAAAGTTGGGTGGAAGAGAATTCCTCAGGAATTAACCTCGCCCTTTGAATTAACTTTTCTCTCTCTCTCCCTTTTCTTTCTTTCTAACCTCGTCTTTCTATGTCTCTTTCTTGTTTGAAATTAATTCAATAAAGTGTATTAAAAAAAAAAAATGATGCGGCCTTTGTAGACTCGGCCATGATTTAATGGTTTTGATTACATATTTGCGCTACTGATAATTTTGGTTTAGTAGATATTTGAACTTTCAAGGACCCCATTGTTCCGCTGTAGGCGTAAAACTCAAAAGAGACCTTTAAATACTAAGCGTGATTTAGTAATCCTAAAAGTTTAAAAAATTAAAAAATTCTTTAATGATGTTAAAGTCATCAAACAGGGTCCCTACATTACGATGACTGTAAACCCCTTTTCTGACAACACCTATAATGTGGACGACTAACAGCGTGATGAGTATGCAAACTGATACCACCCTAATCAATACCTTACAGGATAAAACTCTGTAAAAGTCTTCTAGCAATGGTGAATCAGTCAAGTAACAGGCTTGGTTAGCTGGGAGTTATAACTGAAAAGCTGCACAGAAGCGGTCGAGGCAAGATGGTCGTGTTTTTGCCAAACTCAGAACGATGGGAGAATAGGGCAGCTATACCTCTGCGCCTGAGAAGCCCTTTTTAGGGGCAGCACTGCTCAATGCTCATCCTGGAAGAGTAATAGAAAAAGTGGTCCAATCAAAGCTCGTTCCGGATTTCCGACTTGCCCTTCTGGGGGCGGGGGAAACATCAAAAAATAACAAAAAAATATAAGAAAACACAACGAGTTGCTACGTGGAACATAGAGACACTACAAAACTTCACTTCTGAACAGCATAACAATTGACTGAGCTAATTGGATCGGTCCCCATCTCTACATTGCACTCTGTCTTGATTTCCGTTTCTCAATTTACCCTTAAATTTCAGATGGTTTCAGTTTTAGAATGTTGCCTTCTGTTACAATTACTGATGATTTGGACGTAGTTCAACAAAAACCTTATATGATTCAAGCTCGCAAAGAGATCGGTGTTGAACCTTATAGCAGTAATTTGTACTTCATTGAAGAACCTTATTGTTCCGGTGTGAGCGTAACACTCAAAAGAGATCTTTTAAAAACTGAGCGTGACTTAGTAAAGAGAGACCAAAATGGAAATTTGGTTTATCGAATCAGCACCACATTGCTCGGAACAAATGAGACTTCTTATGATATTAAGACTAACTACAAAGAAGGCAGTTGGAGGTTCATAGACGGTTTTAAAGAAGTTACGGTTCGTATGTGTTTGAGTACATTTTCTTTCTTCTTCTTTAATTTCACCTTTTGCAAATTCTAGTTGAGCTCGGTGTTACTTTTCTTAATTCCACCATGCCACATGCCACTTTCGTTATTTTTACTTGTTCTTTCTATAGGAAATAAAATATTATAATCGTGCAGAAAATTTTGAAATTTTTTGGCCTATCAAATTGTTTGACAGGAACCCGAAACCCAAAATAAAGATCGAATATATCATTTCCTATTGCCCCTGGGCCATATTTTCACTATTTTGGTAATTTTTGAACTTTGGAAATATTTGGAGACATGGGGTCCAAACAATCGATCTGTTCGACGTTCCACGTAAGACGTATATAGGGAATCGTATGCAGAGCTCTGGAAGCCAAATCGCTGTTCCGATGTGGACAAAAAGCCCGATCCATATTTGTCTTATTCTCGATTCGCCCCCCTGGGGCGCGCCTGGGGATCCGAACGGCATTTTTGGGAATCTTTAAAATTCAAACCACATAATTAATTTTGATAAAATTTAAAAACATTAATTATGAAATTATTTTATCTAAAATAAATGGTTTCACGCGGCCGTATCTCTGTCGGGGGCGCTCCCAGGGGCCCTACAAGCTCTTAAAATGGAAATTCCTTTAAAAAAAAAAGTTCAGTAATTTCATATGGAATTAAAATAAAAAAAATGTCTAGAGTCAACAAGGATTACTGAAAGTATTGAAAATTAGTTAATCACTGTTTTCAATTTGTATTCAGAGTCCTAACCCCTCGGTTCAGGACCCAGATTGTCGCAATTGGACCAAATCTCTAAAATCAAAACCATATAAACAATTTTTGATGAAATTTAAAATGGGTAAATATGGCACTATTCTATTTTTAAAAAATGGACCAATGGTGTGTTTCTCTGTCGGGGGCCGCTAGGGGCCCCAACAAGCAAGCTCCTTGAAAAGGGAATTCCGTTTAAAAGAAAATGGTTCAGTATAGTCACATGAAATTCAAAACAAATAATGCCTATAGCCTACAAGGATTATTGAAAATATTACGTATCGACTCCATTTATATACAAAGTCCGGTTCACATAAAATAAGATAAAATATATATCTTTCATATATATTCAACAAATATATAGAAATATATCTTTCATATATATTCAACAAGGATTATTGAAAAAAATGTATCACTGTATATTCAGAGCTTTTATTCAGAGTCGTTCTCCAGGGTTCAGGGACAAGAAGGACGTCACATTTGGCCAAATCTCTAAAATGCAAACCACAAAACTAATTTAGATGAAATATAAATCTGGTAATCACAGTAATATTCTAAAAACATTGGTCCGTGGAGGCGCCACTTCACCAGGGCCCCTTGAGAGAACCCAACAGGGATCAAACACGAATAAATGTAAAAGTCCTCTAATTTTGATCAAATTTGGTATGCACAGTAACTCGAGTATTTTATTGGATATTTTTTGGTATTTTATAGAAATTTCATTTTTGGGGCCAACAATGTAAAAATATAAAAGTCGTTCAATTTTTATTAAATTTGGTATACTATGTCACCAATTTTTTCACTGCATACTGTGCATACTGTTTGGTTGTCTTTCTATCGGGTTTCCGATCCTATGAACCTATGGTTCCCTTTCATGATCTCGATAGATACCCAAAGAAATACCTCAAGTGTTAACTTTACTATCTCTCGCATAATAGAACTATCTCTCAGATAATAGACCTATAGTCTCATGGCTCCATCCAAACGCCTTTTTTTGCATTTTCACAATACAGTTTGCGTTACTAGCTAGCCGGGCCGGCTCTACCATATAGGCAACCGCCTAGGCGGCAAAATTTAGGGGGCAGCAAAATCAAAATGGAATTTTATTTTCAGAGGTATATGAATTTTTTTTTTATACATATATAGACGTGCATTTTTGTGTATATGATTTATAATTCATAACAAGAATTATCAATCATAAAAAACAATAGTAAAACCAGGGGTATGACACTCTGGCTAAATCTGTCGTTGCTTAAAGGCTACAACCCACACATATAAACTTGTAAAATTCTAATTAAAATTGTGTGGATTTAACAAAAAGGTTTAGTGTCCATTATTTCTGTTGTAAATATATATGACTGAATTGTTCAATATTAACCAGAGGAAAATTCATGGCCAGATGTTAATTGAAATTTGTGCAAAAATCATGAATTTCACTACTAGGAGGGATAACTATTCAGTATTATCATTAAAAATATGAATATGAGTACTTTTACTATTTATATTAATTAACGAACAAATTAAATATTATATTCAGGGGCGGCAAAATTAATTTTGCCTAGGGCGGCAAATTCTCTTGAGCCGGCCCTGCCAGCTAGACATCCTGTCTTCCATAGATTATCTTTTTCTTTTCAGATGAATCGAGTAGACCAGATCTTGAGGTCAGAAATTATTTATGAATCAGAATATCAACTAGTTAGAACAAAATTATTAGACATGGGTACAGTTGCAAGAGATTTTATCCGCCTACCATGGTTTATGCGCTTGATAGCCGACATGGCGGCAGATTCAACCAATTCATAAATATTTAGATAAAAATCATCCCTAAATACAATGTGATTTATATTCACTTGAAAATTCTAAAGGGGAGTAGCTTGAACATCCCCGAGCATTCGTGATCGTTTCTCGCCATTTTTCAACGAGCACGAACACAAACGAGCCCTCTTTTCACACTGCTCGTACATTTCTGACGATCAGTTTCTCGTGAGGATTCGCAGCAAATAGATGGCACCCGCGCTATCCGAAATTGTGGTTTCCGCGGCGGTTATCCATATTCTAGACCATCTAGCGGAGGAAAAGCGAAAAAGAAAAAAATTGTTATTTTTCCTTATTTGCCGATGATCTAAAAATTGCCGTTGGTTATCATTTGGATTGTTTAAAGAACCAAACATTGCAATCGGAAATCATAATTATCTTAAATTGGTTCACTCAGAATTATCTATCTGTCAATATCTCTAAAACCAAGGCAATTAATTTTACAAGGAAAAAGTGTTGGCATTTGGCTGTTTACTATGTTGGTTCTTCTGTTATTTCTCGTGTCGATAAGCAAATGGACCTTGTTGTTCTTCTCGATTCAAAACTTTTATTTACTTTAAATACTTGTCAATTAGTTTCAAAGGCTCTGTCTCGTTTTGGTATTATTCTTAGGCTATGTGGGAATTTCAATTCTATGCCGCTTATGATCATGTTCTTCACTATATTCATTCGCTCCAAGTTGGAGTACTGTACTCTCATATCTGGTAAGTTAAACATTACCAATTCTAATTGCATCGAAAATGTTCAAAGTAGATTTCTGGGTTTATTGAGAGGTTTCTTTACGGCAAATTTCTCTACTCTTACGATAATATCTGCTTCCTACTAAATATTGAAAAACTCAGTGATCGTAGCGATCTGCACGCTCAAAATTCCTTTTTAATGTTCTTCAAAATAAGGTTGACTTCCCTTCCATGGTTTCTTGCATAGGATTAACAGTGAGAAATTATTCGAACAGACTTTTTAACAATACTTTTAGCATTATTAATATTACCCCTCCTGATCCTTTCTACTACTCACTCTCTGTGTCCAATCAACTCGCGGCTGCTGGAGTTGATTTTTTCAATAAAAATGAATCAAAATTTAGTCGCAAAAAAGAACTAAATTTTGATTTTAACTTTAATTTCTGACCATTTCATCCACAGGTATAATTTGTAATATATTAAGAGAATCTTGATTGTTAATTGTACCTTAATAAATAAATAAAAAGAAAATGAGGCTTTGGGCCTCATTTACACTGCCCTAAATGAATTAATTTCGAGAATTCGAACGAATGCTTGTTTCTCACCCCTGTTTGCGACGGGTGCTCGGGCAGTTTACACTGCCCTGAATGAATTAATTTAAGTCACAATTGAATTATTCTTTTGGTGCTGTCTCACAGGAGGCCAACAATATGGGTCATATTATAAAGTCTTCAAATTTCAATTTGAAAATAATCTGTTAGCTTCAAAAATGGAGGACAGCACTGAAGAAAGGAAAGTTGCCTCGGGCTATGTTCAGATGACCGTGCCGTACGACGAACCGCGCTGCACAAGATCTATCTAATAGTACATATTGTCTACATGACCACGCTACCACATATTGTCTACATCACCATTCCACTTAAACACAAGTTTTTGTCAATAAAAGTGACTTCCGGGGATCAAACCTGGATCTCACCATATTCATTCAATTGGCCATGACTCTTTTCCTATCCCTGGAGCTTTTCATAATTCGAAACCGGTTACCGGTCATTCTGGGAGACGCTGCATAACAGGCAACATAATTGTTTTCGTAAAATTCTATAAAATTTACGTTATAATTTGGATATTATTATTATTATTTCAAGACAAAATAAAAGGGAAGTGATCCTATTTACATCACTACCCCTCCCGTCTTGAAATGAAAAAAGGACCCGACCCTAAATCAGATGTGGACAAAATGTAATCAGTGTCTCCAATTGGGTCTAGAAAATAATACTGAATTTCGCATTAAAAAGGTACTGAAAGAGTAATGAAATTTTATAAATAAGTAGTCTCATAATTCATAATACAAACTTGTAGATAATTTAATTACCTCGATACATTAAAATCGATTGTGCATGAAAAAATGACGGAGATAATTAGAAAATAAAAAATAATAAGTTATCAATTTATATGGTTGGAAAACTCGCAAAATTTATGTTAGAAAACTCGCATTTAGCATCTCGGATGAGGTTCACTTAAGCGCGTCAAAAATTTCTTGCCCTGATTATTTCTTGTTATCATATAATTGCATGTCTAGGATCCAGAAAGGTTCCAGAGACAAATTTAAAGTTGTACATTTTGATAGACCAACACCTTATCTTGAACCTGTGTTTTCCTAGGCAATGTGGGTTACTGTTCATTACTGTTCGGGACGAACAGTAATGAATCTAGGGAGGGAATAGTGAAGTGAATAGAACAGATGAAATTAATTCCAAAGAAATCCACTAGATAGAAACACCCCTCCTGATATATCTAAATATTCTGGAATGTACAAAATTTCTATACCTTACTTCCTCTTTCTAGAAAGTTGGTTAGAAGTTATATCTTTCCAGAATCTGCTCCCTCTTTCTATAAATTTGGTTAAAAACTATATAAGGGCCCGGCGCGTAGGAATTTGGGTCAGTTTACAGATTTTTTTAGTCAGTTTTAAAAGTGTGTTAAGTGAGTTAAGTTGAAGTGATTTTTATTGAGTTAATTGTGAACTGAATGTGTGAATTACGCAGATTTCTCGCGAGTTTTCTATACGGTATTTTTAAAGTTAAATATTATATGACTTTTTGTTACCCTTTTTGATTGTATTTTCTTTAATAAAGTTTTTTGAGTTTCTTTTCTAGTTTTTGTGTTAGTTGACGCATTTTTCATCAACGACAACTCAATCCTCGTACCCTAAGCCTACAACAGAATCAAATAAATTTGATATAAAAAAGACTAAATATCAGTATAAAATTGACAAATTTTTTTGAGGCATATATTTAAGAACTGATGGTTGATGCAGCCTCCATTTCGTTTCTCAAGTTCTGGTGCCATTGCAAGCGATTTGGATCCCTTGCTAACTCTGATATACATGATATTTTTTTTCTTATTATTTTACGCTCAGGTGTTGATACAGCTGACTTCAATATATCGTCAACCTCAAGGATCTGTAATGAGATAATGTTCAACGATATGAACTATGTCCAAGAAGTCCTGTCCGGTACTTGTAGATATCAATTGAACCAATTGGATTTTTTACTTTTGATTGATTCTCATATTAAAAACCAGATTCGACCCCCAGAAGTGGTAGTTCTTCGACAGAAATATCGGTTTTTGGGACAATTTTAAATGGAATAGTACCAATTTTATTAAACAATATATAGACTTTTGGAATTATTTTTCCAAAAAAATAATCAATGGCAGAAATGGACGGGTTTAAAATTAAAATTTGCTACACACTGCATAATGGGCACTCGTAGCTTGCACACAGATAGTAGTTGGTGGTGTCGTTGTAAGACTCACTGACTCGTAAACAGGAGTGTGTGAATTCAAACCCAGTCAACCCATGGAACTATTGGAGGACATGGAAGGGCCAGGGATTATCAATATCTAGTTGGCTGTCCTCGGAGAAGTATAATATGCCACCCAAACTTTTCCATCACTATCTCTTTCCGTGACAGACACTGAAAGTAAGTCTTATCTTCTTAAATTACGTTTGATGTTCTCACCAGTTTTTTACGTTCTCTTCCTATAGAGGATAAATTATTGTAATTTTGCTTGCGAGTATAAGTATGGTATTTGGAATTATTTTTTCCTCTGATAAAATTCAACACACGAGAAAAAGTAATTTTTGAAAAAGATTGTGCTAATAACGATATTCCAAAGTTATACAAACCGTCATCCGAGTATAGGTGCTTGAGAATGTCCATGATGCCTCTCTGAAATTAGTCTTAATTGTAAAGAAACTATCATTAGAAACGATTAAATTAGTTTCAACTCGTAGAATCATCTGTCCAGATGTGTCTCTTTTCTCCAATACACGATAACGATTTAAAAGTCCCCTCTTGATTGTTACATCCACAACCGAACAGTATGGATTTGCAATAAAGTACAAATTACTAGTATAAGGTTCAACTCCAATCTCCTTGCGTGCTTGTATCATGAAAGGTTTTTCTTGAAATAGCTCCACATCATCGGTGACAGTTATTGTATCGGAAGGCAACATTCTAAAATTGAAATTATCTGAAATTTATGTGATTATTACCTACTATTGGATTTGGTCATTTCAATAATTTTAATTATTTTCAGCGCTTAAGATTATACCAATGCAGTCTGTAAAAGAACCCCCTTTTTTCCTAGACAGACCGACGAAAAGCATAATATTAATAGAGTTTCCTTCTTCATGTACGGAGCCCTTAATAATAAGTTTTCTGCTTTATCCTCCGGGCGCGGCATCCCAAAAAGGAACCTTATTACTCCTCAAAATTTCAGATTTCCAGGTTCAGTAGAATCTATATTAGGCAGTAAAGAAGACAAATAAATCCAAAAGATAACCTGCTGGTAAACTTATTTATTTCCCATAAACGCCAGACGATCTTAAAAAAATATACCGCAAACTATTGAATGTGTGCACAAAAAACAGGATAAACGCCATAAATCAGAGAGAGTTTAATTTTGGTTTTGAATTTAGTCTGAAATCAGGCATTATTGATATATAAAAGTTTGTCTTAAACCGTATTAGATTAATTTAGGTTAACTCAATGAACTTTAGTTTGTTTTTGGGTGAGAAAAAATACCTTGAATTTAGTCTGTTTTCTCTCTGAAATTGAGCATTATTGCAAACTAAAAGTTTCTTTTAAACCGTATTAGATTAATTAAAGTTAACCTAATGAACTTTAGTTAACTTTTGGGTGACAAAAAAAAATTAGCGGTAAGAGAAAAAGCCACTTCCAAAATTTGTTTGTGTAAAATTAAGTTACATTAATGGAAAGCACTTACAAAGTGATGCGATTACTAGAAACATTAAATGAATAGTCCCCGAATAGAAGCAAATAAAAGAGAAAATATAGTTTTTCTGTTCCCTAGTAAAGTAGCGTTTTGACGCTTATCCGAATTGGCCTTTGAAGTAGCATTACGAGTATGTACCTACTTGTTTTAACATTAGTAAACTGAGTTCCTGATTCAGTTAAGTGAATAGCAAACATTACAGCATTACCAGGATCCATAACGACGTAGGCATCTTCATAAGTGTAAGAAATTTTAAGAATAGCTGCAACAAAAGATTTTTTCCACAATAATTCGGCTTTCGCGCCACTTATAATAGTGGCGCAGAAAGTAAAATAATAAACAATGTGACACATTGTTTATTATTTTACTGTCTAAAAAAATATTCCCCAAATTCTGGGTCGTAATTGGACCCTATATTTGACATACATACCAAATTTCAAGTCTCTGACCTAAAGCCCTTTAATGCTCTTTTTAGAAGGGATGAATGAAAACCGATAAGAACCGGTGAAATCCGCTAGCGGTATATACGATTGCACCCAAAAGTTTCGACGCACCATTATAGAGCCCAGATGGTACCAATATACATTTCATTGAAAAGTGCTCATCACCGCATACGGCGGCGGACAAACGAATTTTTTAATCGATTTTCTACCTAACTTGAAATATAAAATATCAAATTTTGAGGAGGGTATTTTTTTCTTGACGATTCCAAAGGTTCATTATTGAAAATAATAAACCAAGACTTTATTTATTATTATTTAAAAATCTGGAGTAAACATCACACGACTGTCTTTATCTATAAAGAAAAAGAAAGTATTGTAATGTGTTCAAACTTTCGATGTTGAGTTTCCAATGCCAAAACACGTTTTAAGATCCCCGGAAACAACATTTGCGTTTCAACCTTATCTGCATCTGCACAATATATCCCAAGATCGGTACTGCACAATATATCTCAAGATCGGTAATATCTGTCGATCTTGAGATATTACCAATCTTGAGATATATTGTGCAGTAGGTACTGATTCTAGAAATTATCCCTTTAATTTCTAGAATTTGCGAGTTGCTTAAAATATCTGCTGTTCACCTTAAAAAAAGAATATCGTAAGTTCACCATGTCTCACATTTAGTATACAGGGTGTTTGGCTATAAATGGACCCCTGAATATGCTGGATAGCTGAGATCAAATGGAACATTTTTTACGAAATTCATTAGTGAGCCAGATGAAGCAAGGCCGAGTTACAGGGTGGAGAAGGTCATTTTTGGACAACTTTCAACGTCGCTTGGTGGGTTCTGTGTGACCGAACAAAAAGAAGATAGACACTGAATCATAGTTTTTGATAGCGGTGATTTCAAATATGCAATCAAAAATTTAAAAAACAAAAGCAAAATGGGGGAAAACATGAAAAGTGATCAAAGTTTTTTGTTTGCTCTCAAATGTGCTTCGACTTATGAAAAGAGCGTCTCTTTCTAGTACATTTTGTGTAAAAAAAATTTGAAAACTCGAACAAGAAATTCAATTCCCATGTTAAGAGAGAACCACGAAAATGGTCCGATTATGATAAAATTTTAGAATTGAGCTCTAATTAATGTCCTGGACACAACTGTCAAATTAGAATTTCGAAAAAAGAGCGTGAACCAAAATGGCAGCCTTCCAAATTCCAAAAAAATGTTTGATTAAAGGTATTTTTTTCTTTTTTTCTCGTTGGATTTCTTAGTCTTATTTTCTCGTTATGACAGTAACTGAGTACCTATAACAAATGGAAGTATGAGGTCAGATTTTTTAAAAGGATATCATAAAAAAAAGAAAATAACAATTTGTGAATTTTCATATTACCTAGAATATTTTCTGATGAATGTTAACACGATATTGTGCTAGTTTAGAAGACTTTTTTCCCGATTTTTTTTTTTTCTTAATCTGAATTCAGATTGCATTTGCCATGCTCTGGTACTGTTAAAGATCAATTTAACGCTGTTCTCAAGAGGAAAAACGAAAAAAAAATGTATTGAATCGGACATTTTTTGGACTTTGGAAGGCTGCAATTATGGTTCAAGCTCTTTTTCGAAATTCTGTTTTAACAGATGTGTCCAGGATTTTAATTGGAGCTTATTCCTAAAATTTTATCATAATCGGACTATTCTCGTGGTTCTCTCTTAACATGGGAATTGAATTTTTTGTTCGATTTTAAAAAAAAATTTTACACAAAATGTATTAGAAAGAGAAGCTCTTTTCATAAGTCGAATCACATTTGAGAACAAACAAAAAAAATTGATCACTTTTCAGGTTTTCCCCCATTTTGCTTTTGTTTTTTAAAATTTTTATTTGGCATATTTGAAATCACCGCCATTGAAAACTACGATTTAGTGTCCATATTCTTTTTGTTCGATCACACAGAACCCACTAAGCTACTTTGAAAGTTGTCCAAAAATGACCTTCTCCACCCTGTAACTCGGCTATGCTTCGTCTGGTTCACTAACGAATTTCGTAAAAAAAAAAATCTCAGCTACCCACCATATTCAGGGGTCCCATTTATAGCCGAACACCCTGTAAGTATAATATAACGGGCAAAATACTTTTATTCCTAAAACTATAGAAAATTTACATTATAATTCAGATATCATTATCGGGCCTCTTGTCTAAAACAAAAATTGGGCCTGCCCGTAATTCACATGTTGACAAAATGTTATCAGTTTCGCCAACTGGGTCTAAAATTTTTTGCGTGAAACTCGGTTTTTTTTTTCTTTCTCTATAGTGTGCCAATCTCATAGGATTTTTTTTTTTCTCGGTTATAAATATGAGGATTCGTAACCGGGGAGATATGTTAAGGCAATCCAAAAAAAATTAACGAATTTTAAGCCAATTAGAGAGGTCAGGAAACGTTTTTACGGCCAGGCCTCTATTGTTTATGTACAACCGTCCTGACCGTCTAACATTGACGGCCCATAAAAAACCTGAGGACAATTTTATTGAGTAGCTCCCATAGCTAAAAAATGTAAGACAAAGAAATATACATTTACTTTACTTTTTATACGATACATGTGTCTGGAGTACTGGTAAGATTTAAGGTAAGCTAAATATTTTCTATTGCATTTTTTGCATGCACACGGCACAGGCATGCAAATGTTTTTTTTTTTTTTAATTGGAATATAGCCCTCCCAGGCCAAATATTCACGTGCTGCTATTGACGTACATGCCTGAAAAAAGCAATCAGAAAAAAATTGATTTCGGCAGATGTTCAAAAAAAAAAAAAATCCAAATGCTGGTTGGGTGTAAAAAGGAAGAAAATCCAAGGAATTTGAGGATCATTTGGCGGAATATATAAATAATAACAGACTTCGCCCGCTTCGCTTTGCGTCTTAGAGGCATGGTCGTTCTTGTGCTAATAGTATTCTATAATTTCCCCTGCAAAAATGGGAAAATCGATCGTAAATCGAAAACGGTAACGAATCGAAACTATGTCCAACCATATCACATCACAGGCATTAGTGTCATTATAGCCACTTCATGAAAATAATAACCTATTACAGAAAATATAAACGTACTCACCTGCAACGTGATTATGTTTAAATGAATCTATGTTTCGATCAAACATAAGCATATTTACAAAATCTTCAGACGCATCGTTGTACACGGTTGCCAAGAATACGTTCGTTGCCAAATCTGGATATTTAAGAGTAAACTTTTCTAATAGAAGAATAGCCAATCCAGAGGAACCAATTTCTCTAGAAGTTTTTGGAAAATAACGGAAATAAAAACGTCTATAAAAGTACTCGTTATCTCGTTTGTTCTTTGTAGAAAAAGATTTATATGCTCCAAAGAATCTGAAAGAGAAAACAACCCTATAGGATAAATTTGGATTTTGATATCCGTCAGTTGGTCATCACATTATGAAGTTGTTTTAAAATTCTTTCAATACTCGTCCAAACGGAAAAAAATAAGACAACTTATTTACAAACAAAAAATACGGAATCCTCAATAATACCTACGATCAGATTTTAAAAAGAACAATTCGAAAACTTGGAGGGATCAAATAAAGTCAGATGTTTGCAACATAGCAGCTGTCAGATGTTTGCAACATTAATTCAGATGAACCAGGCACGATTCCCGCAATCACGAGTCGTGGTTTCTTGAATCTTGAAAGCTTGTCAACTTGTTTGCCAGTTCGTCGAAAAAGTCGGGACATCTAATGGGTTTTAGATAATGCATAGAATTTTCGGGTCCCTTTGTGTCCCTGATGCACCCAAACTAAAGTCCTTTGGGGGCCAAACTTTTATAACTGGGATTAAAATTGATTTTGTCATACCCCTTAAACTACAGGTAGTCCGATTTTCTTTTTTAGATGGCAGTGTTCCTCCTTAATGATTTACTGTTGTTAAGAAGACACCCGCTAAAGGTTCAGTGAGTTTCCAAAGAGCAAACATTTGCGAAATAAGAGCGTAAATGAAAGATTTGTGAGATATTTAAAAGTAATGAAATTATTGTAAAAAAGGGAACTAAAAGGGGAGAAGAAGATATGCAATTGAGGCGGGGACTGTTTTGATTTAAGTGCTTTTTGTGACTAATGACTTGGCGTGAACTTTTTACCGCAAAATGTTTTTTTGGGGGATTAAAGAGATACTCGACAAAATGGGTTTACAGTCTCTCTCGTCAACACTAGTGACCTTTTGGTAAGTTCCGTATTTGATAACGGATCTTATCAGGAATTTATGGGGAAATTGTTGATTGTGTAGTTGAACGTGATAGGGTTAGATTTATTGGTGTTTTCCCATGACAAAACTTCTTTTTTATTTTAATTTAATCATTTAAATTTCCGCTGAGATGTTTCTTCACAATCAGTCTCATAAATAATTATCCCCCCAAAAATACCACTGCGTGCTATAAAAATTCCCCGCCAAGTCATCACCCCAAAAAAGATATGAAATATATTTTGGGCCCCGCTATACACTCTTCCGTTCTTCGAAATACCTAATGACTTTAAATTCCGACCCCACCCCAAACGATTTCAGAATTTTAGTCTGATTTCCTCACTCTCTTCACCAACACGCAGTCTTGGTGGGGTACCTCGGTTCGTTTAACCACTAGGAGATAGGGACCACTCTGTTCTACTTTA
>CM022874.1:13697279-13733480 GCA_012654025.1 Pachypsylla venusta | reverse complement strand
TATGAACTTAACAATTTATTTGTCTGGTATAACACCCTGTATATGAGATAAATTACACCCTGTATATTTTTGATACCTATTGTGTAACTCTGCTTGATTTGGTGATTAAAATGACACCTCATACGTCCATATCGGTTCATTAGTTCGGAAAATAAATAACACGTGTATCAAATAAATACCCGCAATTTTGAGTTTTTTTTGGAAATTTGGGGCTGAAAGATCAACTGAGGGACAATATAAGTATCGATGCAGACGATGAGAAAAAAGTGTACTTTTCAGAAGCCTATATCTCTGTTTGACTAAACCGATTTTGTTGAAACTTCATATACTTCGTCTCTGAGTTCGCCCCATACGTAGGAAATAATCATTTTTATCCTGAGGTGTGTAGTTTTTCCTCTGGAAGTAGCTGAAATCGTCAATGTAAGCTGTGGCGTATAATATACTCTTGGTAACTACCGCATTTTTTGACTTGGCGGGGCGGAGCGCTACCGCGCTCCTTAATTTAGTACAGATACCCCGAATGAAAACTACAAACCAAATTTCTTCAAAATCGTTATATTATTTTTGTTGATTTCAGTTAGTCTCACCTGGCCAAATCGTCAAATGTATTAAACATGTTCTCAGAAACCACTTGCTGAATGATTTTATTGATACTCCTAAGTACTTTTTCCAAGGAAGACTGGTTGCTAAAAGTTGCACCAGGTATTTCATAACCAAATTCGGGTTCAATCCAATTGGGACAATTGTCGGGCATTTGCACATTAAACAAATTCTCACTAGGACAACCCCATAGAAGATCTGCAAAACCTGTAGAGATGAAACGGACATCTTTGTCAAGGGACAGAGTGCTGTAGAAGATTTAGGTTCAGAACAGTTTGATTATCAGGAATGATAATTAGTGCAGGCGGTGGGTGGACTTGAGTGTGCAAAATACGAGGACCGCATTCTGGCAATGGATTTGAGTTCAGAATACCTTCCGGATTAACAATCCGGATGTTGCCAGAAGCTATATTGGTCCAAATTTTTTATGCCCCCCCCCCATACGCAGGAGGGCGTGGCGTTTATCTCGAAAATGGTGACTTGTAGGGTACAAAGTACTCCCGGTAATATTGGAGCCATCTAAATTTCCTACAAGTTTGCTTCTATTCATTTTTTTCCACCCCTCATAGTTTTCGAGATATCTTCCCACCACCCACCGCATATTTTTGGGAAAATGAAAATTTACCCCATTTTTCGTTAAATTTTGGTCTGTAGCACCAATGCTTCGTTTCACACCAATAACCCGGGAAAAAAAAGTTATAGAGGATCAAATTTACTTTTAAAAAATATTCCTTTTGACATTTTATTATTAGCCCTTCAAAAAATACAGCCCCTTTTATCGCATTTTAGTGCAGGCGCTGGGTGGACTTGAGTATGCAAAATCCGAGGACCGCATTCTGGAAATGGATTTGAGTTCAAAATACTTTCCAGATTAACAATCCGGATCTTGCCGGAAGCCATATTGTTCCAATTCTTTTATTAATAATAAATTTATGTTTCATTTATAAAGCATTAAAATTATTAAGAAGAACTAATAATTGTTACTAAAATAATCATTACAATAGGTACATAACTTACTCGCTGCGGAGGGGGGGGGGGGGGGGNATCCGGATTTTTAATCTGGAAAGTATTCTGAACTCAAATCCATTGCCAGAATGCGGTCCTCGGATTTTGCACACTCAAGTGGACACCCAGCGCCCGGTCTAAATGACGACGAATTATAATTATTGTGATAGTGTTAAGGAACGTTGTTATGATCATAGACATGAAAACCATTCGTTAGTTGTGGGACTCGTGCTGGTTCGTTATTTCTATTTCGTATGCAAGGTCATGGGCGTAGGAAGGGGGGGGGCAGCTGCCCCCCCCCTAGAAATTTTTAAGAGTATGCAGCACGGAAGGGGCAACTTAGATTTACACTAGATAAAATGATTTTTGGAAGCAAGAAAGTCATCAAGCACCGAAAAACGATAAATGCATTTTGTCCCCAATCCAACAGCCCCACTGTGAACAATCAAATGTAACTGTGGCAACCTTGTCGCATCGCTGAATCGCATTTGGTAAATTTGGTGGGAAAATTCAAAAAAGTTAACAAACGTGTATAATTTCCGTTTTTTTTTCGTCTTTCCGTCTATTTTTTCATTGTAAAACCAATATTATTTTTCTTGTAACAGTAGTTCCTTGAGTATGTCAGAATAGGCATAGCTAACGTGTTGATGGCTTTGAAGAGGTGCTTACTCTGTTTAACTCTGATCGACATATTCTATGTATTCTATTAATGTATTCCTCAGTTAAAGTCTCTTTCGTACTTTTTTGGTCAATTGATCTAGCTTGCTGATATCCAAGTTATTTATAAAGATCTCGTTCATTTATTGACTCAATCAATCCCCCTTCTGCTAGTTGAATTTCGCCGGTTTGGCACATTCCATCAATATGTGGTGTAGTTGCAAGACCTTTATCTTAATTAACCATTGATGGGGTACGCTGTCATAAGATTTCTGGTAATCCATATAACAACAAGATAGTTTTTTGGTTCTCTTCTTGACTTCTCTGAGTATTAGGTACTGAGTCTATGATAAGTTGCTCTTTACATCCTTTAGCGCCCTTCCTGTTCCTCACGCATTATATTTTGGGTTTTTTCATGTTTGTTTAAGAGATGGGTAAGGCATGTTGCCATGATCATATACCTAGATAGTCAGCAAGCACGTGATTGGCCTATACTTCAAGATATCTCTGGTGAACTTGCCTTTTGGTAGTAGATATGTTTTGCCAACCATTATAAATGGAGGAATCTGGTCTGGGTTTTTAATGCATTCATTGATAAACTGAGTTAGCTTGATGTGAGTGTTAGTTAGTTTTTTATACCAATAGTTCGGAATTTTATCACTGCCAGGGCTTTTCCAATTTTCATGATTATTTCTTTTAGTACTTCTTCTTATACAGCTGGTTCTGTCATAGATATTATATTGGTATTTTCTTCTTCTTCTTCTTCTCTCTTCATGCAGCTAGTTTCAAGATCACATGGCGTCTCTCGGTTCCATATTGATTCCCAATATTCTGTAAGTTGTTCTTAATTGGGTATGTCTTTCTATAATTTTTTTTCTCGTTGTTCTAAAACTCGCTGTTTTCTTGTTTTTTCCTATCGCATTTCGTATACCCCTTTAGTCAGGAACTGAACACAGATAACTTTTGTTGCAAGGTGTCTAAGAAGTCTGGTTGTACAGTATTAGGGCAATAATGTATTTTGTTCACCTTTTTCATCAACTTATTACCCATTTCCCTTATTTCCATTTGTATATTCTATAAGTATTGCTATCCTAGCTCTTTTTATTTAAACTTTATTAATTAGTCTCTTCTTCCACGCTGCCGGTTTGATTCACAATAGCTACAACAGGTCGTGTAGATTAGTAAATTTTTGAATGTCAAAGAACTCATGTATTACGTGTATGTTTAACGTATCAACAGTTTTGGCAAACCTGATTGATGTTTTCTGCTTTGGAATATGCGGGCTTTTAGCTGGATCTATTCCTTTGTATTTAATTTGAGTTGTAGACAACGAGTTCTTGAGTTATAGAGTTATCTCATCGTTGGCGCTTATTCTGTCATTGGTTGATTCTATTCTCGTTTCGATATTTTCTGTAACTTCTTGAGTGTCGATAACTCTTATGTTGTCTCTTTGAGTTTCTGCCATTGTGTTGTTTTGGTTGGTTTCAGTTGACATAACTCCAACTTTTCTCGCACTTCTCTCTGGATTGTCTCTAGAGCTTCATCGGTTAAAAGTTTATTGTTGACTAGTTGGTCTTTGATCTGCAATTCTTTGTTCAGTAACCGTAACACTGGGGTATTCTACAACAAACGCTTGGTGTAGTTTTTGGCGGAAAGCTGTTGAGACTGTTTCGGGTCGTGTGATATAGTAATATGTGCGCATGATTTATGTGTTAATATCTTTGGTCCACTTCATACACACTCGTTTTCTTCCTGCTAAGGTGGTCTCAGGTAATAAGACACTGCCTAAGTGAGAAGCACTCCTAGCAGTACAGTCCTCCTGGATGTAGTTTGACTTTTACTATTTGTGTCGGCATTTTGATTGTTTTCGGGTATCGCGGTCGCAGTCTGTCGCATTCTTCTTGTCTCCATGTGATCACTACCGGCTCGCATGCTGTCACTTCTAGCGGATGCTCCAGAGGTGCCCTAAAGCTGNCGACATGAAGATCCCCCCCCCCTAGGCCGGATGCTGTCTCGAAAAAGGAGCGGTATTCCATATCTTGAGAACGGATTTAACAGGGAAACTTTTTCTAGCGATTTTCAAAATTTGGAAACTTTCAGGTGATTCCCATATGAGGTCTTTGAAATATTAAATACATTGAAATATTAAATATAGCAAAAGGAGTAGTTTCTATTAAAGTTACGTTTCTGAAAATTAAAAGAATGTGAAATTATTTTTCGAGATCTCTACTTTAAGATAGCCCGACTTAACCCATGTTGAAGTTGATCATTTAAATCACATTTGCAGCCATAACGCCAATCAATTAACATTTTATTTCCATCATGTAGATTCTAGATCGA
This sequence comes from Pachypsylla venusta, assembly GCA_012654025.1. NCBI lineage: Eukaryota > Metazoa > Arthropoda > Insecta > Hemiptera > Aphalaridae > Pachypsylla > Pachypsylla venusta. Next base: position 13,728,878 of record CM022874.1, on the reverse strand, counting down.
TGCAAAAAGAAGATTCTTCATCCGACTCCGAGTGAACTTTATACGATCAAAGTTTGAAGAATACTAAAACACTTATTCTTTAACTTCGAGAAGGAAAGGTCACATTTGAAACAAAACGGGGAAAAAAGGAAACAATGGTTTCGTGGCTGATCGATCCCAAAATTTCATTATTGACCAAAAAAAAGAAGATCAGAATGTGCTAGATTGAATCCCAGTTTTTTTTTTTTTTTTTTAATTTAGTTCCGGGACAGGATTTCCTCTCGTTGGCCCTGAGGCCACATACGGGGCTACTATAAACTATACTTACATTTTCGATTTTGAAAAGTTAAAAGTAAGATTGCACAGAAAGTTGAACTGATCATTAAGTTCATGGCGAATGTTTGGAGACAAAGGTCGGCTTATTGGTATCCCGCAGAAGGAAGTGCAGATATTATAAGAAGCTAAGCACGCGATGAAAAATAATCAATCAACTTCCATCCTTCGACTCGACTGATGATGAATCGAATGATTTGAAACTAGTTTCTTCATAAACGATAATAAATAGTGTTTTTGTTAAGTGTTTTGTTTCAATTTATTTAAAAGTTAATATTTTTTAACACTTATAATTAACATGTTATTCAAAAATTTAAATTATGAGCAGTCAATGGCGTGATTAGGATCAATAATCTAGACATAAATTTTATATTCATTAAAAACAAAATTCAGTGTAAAAAACAAATAGCGGGTGGACCTTTTAACGCAAATTATGCGGGTGGACCTTTTAACGCAAATTCCTGCAACGGTTGCGAAAATGATGTATCTGTTACTGAACCATTGAAATTGTGGTTTCAAGGAACGAATTTTTTTTCTGTTCGTGTAATTATAATATGAAAAGTGCTATTTATCTAAAAATTCAACAAAACAAAATAAATTAAAATTCACATCATATTGTGCTAAATTTGATGTTTGGATTTATATTTGTCATACGTAGGTATTGCTGGTGCTGCGGGCTGTAATCCCGAGCTGCTCGAGCATTCGTTGCGAACAAGGGTGACGAACGAGCATTCGTTCGAGGCTCAGGCAGTGTAAACAGTCGCCGCGATCCGATCAAGGTCGAAGTGAGTGCTCGTTCGTGCTCGAGCCTGGTCCGCACGATGTCGGTTTTCCGACGAATCATCAAAGGGACGCTTGTTCGCCGCTCGCTCTGTGTAAACACCCCGGGATTCGTCGAATGGTGTTCTATTAATCGAGTTCCCGCCTATAGCTGTTGAAGGATACACCTCTCCTATTTTGTGTGTGGTGTTGCTGCTTTTTAGTATTTGACTGATAAAGTGGGAAAATGGAAAGTGCCTTTTGTTAATTTCTCTGTATGCGGAGCAAATTGAGCTGTGGCAGCCAGACCATAAATTTTATTTTATTCTGAATAACTTACTCTTATCCTCCTTCAAATCTTTCAGCAAAGGGAGTAATTTATTTTCTTTAAAAATGACGACTCCCACTTGCGACGCCTTTTCCTTTTTCACTTCTCTTCCGCTAGATGCTCTAGAATGAGGATAACCGCCGCGGAATCCGCAATTTCGGATAGCGCGGGTGCCATCTGCTAGCTGCCAATCCTCACGAGTAACTGGTAACTCAGAAATGCTCGAGTGTTTTCAACAGAGGGCTCGTTTGTGTTCGTGCTCGTTGAAAACTGGAGAGCAACGATCACGAATGCTCGGTGCTCGGGGATGTTCAGGCAGTGTAAACGCCCCTTTAGATTTCTTTTTTTGTGACTTGCCACTTTGTTAGGTATGACATAAAAAACTAAAACTTCAATCCTGTGCCGAAGGTTAAGATCCCCCATGGACAAATTGTTTTCACTTCTTCTTTAGATATTAATATCAGAAGTTTCAGTCTTTTATGAGGCAGCTCCGCATTCACAGATTATATGTTCTGCTGCCTCCGCCACCCCTTTGCAGAGACGGCTGGTAGGGTCTCCAGTTATATTTATCTTGTTTAGATGATAGTTGAGACTGTAATGACCCCTGAGGAATACTGTGAGTATCCCCAATTCCTGTGTACTGAGACGAATAATTTCTTTGATATTTAGGGCGAGTGAACTTCTTCGCCTGTCTTTGACCGGGAGTGCTTGTCCATTGTTGAACTTTTATTACATATTACAGAGTTTGATTTCCATTTGTTGTACTCGTATGGATATTTAATGCGCCACAGAATGGTTCAGGACAACAAAAGGTATTGATTTGCCTTTTTTGCCAGCTCTTCAGATTTTTCATTGCCTGCGTGGCCAGGACCCTATATGAGAGTCTCGAGATTGTCTTTTGCCAGAAGCTTTAGTTTGTCGAGACATTCCCATGTCAACTTCTATACATAAGTGAAAGAACTTAGGGCCTGTAGACTGGCAGGCTGACCAATGTAATATTTATGTGACCCCTTTTCGAAATTAATAAGGCATAGAAGTCCCCCAGGTGTACAGTAGGGTGTAGTCCCAGGGCTTTACCAGCCTTGGAATTTGGCACCTATACGGCCACTCCTTTCCATTCCAAAAGTCATTTCATTCAAATTTGGAGCGTTTTTTAAAAGTCTTTCTTTCAATTCAACTTTGAAGCGTATGCTCATCCCAAACAAATGGTCGAAGTTGAGTTTGACGGCATTGTATCCGATAGAGTACAAAGGTATTTCCCTTGTAATTCTTAGGTAGCCAACCAGGTCTCTAGGTTTAAATTGTTTTGCCATACTTAGCGTGAGTGTAATTAGCATTAGCATTGCATCCTTCTTTAAGGGAACAGATCAAACATAATCTCCATGGCGGCTGTAAGACAGGTTCACATTGCAACCGTCATGTTAATGCCAGGTCCACACTAAGCGAACGATGTTCGCGGCTAACAAAATATCTAGTAAAAACTCCTAGCTAACTTGTTCGCGAACAAAATAAGAGCTAATTTAAATTGAGCAATCGCTCTATGCTCTCTCAAAGTAAATGAAAGGCATAGTATTTATTTTTTGGTTGTCATTGCGCAAATCCCAACTCACCACGGCCTTTTGATCGATTAATGAATTATATACGTCTGTATACACTTTGCCCCAGAAGTACTAGGGGAGGCCCTGTAACTTTTGAATGGCTAGGAATTTTAGAATTCTAATCCTAGAGATAGAAATTGAGTATTATTATCCTTAATAATGAATTATTAAGGATAATAATAGTTCCGCAACCCAGACACCCACCTACAAACGCTCGGGGCATCACTGTTTCATGTACTACACAGGAGACAAGTGTTCGTACTCAAATCTCCTATTGTCAGAGCCATGGTATATAATCCTATGGATATAAAGCCAGCCCTCTTCAAATGATCAAGTAATATACAAATATCATAGATCGCTTCATTCACACTCATCATTAACTATCTCTCATACACACCCATCAGTAACTATCTCTCATAATCACTCACTAGTCACAATCTCCCATACACACTCATCAGTCACTATTTCCTAAACACACTTATCATTCACTATTTACCCTTCACTCTCATCCTTTCATTTCTCACTCGTAACTCCACCCATTGCTCATCTTTCACCTACTCACTCATCACACAGCGTCAGTAATTGCCCTAATACACTGCTTGTAATACAGAATTGATGTGGCGTACACAACTATTTAAATAAAAAATAAAAGGAGCCATGGCCATTCGATTGGTGATAGTAAAATCCGGGTTCGATCACCGGAAATGGCCTTTTGCAAACAAAAGATTCGATTTCCCAAGAATTTTAAAAGGAATGGTACCAATTTTATTTTTTAATATAAAAGTTGGAATAAAATAAGGACTAATTTTTATTTTCACTTTTTGAAATAAGTAATCAGGGACGGAGATAGAGGGCTCTGAAGTTTTATTTGGTTACACCCTGTATAACGGCCCCGGTTTCGAGCTTCGATGTAAAAATTCACTTCCTGTGTTCTTAAAAAGGTTAATCATATATTTATAAAGTACCCATTTTCATTTTTATCAGTGTCGTAAACTGACAAAGTCAAATGTCATTTTTCTTCAGAATTTTACATTCAGGCCGTTTAGAAAGTGAGCGTTTTCGGGAACAAAGTATGGAGCAAGTTTATGATTTAGTACAAACAGTAGAAATTAACCTTAATATGGGTACATTTTTGCAAAAAATAAGAAAAATTAAACTTCTCATTTCTTTAACATTAGGGCTATATCGAGGAATGAGAAATTTTCAATACAACTAGGTACATATTAAATCACTCGTAGATATTCTAAACTGACAGTACCTATTTGTATTGAAAATTCCACATTTCTCCGGCACTCCTGTAAAAGAAATTGGACGGGGACATTAACTTTGTTATTTTATGCTAAAATATTTCCATATATAAATTACTTTCTACTATTTGTTCTGAATCATAACCTTACTCAGGGCCGGATTAACAATAGTAGCACTTGTAGGGCCCGCGCTTTGACAACTTACACTAGATATTTCGACATTTCTTGGTTGACAATTGAAAAAACATATATATTAATTTGACGGGGCCCCCAACTCTTCAAAGTATATAGTAAAATCTAATTTAGAAAAGTACAAGTAGGTAACCTACTACCTATTAACTTAATAAAGAAACGAGTATTGCAACAAGCAAATTGGTTAGGCACACTAGGTACCCTCTTACTATACCTTTGAATTTAAATCTAGGATATCAATTTTATCATGAAAATAATTAGTTTTAGCTTGTTTTTTTTTTTTTTTTTTTTTTTTTTTTTTTTGCGATTCTGAGAAACTCGCTCGTTTTTATGGAGCAAATTTTTAAAAACTTTTAAAAAATTCTATTTCACCAGAACTACCTTTGTTCTGCTTCTTGGAGTTTTTTCAGTTGCTTGGCGATAAAACCTTGACAGTGGAAACAGAAGCACTGTCCAATGATTTTCCTCATATAAAACACTTTTTCCTGTTAAAAACTTTTTTCTCGTGCTACTTCCACAAACGCCAGAGAACGACTGAAAAATGTGCAACGTAGCAGATGCGAGTTTTGGAAGGTGGTTCCAGAGTGACATTCCTTTCAATTCCCAATGTCCGAAGCGTATATATATCCGTCCGAGCGAGTTCATCTGTATCGCCACGTTGAGCGCGTTCCCGAGGGTGATCTGTACACCGTACGAAAAACTTGATGGAACAAAAGGTGTCGGAAATTAAGTCCTGTAGAGGACGGTGATACACCGTACGAAAAATTTACTTCCAAAAAACCTGTCGAGAATTTAGTCCTCTACAACTTTGTTATTTGAATGTGCCATTTATTTTTAAAGTTGAAAAAACTGCGCCACTATCTGAATTTCGCTCACTTTTTGCTTATAATTATAAAAGCACTAGCTGTTTTCCCGTGCTTTGCTACGGTTACGAAATTCAACAACAATTTCGAGATCGCGAAATTAAAGCTTCTGAATTTTACATTTTTGGTGGAACCGACTCTAAGAGTGAACACGGCTCCCAATTAGAAAATTCAATATTTTACTCAGATAGGTATTACTTTTTGCACTGCTCACCTTCGTATAAAATTTCAGCTTTCTCGCTCATCCCGAAGTAGTACTTCTTAATTCCGATTTTTTGGTGGTGAAAACCGTCCACAAATCGGGGAGAAACCGGAAATTTTCAAATTTTATATTTTTTAGGGGGTCCTTGTATACTATTTTGGGGGTCTATTCTCGTTAATTTTTTCGTTATCTCTTTTAGTTTGTCCAGAATTGTAAAAAGACTCGCTAAATAGTGACATTTTTGGCGGTAACTCCCACTTGAACTCTATTTTTTTCCCTTTCTTATTACGCACCTACATACTAAAAGGGACCTGTCTGCCAAGCTTCAAGTCTCTTCAGGATTAGCCATCGTGGAGCTTCGTTGATATCAGTCAGTATACCAACTGGGCTTTGTGTTTTATAAGTATAGATTAAATAATGCTTTTTCAACAATATTGTTCAGATAAATATTGTAGATAATTAAATTTTCTACAAATTTGTTTTTCATCTTTTTTCTCGAGAAATGCGAAATAAGCGCACAAATCGACAAACATGAAATCAAGGATGGCGGATTCTTCTGGTCATTAAATCAGCAGCAAGACTGTCGCCTCGTCATCTTGCTCGCAAATAGCACTAAACTGTGTCCAAAGTTTACTCCCTTAAATTGCTTTTGTTTAAATGTCTTTACGTATCGGACTATACAGCTCTCTGATAGAGGAAGTGAACCTTCACCTTACGCACTACGCAGAACTGAACTAAACTCTCTTTTCCCCCCACTGCTATCCTAGACAAAAGTCTTGTCTTGACTCTGGACTTAACGAAATAATAATATTAATTTTCAAACTGAAAAAAAAAAAAAAAAACAAGCTAAAACTAATTATTTTAAAATTGATATCCCGACGGTGATCTGTACACCGTACGAAAAACTTACTTCTAAAAAACCTGTCGAGAATTTAGTCCTCTACAACTTTGTCATTTTAATGTACCATTTATTGTTTATACAAATGGCTCAAAATTTGAAAAAACTGCGCCACTTTAACTCACTTTTTCCTTATAATTAGAAATAAATAATGTTTTTTCGACAATATTGTTCTGGTAAAGATAAGTTTGTTTTTCAAATCGACAAAAACATGAAATCAAAGATGGCGGATACTTCCGGTCATTAAATCATCAGCAAGACTGTCGCCTCGTCATCTTGTTCGCAAATAGCACTAAACTGCGTCAAAAGTTTACTACCTTTTGTTAAAATATCGAATTTTGTATTTATCGGGCTATGTAGGTAGACCAAAAGGCCAAAAGATAATCAATTTTTGTACTGGCTCTAAAAAGAAGACTACTTAGACGGCGCCGGCGGGGGGTGATGGGTGGAGGGGGTCCCGCTCTGTGAAAGTGCTACGGGCCCCGCGGAAGTTTAATCCGGCCCTGACCTTACTTACTAGGACTTTTTAAAAGCCCATTTTCAATACTGCTGAATTTAACTTCCTAAATAAAAATGAGATTTGACTTTGTCATGCTACGACACTGATAAAAATTAATTCGTCGCGGTGAGTTGGTATTTACGAAAAGAGTACTTTTGATCATTTCGGTAAATAGGTAATCTTTTTTGGAACAAAATATTTGAACTTTTACATCGAAACCGGGGCCGTTTGTACAGGGTGTAACAAAATAAAAATTCAGACCCCTTACTCCGCCCCTGATTATTATTTTTAATAGGTGTATATGAAAGTTAGTCCTTATTTAAATTGAAAAATAAAATTGGTACCATTCTATTTAAAACCCGAAACTTTTGTTTTAGAAATGACATTTCCGGGAATCGAACCTGGATTTTACTGTTACCAATTGAACAGCCATCACCCCTTTTTTAGACCTAGGAGCAATCAGAATTCAAAAAATCCAAGCCATTCAATAGTCACAGGGCCTCCGCTAGAATTTCTTGGGCGTACTGTATACCTGGAGAATCAATATTATATTAGTTGGTGTACATAGGTAACTAGGAAAACAATTTGTAATGTGTCTATTCCACTGAATATTAAAAAGCACAATACACTTAATCAAATAAAAGAAAATTACAAAAAATAATTTAATGAAATAGATAGGTATTTGATGGAGGGCCTCAACTTCCCCAACCCACCTCATATCCGGACCAGACTGGCAATAAAAATAGCCGATGAAGGCACTTAAATCTAATGAATAATACGTATTCTAACTTAAAATATTGAAAATAAGAGAGAAAAAACAGTTTATTTACATAACATAAACAAACTCGTTTTATGAAGGTGGTTGCAATCTGGTGCACCCAGGGATGGAGGTCTGTGTGAGGTTTTCTTCTTTTTAAACGTCTTTGTATGTTGTCAACCTCGAGGAGATGGACAACCTCAGGATCGACATGACCTCGGACCCTTTCTTGGTGGGAAGAGGCATTTTTTTTAATAACAACTAGTTCTACATTTAAATCGCGATGTAGGATGTAGGTCTTCGTTTCGAATGTACCAAGGAGCATTGGCGATGACCCTTCTATTGGTGAACTTCACAAGAACCGATCTGGTCTCATTTGATTTAATTCTCCATTGCTGAGTCCATCGTTGAATTTTGGAGATAAATTTGTTCACTTTATTAATTGTCCCATTTTGGTCATCACTGACTGCTAATAGAGCCGTGTCGTCGACAAAGGTAGCAGTAGTGTTTGTTTCAACTTCTGGAACATCACTAGTGTAGAGAAGGCCCAGTACACTTCCCCGGGGATTACCAGCTTTTATTTCCTTTAATTCTGAAAAGCTATCATCTTTTTTAATTCTAGAGTTTCTCTTGGATAAATACGATTTCAAAACTTTCCCAATTTCCATGGAGAGGTATTTATATAGCTTGAAAATAAGACTTTCGTGCCAGACCTTTTGGAACGCCTGAGTGACGTCTAATAAAATAGCAGAACATATTTTACGTACTTCAAGGTTTTTTTAAGTGATTCTATGGACCTGTTCTATACAGTTGTGTTTTGATCGAAACCCGAATTGTTGGTTGGAAATCAAGTTGCGTCCTTCAATTAAGGGAAATAAACGTTTTAATAATATTTTTTTCAAATAGCTTAGATAGTACCGGAAGTAAAGATATCGATCTATATAAGGAAAGTTGTTTAGTTGGCTTTCCGGATTTTGGTTTCGTGATTACCTCAGCAATATTCCAAAGCTGAGGCTCATAGTATAGTTTGAACGAAGCATTGATAATATAAATAAATAATAAATAGACTATGTTTTTTTATTTATTTACTATTATTTATTTATATTGTTAATATGCTACTTGACATAGTATCCCGTTTTGAGAAGAAAAAAAGGAAGCATTGATAATTTGAGTAATTTTGATGGCCGCCTTACGGGGGAGTTGTTTTAATACATCTCCCGTGATTAGATCGTATCCGGGTGCCTGTTTTGCACTAATTTCTGATTTGATAGTTTGCTGAACTTCTTTTGTGGTAGCAAGAGTAAGTTCATAATTTAAATCTGAGAATTCACTTCCTCGAGGGGTACTGTATCCTCCTCTGGTTCATTAGGAGTAAAAATTGTTGCTAGATATTTAACAAACGCTGTGGCTTTAGATTGATTATCTCTGATCCAAGCACCGTCCTCTTTCTGTAAAGGTGGTGCTTGCAATATTGACCTTTTAATAAATTTAGTGGCTTTCCACAAACTATAATCAGTATGTGAATCCGGAGAAAGTTCACTTAGATAATTATTTAGTGACTTTTTTTATTTCCCGAATTTCAGCCTTGAGCTTACCGTTTTATCCGCTGGGCTACGGGAGTGATGCCATTTTTTTTTTCTTGTTCTTCTTTTATCTTTTATGAAGTGAACAATTTCCCTCGGATAATTTACTCCATTGAGTTTTCTTTTAATAACAGGAGTATTTTCCCATGTAGAAAATTGGATATCATCGACGAACTTTTCGAGCTCAAAGTCAATCTCATTCTCAGTCTGTAGGGGAGAATGTAAGTTAACTTTGCGCGCGAGAGTGATATTGAAACTTGTCCATTCTCTTTTACTGTTAACAAGAACTGGGTTGTGAGGCTTATTGGTAAATGGTCTGGGCTAAGGTCATTGGGGCCTCAATGGTCATATATTTGTACGATAGGTTCTTATAGATAAAGAAATCTATGAGATCAGACTTCTTTTTTGGGTCAGTAGGCCAGTATGTTGGCGCACCTGTAGAAATGATTTCCAACTTCATAAGTTTTGATGGCCTCATAAAACTCCCTTTCTGAGTTATACAGGGTATCCAAAAATTCCAACTTTTAAGAATAACACTAAGATTTGTCCACAAATTTTCTTTCTTTCAAATTTTCTTTCTCATAAACTATTTTTTTTTTTTTTTTTCTTTTTTTTCCGTAATTAACCTACAATTTTGTGATTTAGTCCTCAATCAACTCAAAATTTTATTTCTTTGCTTTCTACCCCTTAGCTGATAAATATTACCTATTTTTAGCAGAAAACCAAATAAATCCACTGAAATTTCTGAGCAAGAGCAACTTCAACCACTACAATTAAAAACAAGAATTAAACTCATCTGATTGACAATTTGGGAATTGTCATACATATTATACTCTTATGTACGTAGATTGCAGTTTTTCTGGGGGGGGGGGCTTCCTAAACTTATGACCAAGCCACTCTTTGATGATCACAATTCCTCATAATATTGGTGGGTGAGTGAGTGTATAAGTGAGTAGAAAAATAAGACTTTTTGTACCCCTGTATCTTTTGAACTTTTTATCTTGAGGCTTTCAAATTTCAGAGTGGTCCTTATGTTATATTCCAAATTTCCAAAGTTATTAACATAATCAGAAGCAGAGTTAGGGGTGTAGGGAAAACAGTACGAAGCCTTTCGTGTAAATATACATACTGCGTGCGTCAGGCCGGAACTTGGCTGGCACACTGCCGTGCGCCTAGATATACTCAGGGTTATTGTTGAGCCTAAAGGAAATGTACCTGTGATCAGATGACGAGATTTCCTCATCAAGTACTCTCCAGTCATTAATTATTTTCATCCACTTGATCTGTAACAACACCCTTAAAACGAAACTGACGACCAAAATGACTCCTCTTTTCCCTATCTAGACGAACCCCAACAAAACGAAATATACCACATAAGATACATGAACGGCAAATTATGACATTTAATCTGCTGGACTGCTGCGGTCAACCAGAATCCAAATCATATTTTGTCATAAATTGAATAGAACCTGCGAAATTTGATCCAATACAACAATCCCCAAAGAATTAAATAAAATTGATATTAATATTTCAAAATTAATTTGTGTTCCTTCCTTATTTAAACAAATTAAAATTGATATTAAAAAGAATAAAAATCAGTATAAAAGTGACAAAGTCTTTTGAGGCATATATTTAAGAACTGGTTGATGCAGCCTCCATTTCGTTTCTCAAGTTCTGGTGCCATTGCAAGCGATATGTATCCTTCGCTATCTCTGCTATTGATGATATTTTTTTTCTTATTATTTTATACTCAGCTGTTGATACAGCTGACTCCAAAATATCGGCAACCTCAAGGATCTGTAAAGAGATATGTACAACGATATGAAGTATGTCCCAGAAGTCCTGGCCGGTACTTGTACATAATTCTTGAACCACTTGGAATTTTTAATTCTGATTGATTGGTCATATTGAAATCCAGATTCGAGCCCCGGACTTGATAGTTTTTCGAAGAAAATTTAGGTTATTGAACAATATAGTATACAGGGTGTTTTTTTAAAAAAAGTTCCACCCCTAAAATCTCGAGAACCGCTTGGAATTTTTGAATTCTGTTTATTTCTAGGGATAGAAAAGAGCCTATGGCCATTCGAATCCACATAAGTGATGAAAATACCAACTTTAAAGTTTCATCAGTGCCGTAGTTAGGAAAAACCAAATCTCGTATTTCTACCAGAGGTTAAAATGACGTCTTTTAGAAAACGGCTATTTTGGATTATAAGGTCTGAAGTAAGAATATGATTTAAGACTTAAAATGGGGAGTGGCCTCAATAAGGAACTATTTTAGCAAAAAAAATTATTACTATCACTCACACTAATTCACAACAGGGCCGTATTAATGAGAAATTTTCAATAGATACGGCCCTGTTGTCAATAAGTTTGAGGGTTAGTATTTTTTTTTTTTTTGGCTAAAATGGTTCCCTATTGAGGCCACTCCCCATTTTACAAAAAAGGTTTTTCATCCACTTATGTGGATGAAAAACCTTTTTTGAGCCTCTCTTAATGAATTTATACACCAAACTAAGATTCGGTTTTTGCTATACAGGTTGTAGCAAGTTTTAATTTTGAACCCCTCTGGCTTCGCCCCTGATTATTTTTTTGAAAAAATAAAAATGGGAATATTCCTTATTTTATTGGGACTTTTATTCTTCAAAAAAATATTTGTACCATTCCATTTAAATTTCCCGAGAAATCGACACTTTGTGTCAAAAAAACCACTTCCGGTATTCGAACCTGAATACTGATATTACCATTCGAATGGCCATAGGCTCTTTTCTATCCCTAGAAACAAACAGAATTCAAAAATTCCAAGCGGTTCTCGATTTTTAGTGGTGGAACGTTTTTTTAAAAAACACCCTGTATAAAGTGGAAATAAAAGCAGGAATAATAAACTTTTGGAATTATTTTTTCCAAAAAAATAATCAGTGACGGAAATAGACGGGTCCAAAATTGAAATTTGCTACTCCCTGCATAATAGGTTCCATTTAGTTTATCGATGTAAAACTTCCAAAGAGTGACTAAACTACTCAATAAAGGTTTCACATCCTGTTTTGGCATTGGAAACTGAACATCGAAAGTTTCATTGTATTACAATACCCTGTGATGGGATAGTAAGTTGATGGTGTCGCAGTAAGACTCTCTGACTTGTAAACAGCAGGGTGTGAGTTCAAACCCAGCCAACCCATGGCATGTCATCCTCATGCATTTGAAATATACTCGTATACCACTATTGGAGGACATGGAAGGGGCTGGGATTATCAATATCTAGTCGGGGAAGCATAATATGCTACCCAACCCTTCCATCATTATCACTTTCCGTGATGGACACGAAAAGTAAGTATTATCTTCTTTTTCATACAGGGAATTACGTTTGATGTTCTCACCAGTTTTTTACTTTCTCTTCCTCCCTTGTAATTTTGCTTGCGAGTATAAGTATGGTATTTGGAATTATTTTTTTTTCTAATAAAATTCAACACACGAGACCCCCCATATCTGCGACCCTGGTAATTTTTGAAACATATTGTGATAATAACTATATTCCAAAGTTTTACAAACCGTGAACTGAGTATGGGTGCTTGAGAATGTCCATGACCCTTCCCTAGCATTAGTCTTAATTGTAAAGAAACTATCATTAGAAACGATTAAATTAGTTTCAACTCGTAGAATCATCTGTCCAGATTTGTCTCTTTTCTCCAATACACGATAACGATTTAAAAGGCCCCTTTTGAATGTGACATCCACAGCAGAACAGTAAGGATTTGCAATGAAGTACAAATTACTAGTATAGGGTTCAACTCCAATCTCCTTGCGTGCTTGTATCATGAAAGGTTTTTCTTGAAATAGCTCCACATCATCGGTGACAGTTATTTTATCGGAAGGCAACATTCTAAAATTTAAATTATCTGAAATTTATAAAAAAAGAAACTTTTATGGAACCATTGAACGAACTGAAAATAAATTGATTTGAAATTTCTAATACAGCCCTTGATTCCCAAGATATGAATCCGTTGATCAAAATAGTTTTATAAAATACCGAGGGTATATTTAACCAGGAACATACCTTTAATCTATACAGTATGTCTCAGAAGTCCTGCCCGGTGCCCATAACCTTTGAACCGCTTGGAATTTTTGAATTCTGTTTGTTTCTAGGGATAGAAAAGGGCCCATGGCCATTCGAATGGTAATATCAGTATCCAGGTTCAAATCCTAAAAATGTTTTTTTTTTTGACAAAAAGTTTCGATTTCTCAGGAAATTTAAATGGAATGGTACAAATATTTTTTTGAAAAATAAAAGTGCCCATAAAATAAGGAATATTCCCATTTTTATTTTTTCAAAAAAATAATCAGTGGCGGAGCTAGAGAGGTTCAAATCCAAAACGTGTTACACCCTGTATAAAGAAAACCGAATTTTATTATACAAAGAAATTTCAAAGGGTTGGGTGGAAGAGAATTCCTCAGGAATTAACCCCGCCCTTTGAATGAACTATATTAAACTAACCAAACTTCATAATTCTTTCTCTTCTTCCCCTTCTTAATTCTTTAATTCTTTGTTTCTAACTTTCCTCTTTTCTGTTTATATTGTTCATTCAATAAAGTGTAAAAAAAAAAACGGACTAATGCCTGAAACTCGAGATTTGAGCGCTGCGGACCCCAAAACTTGTTTTGGCATTGAAAATTCAACATCGAAAATTTCAGCCCATTACAATACTTTCCTTTTTATAGGAAAAAGAAAGTAAAAAGCCACTTTTTTTTAATACACTTTATTGAATTACCTTCAAACAAGAAAGAGACATAGAAAGAAGAGGTCAGAAAGAAAGAAAAGAGAGAGAGAGAGAGAAAAGTTAATTCAAAGGGCGAGGTTAATTCCTGAGGAATTCTCTTCCACCCAACTTTTGAATATGCACCAACATTTGTTTGTGTAAAATTAAGTTACATTAATGAAACATTAAATGAATAGTCCCCGAATAGAAGCAAATAAAAGAGAAAATATAGTTTTTCTGTTCCCTAGTAAAGTAGCGTTTTGACGCTTATCCGAATTGGCCTTTGAAGTAGCATTACGAGTATGTACCTACTTGTTTTAACATTAGTAAACTGAGTTCCTGATTCAGTTAAGTGAATAGCAAACATTACAGCATTACCAGGATCCATAACGACGTAAGCATCTTCATAAGTGTAAGAAATTTTAAGAATAGCTGCAACAAAAGATTTTTTTTCCGCAATAAATTGGCTTTCGCTCCACTAATATAGAAAGATCTAGGCGCACGGCAGTGCGCCAGGCCAAGTTCCGGCCTGACGCACGCAGTGTGTATATTTACACGAAGGGCTTCGTACTGTTTTCCCTACCCTCCAAACTTTGCTCCTGATAATGATTAAACTTGAAATTTGGAATTTAACATAAGGACCACTACAAAATGTCACATAGGAAATTTGAAAGCCTCAAGATAAAAAGTTTAAAAGATACAGGGGTACATAAAGTTCTAATTTTATTACTCATCACTCTCTGACTCATCAATATTATGGGGCACTTCCAGTGGAGCTAGAAACACGAAATTTGCTGGAGGGGTGTATTTTGATCTACAAATAAAGGGAAAAATCGAAAAACAGTACTTTTCCCTCATTAGCACCTCCCCCACCCAAAAAAAGTAATAATGTTCCAATCGACAATGATAAATAAATGTCATCATAAGCAAATTTACAATATATTATGATACAAATTTACAATATATTATGATGCATAAGGTTATCCCCCCGCCCACCCAAATACAATGCAATCTATAATAAATATATTTCGCTATTTATCGGTATTTTGCTGAATTGTAATTATCAAAAAAAAGTGGCTTGGTCATAAGCTCAGATAGATTAGGCACAATCAACATAGCAGAAAGTAGCTCCCCTCCCCCAAATGGAATCTATAATACGTACGTTTTTCCGCTAATTATTTGCATATTGCTGAATTGTGATTATCCAAAAGTGGCTTGGTCATAAGTTCAGATGAATTAGGCACAATCAACATTGAAGAAAGTAGGTGACCCNCACAAAATGGAATCTATAATACGTATGTTGTTCCGCTAATTATTTGCATATTGCTGAATTGTGATTATCAAAAAGTGGCTTGGTCATAAGTTCTGATGAATTAGGCACAATCAACATTAAAGAAAGTAGGTGACCCCCCCCCAAATGGAGTCTATATCACGTATGTTATTCAGCTACTTATTTGTATATTGCTGAATTTTGATTATCCAAAAGTGGCCTGGTCATAAGCTCAGATGAACTAGGTACAATCAACATTGCAGAAAGTAGGTGATACCCCCTCCCCCCTCCAAAAAAAATGNCCCCCCCCAAAAAAAATGGAATCCATAATATCTATGTTATTTCCCAAATTATCAATCAGATGAGTTTAATTCTTGTTTTTAATTGTAGTGGTTGAGGTTGCTAAACAATTTCAGTGGGTTTATTTGGTTTTCTGCTAACAATAGGTAATATTTATCGCCTGAGTGGGAGAAAGGAAAGACACAAAGTCTTGGGTCGATTGAAAATAAACACAATGATTCACGAGTTGAGGAGAAAAGGCACAGGGTCGTCAGATGGGGGGAAATAAAGATTGAGGATATTAATTGATGATATTCCATTTGTTATACTTAGTTACTGTCATAACGAGAAAAAAAAGACTAAAAAATCAAACGAGAAAAAAATATCTACCTTTAATCAAACATTTTTTGGACTTTGGAAGGCTGCCATTTTGGTTCAAGCTCTTTTTTTCGAAATTCTACTTTAACAGATGTGTTCTGGACATTAATTGGAGCTTATTTCTAAAAATTTTATCGTAATCAGACCATTCTCGTGGTTCTCTCTTAACGTGAGAATTGAATTTTTTGTTCGATTTTTCAAAAAAATTTTACACAAAATGTCTTAGAAAGCGACGCTCTTTTCATAAGTCGAATCACATTTGAGAACAGACAATAAGAATTCATCACTTTTCAGGTTTTCCCCCATTTTGATTTTGTTTTTAAAAATTTTGATGGCATATTTGAAATCACCGCCATCAAAAACTAGCATTTCGTGTTTATATTATTTTTGTTCGGTCACACAGAACCCAGCAAGCGACGTTGATAGTTGTCCAAAAATGACCTTCTCCACCTTGTAACTCGGCTATGCTTCGTCCGGCTCACTAACGAATTTCGTAAAAATGTTCCATTTGATCTAAGCTACCCACTGTATTCAGGGGTCCCATTTATAGCCAAACACCCTGTATATATGCCATGTGGTTCGGAGATTACAGTATAATATCAAAAGTAGGATTATGTCCTAACACCACTTTTTATTTCATAGATTCTCACCTTTAAGGATGATTTGGTGTCTTAAGAATGACAACTTAGTTGCATCAAATATCGAATCATGATTCGGTGTTATGTGTTTTGTGTTATCCCATTGAAAAGTAAAACTGATTTTTCTCTAGATATTATGCGTGATGCGCAACGCTTGTGGAATTTTTATGCTATTAGTTCTCTGGCTATAAAATTCAACTGCACAGAGGGTTTGAGCAGTCTTCTTTTTCGATTGTTTTGAACGATTTGTCAAATGGTTTAGTGACACAATGATACTCACTCTCCAAACAAATCCCTCTAAAAAGTAACATATTAATCATTATGATTTCTGACAAACAATTTTATAGCGATGATCAACCAATATCTTATTAGTTCATGATTAATTTATTATTTCAATTTCAAATGAGTTATTTACATAAAAAAATGTATTGTAATGGTCTAAAATTTTCGATTTCGAGCCCATATCTCAGGTTTCAATATTCGAGACTGCCAGAAAGAAACAAAACCGCCAACGGTATATTTGACTTTAATTAAAAGTTTCATAACGCGAACACTACATACAACTGTATCTATGTATTGGACATACTCGTACTAAAAAAAATTCAAGTCTCTGGTACTTACGGTTTTCCTTTTAGGAAGGATTCGTAAAAACCACCGAAAGTGTCCAAAAATAGCCAACGACAGATTTGCAAACAAAAATGTCTTGTCACTTTTTATGCAGAAAATTGATATGAATAGACACCAAAATTCAAATTATAGCTCTCACCGTTCTCCTGTTAAGCAGGATTCGTGAAAACCGCCAACTGTTTATTCGATTTCAACCAAAGTTTCGTGTGTTGTCTATGGCATAATATTGGCATGCATACCAAATTTCAAATCTCTAGCACTTATCGTTCTAGTGATATCTTGTTCACAAACCGACATACACACAGAGAGACTAATGGCTGAAGCTCGATATTTGGACTCTGGGGACCTCAAAACGTGTTTTGGCATTGAAAACTGGACATCGAAAATTTCAGTCCATTACAACATTTTCCTTTTTATAGGATAAGGAATGTAAATAAATAAAAAAATAATAATAAAAAAAAAAAAAAAAAAAAAAAAAAAAAAAAAAAAAAAAAAAAAAAAAANGTAATGAAAAAAAATGAAATTAAAAAAAAAAAAAAAAACTCAATCCAAAAAATGTCGGCCTATTAGTGAGATCCAAATAAAATACGGCCAAGTTCTCTTACTATCAGAATCGGTTTTAAATTCAATGTGTTAGATCTTCTTATGCAGTAAATACTATATAAAACACTATATTCAATGTAGCACATCATCTCGCTCTATGCAAGATTGCTGCCTTCATTTTCGTAATCAAATTTTAACGTTTAACATCTCCGAGATTTTCGTGATATCAACTTGGCAATTTTTTTTTCCTACATGTTTTAACGTTAAAATTTGATTACGAAAATGAAGGTAGCAATCTTGCATAGAGCGAGATTAATAGATCTAGCACATTGAATATATTTACTGCATAAGAAGATCCAACACATTTCTGATAGTAAGAGGCCGTATTTTATTTGGATCTCACTTATGGGCCGACATTTTTTGGATTGGGACTTGGCCTTATTTTTCACATTTATGTTTTTGTGGGATATTTATTTACTGATGGCTAAAATATAGCCCCCCAAATTCTGGGGCGTAATTAGACCCTAAATTTGACATACGTACCAAATTTCAAGTCTCTGGCTCTTACCATTCTCTTTTTACCATCTCTATCGGATCATAAATTCATATAATCTGAAATCTGAAGTCAACAACGTAGACAAAACAATCATTGAATACCGCAACCCCCGTAAAACTAATTCGGAGAAATATAGAGCAAATCTCATAACGGAAATCAGTCACATGATGACGGATGTGAGTAATACTCTAGATATTGAACTTGCTTCTGATAGCTTACAGAAGGCAATACCTCCTACCATGCAAGCTGCCCCTTGGTTAGGGGAGTCACAAAAAAAAAGATCAGATGGTGGGGAAAGAAACAAGAAAACTGTGTAATAAAGCTAAATATACTTGCAATTGGAAGCTTATTATCAATCACTTACCAAGTCAAATGAAGAGGTTCGAACAGCCAAAAGGATGGATTGGAGGAACTACAGTCAGGATGTTAAAAACAACTCTGAAGTTGCAAGACTCCAAAAAATCATGGCCAAAAACCACTAAATCCTTTGGGNCAAGAAAACTGTGTAATAAAGCTAAATATACTTGCAATTGGAAGACTTATTATCAATCACTTACCAAGTCAAATGAAGAGGTTCGAACAGCCAAAAGGATGGATTGGAGGAACTACAGTCAGGATGTTAAAAACAACTCTGAAGTTGCAAGACTCCAAAAAATCATGGCCAAAAACCACTAAATCCTTTGGGTACGTTAAAAAAACCAATGGAACTTATACTGAGTCAGAGGGGTGAAACTGTGGAATTCCTACTCGGCACTCACTTCCCCGATTCACAAAACACTAACACCGTTGACAGGGAACAGCTTCTGCCGGAGATTCCTCCTAGAGGGTTCTTCTGAGGACGACTGGAGGACTGCCAATAAATTGGTAACACAAAACAGAATTGATTGGGTCATTGACTCATTCAAACCATACAAATCTTCTGAGGCGGATGGGGTGCTTCCGATTATTCTAAGGGAGGGCGGGAGGTACTGGGACCAATTCACCAAATTGGAGATTTTCTTGACATCGAGGGGATCATTTGATAATTCTACCTTTGACACAATGATCCTGGCAATTGAAAAACATGGTATATTCAACACCTGTTGCAGATGGAAACCGTGTTGAAAACCAAGAACATACAAATATCTATTGTCAGGAGGGGATGCGCCCAGGGTGGTGTGCTTTCGCCGTTTGGGATCTCGTGGTGAATGGGCTGTTGATAAGGCTAAACAAACTAGCATAATACACCCTAAACACGTTGTCGGATGTGATGTAGTCGGCTCCGAAACTGGTGGAACAATGGTGTGGTAGGGTCAAATTAAGGGTCAACCCAACGAAAACTTCCCTTATTCCATTTACCCGAAGAAGAAAATTGGAGGGTTTAAAACCTTCTTTGAGGAGATTCTGGTAATGGAGGGTTAGGTAAAATATCTGGGCGTCGCCTTGGATTCCAAGCTGACCTGGAAAACTCACCTCTCTAAAGCTATTGACAAATGCTTTTATGATAACCCGTAGAACATTTGGGAAAAACTGGGGGCTCAATCTGCACCTAATGGCCTGGCTATACTGTGCGGTGATAAGACCCATGCTTATGTATGGTAGTTTAGTGTAGTGGCCAAAGGTGGAGCAGGTACAAGCCCAGAAGAACCTTGGGGGACTCCAACGGCTGGACTGCATTTGCATTACCAGTTCAATGAAAACCTAACCAACTGCAGCAATGGAAACCATGCTCGAACTTCCGTCACTGGATATCTATGTTATGGGCGAGGCAAGAATAGGGACATACAGGCAGCAGAAAAATGATATTTGACAACTTTGACAAAACCATCAAAACTAGCACTATCAATCCGGAATTAGATGGGTAGAAAGAGAAAAGAAAAACTGATCTTGTGTGGTATAGGTACTGACAGCTCCAAAACAAAAGAAGGGTTCTGGGATGGAATACACTGTGTAAAATCCAAGGTAGATATAAGCATACCGCTGGGGAAACAAGCTAGTGTGTACCAGACCGAAATGCAAGCTACAGCTGTTTGTGCACGAGAAAACATAAAGAGGGGCTACACACGTAGAGAAATCCATATATTTTCTGATAGCCAAGCAGATATACAGGCTATAGGTAGCTTCCGGATTAGATCAAAGCTAACGTGGGAGTGCATGCAAACCCGAACTATCTGGGATAGTTTCCAGGACATAAGGGGATTGCAGGAAATGAGCACGCTGACCAGTTGGCGAAGAAGGAGTCCAAAGCCCCCTTCTTGATAGGTATCAGCAAAACTGAAGCACGCAGTTCGATGAGACAATTGAGTCATGGGTTTCGCTGGACTAAAACTTCAGGACAAGGACACAGAAAAGAAATGAGGCCGAACCATCAAAATCTCTAACTGTTAATCTCCTTCGCTTTAGTCGGAAACAAATGAGACTAATAATGGGATATTGTGTCCTCAGAAAACACCTACACAATATAGGAATCTTTAGGGAAAACCCATTGTGTACACATGTGGGGAGGAAGAGGAAACAGCCTCATATGTGATCTTTGATTTCATTGCCCTACGCGATTAGAGAGCGAATATCATCGGGTCACTAAACCCAAGAGAGGAACTCGTCCAAAACAATCAGGTAAGAAGATTGCTCAAACTTTCTGGGCAGTTGAACCTTAACTAGAGAAATAAGATGAATTTAGGGATGGTATTTAGGATATTTGCAGTCATTGTCATTATGAAATATAAATTTCAATAAACTTTTTGTGCCGACTGCAAAAAAATATTGGTGAGTCACGAACGCTTTCGTCTGTTACGACATTATCAAGTCGTAACAGACGAAAGCGCTCGTGACTCACCAACATTTTTTGCAGTCGATTCAAAAAGTTTTTTTAGTGAAATTTACAGAGAAATAAGCTTAACATAATACACGAAAAGCCCATGATGTTTAGGTGTAGGTATTCCAAAGCTAGGGGGTAAAGCTTAATGAAATGAAATGTACCCAAAAGTTTCAGGGCACAATTAGAGCCCAGATGGAATCTATTTACATTTCATTAAAATCGCTAAGTGGCAAGAGTGCCCATCACGGCGTACGACGGACAAACTGATTTTTTTAATCGATTTTTGGATTATTGACGATTCCAAAGGTTCATTACTAAAAATAATATACCAAAAATTGATTTATTATTTTTAAAAAATAAACTCTTTGGGCCTGAATCGTGACAACCGCCAAAAATCGTCCAAAAACCGGTGATTTTGAAAAAATCATAACTTCGTTAATTCTGTTTTGAAAAAAGTTTTATTGATATTGGGACATTCGTAAGGATTTACCATTTGAGAATATTAAGTACGGAAAATTACATCAGACATGTGACGCTCGTTTTCGTCAACGCAGTTCTAAAGGCGTTTCTGGAAATTGCTGTCTACTCTTTCCAGTAGGCCTTCGGTTCTTGCAATGAGCGTAGTTTACTCTCATAAACATGTGATTTAAGCCCCATAGAAAAAAAAATCACATGTGGATAGGTCAGGGAACCAAGGAGGATATAAAACATTACCGAATCTTGAAATCAAGTGGTTGGGGAATAGGAGACGACGTTCAACATTTGCGAGAGTTCGTGCTGTTCGTTGAGCACCTGGAGGTTTTTTCAATAAACTGCCGACTATTCGAAGGTTGCTAATCCAACGAAGAATTGTGTCACGTTTAGGTACACTATCTTTTGGAGCAATATTGAATTCGCGTCGAAACTCACTGCAATGATGGACTCGTTATTCCTTACGAAACTTCGCATGCAAAAACGCGGTGACGGAGGGTCCACTGCACCATGATGAGAATTGGAAAATTACAAAAATTGGGGTTAACCTACGAGTAGAATGCGTGCAGCCTCCACTCCCTCGCTTGCATACCGCCTGAGTACAGTCTGTTTCAAGAACACCCTATTCCTCTGCCACACCCTGTATTTATATTGAGTTTAATTATTAAAGATTTCAGGGAATGATACAGTGGTCCTATGACGGACCACATATTTGAAGTTAGCGAAGAAGGAGTCACTCGTCACACTTTACTTGTTCGTGAAGTCATTTAAACAGATCAGAGCATTTTTGTCTCCTATGAGTTGAGATAGTGAGTATATCACGACAGATGTTTTTATAGAAGTACAAAATTCCTTTGCGATGGAATAAATCCGAAAGTTTCCCAGTGGAAGCCTGATGAACCCGCTTCAGCTGAGTAGATTTTGTGTGCGCTGGATGATCTAATATATTAAAACAATTCTCAATATGGCCATACATAGCCACTACACATAACCCAACCATACCACATCACATGCATTAGTGTTCATTATAGACAGGGAACGATTACTGGTGATGAAAATAATAACCGAATATCAGAAAATATAAACGTACTCACCGGCGACGTGATTATGTTTAAATGAATCTATGTTACGATCAAACATTAGCATATTTACAAAATCTTCAGACGCATCGTTGTACACTGTTGCCAAGTATACGTTCGGTGCCAAATGTGGATATTCAAGAATAAACTTTTCTAATACAAGAATAGCCAATCCAGAGGATCCATTATCTTTAGAATGTTTTGGAATATAGCGGAAATAAATTCTTCTATAAAAGGACTCGTTATCTCGCCTTTTCTTTGTCATTGAATATTTATATGTTGAATAGAATCTGAAACGGAACACAACTCCATTTGGTAAAATTTGGATTTTGATATCCGTCGGTTAGTCATTCCATTATGATGTCGTTTTAAAATTATTGAGTGAATACTCGTCCAAGCAAAAAATTATAAGACAACTTATTTACAAACAAAATACGAAATCCTCAATTATACCTACTATCAGATTTTAAAAATTATTCGAAAACTTGGAAGGGTCAAATAAAGTCATGTGTTGGCAACATATGAGCGCCATATGGCAGTACGTCAGATCGGCCATACAAGATACCTAATATCAACAATATGGTTTTTGGATGGTTTGCTTCAAAAACTTTATTTTTTTCGGGATTTTGCACTGAAATTTGGAAAAATTCATTTTTTTTTAATTTACATTTTTGGACTAGCTATTACTATATAGCTACCAAAGATGGAGAATCATATCGCAATGATTCATACGGTTCGGTCGAGGGGCAGACTCATGTCAATTGTAGCCTCCAAGAACAGGAATACAATCTACCGTACTCCAAAATGATCTGATCAAAATACAGAAATGGCTTTTTAACAATCAAATATTTATGAATGAGGAAAAAACTAAAATAATGTTAATAAAAAAACCCTCATAAAAAAGTTACAATGGAAAATCTTAATATCAAGGTTCATTCTAAACATTGTCTATACATGGGTAACTATGTGATAGATTGTGATTGTGTCGCCTTTCATCTGAGTGAAGAAGAGCGATAGTTAGGATTAATTTTAGACTCTAAGGGCGGAATTCATAGTCGAAAATAAATACTCAATTGTCCCTTTGAGGAAGATTTTTTCACTCGGTCAATTCATAGTCACCTCACTTGAAATTTGACTTGAGAAAATCCCAAGTCAAGTTTTATCTCGAGAAAATACTTAGGTGAAATTTTAAATCATTAAAATCTCGAGTGGCCGAATGTTTCCTTTTTTCAATAGAGAGCGCTATATGCCTTTTTAAAGGGTGCCGCAATATTAATTATTTCGATCAATATTTTCAAAAATTCTGTTTTCAAGATAAAAACTAATAATTCTGTGAATATAGGTACTACTGATATTGTGTAGACTTCACTCAGTTAAAATGACTATGAATCTTGCTATGGACATCCATCACGTTCATGGAATTAGCACATTAGTTTGGGCCTCTTTATTTGAATGAGGTCTACAGCTCATTTAAATATTGACAAATGTCCATTCATCCGGTTAGGACCAATCATTTAACAAATACCGTGGAGTAAAAACTAAACCTCACTTCGTTCAGTCAATTATGTTATGTTCATAGAAATTGCCAAATAGTTTAATTTATGGCCCTAATTGGGCAATCAGGACAGGGACTCATAATGGTATTTATTATATAATAATCTGCCAAATCTAAGAATCAAATTGACCGAACGAAATGTTTTTTTTTTAACTCCAAGGTTTATCTTAAAATTTCTGCTTCCTTCCGAGATGAGTATGCGAGTTTTGCCAAATAGACCTCGCCTCGTTCGGTCAACAAATGCAATTCATCATTATAATACAAATAGTACTGTCGATCTCAAACAACTACTTAGCCCCGGATTGACCAATAGGGTCAAAACTATGATCAGCGGGTTTCATGAAATAATGAATGTCCGTTATATTAAGATTTGACGAGACATCAATTTTATGGCACCCTCTAGGTACCAATTTTAGTGATAAATCAATTCGTATATTATGCTGCGCGCTTTATTGGAAATATGAGAAAATGCTGTGAATAGAGGCATTTTGTAAAGTACATATACCTAATAATGCGTCATTTTCATCACCATGGAAACATATCACCAATCATAAACATCATAATTTACTTTGTTTTCTTTATTTAAAAAAAATTAAGAAATAAGTTAATTAACAAAATTATTTATTTTTAGTTTAAAAACTAAATTGACAAAAGTTATTTAATTTTGTTTGGTTTCTTATGATTTTAAAAAAGATATTGTTGACATTGTTGTGAATATTGATAGTGAAATCCAGGCTCCATCTTCGGAAATGGCATTTTTTAAACAAAAGTTTCGGTTTCTCTAGAATTTTAAATGGAATGGTACCAATTTTATTTTTTAATTTAAAAGTTGGAATGAAATAAGTATTAAATAACATTTACACTTTTTGAAAAAAAAATAATAATAATAATAATCAGGGGCGGAGATAGAGGGGTCTGAATTTTCATTTCGTTATACCCCCTATAATGGCCCCGGTTTCGAGATGCGATGCAATAGTTCAATTAGTGTAGTCTTAAAAATGTTACTATCTACTTTGTAATCATCAAAAGTACACATTTTCATTTTTATCAGTGTCGTAGACTAACAAAGACAAGTTTAATTTTTCTTCAGGAGGTTAAATTCAGGCAGTTTTGAAAACGGGCTTTTCGGGTAGAAAGTGTGAAGTAAGGTTATGATTTAGCTTAGCATAAAACCAGAATGGAAAGAACTTTAAATATGGTGCCTATTTTATCAATTTCATACAAGAATTTGAAAAATACACCTTAGGTTGAAGTGTAATATATTTTTGGCCGCTAATTAGCGGTTGGAAAAGTATTAGAACTTGAAATTTGGTGCCTATTCATATTAATTTTACGCATTGAATTCACAAAGAAAATTTTAATTGAATTCTAATCTATTGTTGGCCGCTTATTAGCGGTTTCAGGCCGCTTTTTAGCGGTTCTGTGAGTTCTGTCTAAAACGGAAAGAGCTGGAACTTGAATTTTGGTCCCTATCCATATCAACTTCATGCACTGAATTCGCAATGTCATTTTTGGTTGAAGACTAATATATTGTTGGCTTCTTACTAGCAGTCTTAGACCGGTTTTTGGAACTTGAAAATTTGTGCCCCATATACCTATATAATTTTATGCATAATATGCTCGAGGATACTTTTTCTTGAAATCATATTCACTGTTGGCGGTTTGTTGCCGCTTTTTAGGGGTTAAGTTTGTTGTATGGAGAGCGCATCGATTACTAAAACTCAGTCTCACCTGGCCAAATCGCCAAATGTATTAAACATATTCTCGGAAACCACTTGCTGAATGATTTTATTGATACTCCTAAGTACCTGTTCCAAGGAAGACTGGTTACTAAAAGTAGCACCAGGTATTTCATCACCAAAGGCAGGTTGCACCCAATTTGAAGAATCGCAGTGCATATGCAAAGTAACCAAATTCTCATATTGACAACCCCATAGAAAATCTGCAAAACCTGTAAAGATGAAACAGATATTTTTGACAAGAGACAGAGTGCTGTAGAAGATTTAGGTTCACAACAGTTTGATCATCAGGAATGATAACGACAACAAATTGTAAAGAGCGTTGTTATGATCACAGACATGAAAACCATTCGTTTCTTAGTTGCGGAGGCGCGTACTGTTATTGGTTCGTAATTTCGTATACAAGATGTCCCGAAAAAGGAGCGGTATTCCATATCTTGGGAACGTATTCAACAGGGAAACTTTTTCTAGAGATTTTCAAAATTTGAACTTTCAGGTGTGATTCTCCTATGAGGCAGTAGCGTCTCATCAATATTTTGTCTGGACGGGCTACATTATATATAAAATTAAATTAAAAAAATACAGAACCAGCACGCTAAAAAGACAATAGCATTATAAAAGGCATGCTAAATAGCAAAAATACTTACCGTATATTCAGATTTGGTGTTGGCCATCGAACACTTTTAATTTTTGTCTTCCAACGATAGTTTTTTAAAGAACATAAGGCTACTTATTCATTGAGTTTGACATGATGTAAAAATATTCAATCTTTAGTTTTTAAGAATTTAATTTCAAGATAAGTGATAACAAATAACAATTATAGCATCTTTAGGTAAAAAAAAAAAAATAGGTACCTAGGTAAATATAAATTAATTCATACCGTGAGCATTGAATGCAACAGTTTCCAGAAGCACTGGAGACTGAGACACATTTAATTATTTAAGATGAGACACATTTACTTAAATAATTAAATGTGTCTCAGCTTAATTTAATTCTAGGAAACACTGTCTCTAAATTTCTAAACATATAAACCGTAAGAAAAGTTTAATTTAACTTTCGGTTATTTAGTTTTTTACTTTATAAAACTACTACGTAATTAAAGATATTCGTTTAATTGTAATTAACTTCAAAAGCTTATTGTTTACTCTGCGATAAGTGATAAGAAAGGAACTCTATAAAGTTGGCTTCCTTTGAATCTGACACCGGGGGATTAGTTGCGGCTCCCTTTTAATTTTTTAAACCAATTTTAACCCACCTTTCTAGGTTAGAAAACTTTTTTCGCCCATGACTCTATTGCGAATGTACAACCGTCCAACATGGACCCATGATGGCCAATAAAAAAGCGAGGCACTTATTACATTTTGTCAACATTTGATTTTCAGGCAGGCCCATTTTTTGGTTTTAGACGTAAGGATCGATAATTATATCCGAATATACCCGAGATAATTATATCCGAATTACAATGTAAATTTTCTAGAATTTTAGGAAAAAGAGTATTTTGCCCGTTATAGGTATTATATACTAACTGTGAGACATGGTAAACATAGGATATTTTTTGAGATTAGCAGATATTTTAAGCAAATCACAAATATAAAAATTAAAGGGATATATTTTTTCAAGTTTTTTCTCTTTTGGGAGGAAGAAGAATACTTTGGTAGGTATAAAATTAAATTAAAAACGAAATATTTTTATGTTTTATTTTCTGTATTTTTTTTTGGGGGGGGGGGGCTGAACCTTTTTGCCCTTAAGGAGCAGCCGCACAGTTATGAGGTCAACTTTGAAATATTAATAATATACTCCTTCTATAATAGATTTTTGAAAAGAAAAAGAAAATTTATTTATTTTGAAATTCATTTGAGGTATATATAAAACCGGAGTTATTTCATGTTATCCAAGTGACCTTTAAAAACTCTTTTTCAATAATAATGAAAAAAAGAAGGCTTTTGGTCCCACCCTGAGTGTAGCTCATATCTGGACTATACGAATTAAATTCTCAAAAAATATTTTCATTGGAAACCCGTGTGGTTTCAATCCGAGGAAAATAATTTTGCTTTTTTCACATTTCTCGCAAAACTTTCGTGTCTGGTTGAGTCCAAAGGTCATTGAAAATAATAACTCAAAAATTACTTTTTAACGCTATACCGCAGATTCAGATGTAGATTTAGAATAAACCACTGGAGCAAAATGTGTTTTGACGTTTTAGTGTAGACCTAAAGGCCGCTAACAATGCTATTACTTACATTTTTGATTTTGAAAAGTTAAAAGATAGATTGCACAAAAAGTTGAACTGATCAGCAAGTTCATGGCGAATGTTTGGAGACAAAGGTTGACTTTATTAACAATGAAGATGTACTACGTATTGAATTTTATTAACAATGAATATGTAGCACGTATTGATATTTACGTGGCGAATCAGCCTGATATCAATACGTGTGGATATTGTATACGGCATAGCGTGATTGGGATCCATGATATATTAGGCCAGGAAATTTAGAAAAAGAAAAAAATATTTAGAAATGGGTGTAAAATAATACTTAGTAATAATATAAATAAAATATGATAGACAATATCTTAATATGATACATAGATAAGATTAATATTATGAAATGTCCCGAGGCAGTAAGTCGCAGAACAAACCGCCATTTTGACTCTTCTTGTCAGCCATCTGGAATTATATGCTCATTTTTTTTTAATGTTCTGCAAATATCTCGAGAACAGGTAACTTCATTAGTCCCATAAAATATTCCCGTAAGGGATTAGGAAGAGAGGGATTGAGTGAGGAAGGTGTATAAGAAGAGGTAAACAGATTAGAGTGGTTAGGAAGAGATGGGTTTGAGTTAGGTTAGGTTTATGAGAAGAGGGAACTAGGTTAGAGGGGTTAGGAAAAGAGAGGTTGAGGGAGGAAGGTGAGAAGTGGGAACTAGATTAGAGTGGTTAGGAAAAGAGATGGGTTGAGTGTGGAAGGTGTATAAGACATAACAAGCGGGAACTAGATCAGAGGGGTTAGGCAGAGAGGAGAAGAACTTGTTTGAAGAACAATGATGTTCTTTAACCAATTTCTTCATCTAAATATAGCCCAGGAATTTTAGATGAAAAATTGGTTAAAGACAATAATGTTCTTTAACCAATTTATATCTCTTTTAAAAGAAAACGGTCCCGTTCATTCACATAAAATTCAAAACAAATAATGTCTGGAGCCTTAAGGGATTATTCGACTTATGTATTCACTGTTTTCCAGCTTTTAGTCAGAGTGGCCGCCCAGGGTTTCAGAACGAAGATCATCTTATTTGGGCAAAATCTATAAAATCCAAACCACATAACCTATTTTGATGAAAGTTAAAATATGAAAAATGACACTATTCTTAAAAAATGGACCCATGGCGTGTACCTCTGACAGCTAGGGTCCTTAACAAGCTCCTGGAAATTCCTTTTAACCTTCATGGGATGGAAGTGACACGCTGAAAGCAGGGCCGTAGACACAAAATCCGGACCGGGGGGGGGAATTTACGGACCCCTCTATTTTTATTTTTTTGAATGATAATAGTAGGTAGTAAAAACGGGCAATTCACGTACTTATGTATGTATTGTTAATAGAAGTGTATATCTATATATATACAGTTAGCTCATATTATTATTTCTGCTAAATTACATATATATAATTATTATTTTATAAAAAAAAGGGGGGGGGTATTTTTTATTTCGTGACGATTCTAAAGGTTCATTATTGAAAATAACCAAAAATGACGAAATTTCCGAATTTTGGCCAATATCTTGAGATCTGTCGCGACAGCATAACAACTCAAAGCGAGAAAGTTTTAGACCTAAACATCTTAACCTTCATTTAGTACATATTTTGCAAAATTGTGGCTAGCCATTCTAGGGTTATAGGTTCGAATTGGGGATCGGCCGACATAAAATTTAGACAATACTAATTGTTTAGCCAAAACGGTACGAGATATAGAAAAATTGATAGGAATGGACCCCACCCCACTCCCCCAAACCATAGACTTAGACCCTAGAAGAAGAAAAATGCGTCTTCAACACGCTGCACAATATTAGGCTGGGTCGCAGACCCATCCTAAACACAGCAGGCTTCAACTCACATTTTTTTTGTTTGTTTTGGAACCTAACCCAATACTACTCCCAACACGTTCTTAACAATCCGTTACTACTCCCGATGTTCTACATAGATTAACAAACGTGTAGGTAATATGTAATCTATGAGTATGTGTGTTCTCTGATCGCGTTTAAACAATTGTACCCCAGTGATATGATTATTAACCCTAGGATTGCCAAGCTCTATTCAATTACGTGCATTGCCAGGGGGGGGGGNAAAGTACCCGCCAACAAAATAAAGGAAAAAATGATTTTTTTTATTACAATAAAGCGCTATTTCTTGATTAAAAACTAAAAAAATATAAACTAAATCAATTATTATCTTACATAAAAATAAAATTTAATCCCAGGAATAAAATAATTTAAATGAAAATTAAAAAAAAATCGCTACACCCTAGGAAATCTATTCTGAACCAGAACTTTGTCCTTCCTGACATCCCGCACAGACAAATGTCTTTTGACAGTGTTTACACAGTACTTATTTCTTTAATTCGACAAATAATTAGACAATTTATATTAGCTTTTAATGGTAGCTTTAGACAATCAATATATTGGTACAAGGGGGGCATAAAGTACCCGCGCCCAAAGTTTGGCTTCAATATCATCCCTTAGAAGGCTTACAACATCAATATTTTTATATACTATGATGGAAAATATTGTTTGTGACAATTATTAAAGGTCTCATTAAAATAAGTATCATATAATTTGATTACTACAAGCTTTTTGCTAAAACGCGGGTACTTAGCCCCCCCCCCCTTGGCAATCCTAGGGTTAATGTAAGAGTGAGATTTATCATCATATATCTCTCATCTTCTCAAAACGAACTTCGGGTATTCAGCTAGTTAACTATAAAAAGAGTCTGTTTGTTTGTGTTTACTTCCCTTTCCATCACTGACTTTCGCCGCTGGGCAGCAGCTCTTCAATCGAGTTGGATGCGCGCGCACATTTGAGCATGCCTGCCTACTAAATGACACGCATCATAAAACACATACACTCATGCTAGCAGCAATTATTATAATTGTTTTAATGTCCATATTGGCCACACAAGAAGGACGTGTGTACTCACTATAACCGACTACTTTTTCCCGACACATTCCATCAATAAAGTTTTAAGAATTTTCCAATGTATAATTTTTGATAAGAGGTCCTTATAGAGCGCAGTCGGTCTAGCAATTGGTGCAATATCTGTAATGTCATCTGGATTAATGACAAAGAGCTTTATGAAGAACCGTTTGAACATAATGGAGAGCTATAACAGGAGTTCTTGCCTGAGTTGTAACTAATAAAAATGTATCAGAGATTACCTACAGAGACTATTTATATAGATTAGAACAATACGGGATGTAACATAAATAAATGGTACGGAAAACCATACTAGACTTTCTCTTCCTTAATCATTCCATCAGACTACCACCGAATGCAGATGTTGTTCTTCTAAAGTTTTAAGGTTTTTAGTTATATATTTTAGTTATTGTTATATTTCTATTTTCTGTTGATGTTGACCATTCTTTAAAAAAGATTTTGCAGCCTTCGGCTGCGGACTTTGCTCTTTAGTGACA
>CM022874.1:13673879-13693193 GCA_012654025.1 Pachypsylla venusta | reverse complement strand
ACTGTCTCATAATCATAAAAGAAATGACCACTCGTCATATCCATTCACTTAAAATAGATTGATTGACTGACTGTCTCATAATCATAAAAGAAATGACCACTCGTCATATCCATTCACTTAAAATAGATTGATTGACTGACTGTCTCATAATCATAAAAGAAATGACCACTCGTCATATCCATTCACTTAAAATAGATTGATTCACTGACTGTCTCATAATCATAAAAGAAATGACCACTCGTCATATCCATTCACTTAAAATAGATTGATTGACTGACTGTCTCATAATCATTCATCATCTCCCCCGTGGCCAAATAGTTAAGTAGGTACATCAACTCTTGGTCCGGATGTTGTGGGTTCATATTCCGCCGTAGCGAGGCACATTTTTTTTTTAAAGAGACACTTAAAATTTGTAGAATTGAAAACAGCATTGTCCGTACAATTGTTCCGTTATCAAGCAAAACGCTAGTTTTGCATCGCCAAGAAAAACAAAACCAGCGTGCTATAAAGTATAACGGCACAATTTTACGAACAATACGCCGTAATACCATATGGTTTCTCAATAGTCGTAATATCTGTTGCTTCCGGAGGTGGGGATTAAGGTTACAGAGGTTGAAAAAAACAATTTTCCAGAGATGGAAATTCGATCTATTCGCAAAATACTTTTCAGACATACAATTATATGTCTGTCTGGCCGTTTCCCCGATAACAAAAAACTACTTTGCATAAAAAAATAATATATAGGGAATTTACAAGGAACAGCTAAATATCTTAAGAACGATAAAAGTCTGAAATGTAGATTGACTGCGGGGGAAAAAAACTCAAAATTTGATAATTTTATTCACGTTCCAATGTCTCCGCAGAATCCAAAAATTCGAATAAAAAAACGTTCCTTCGTTGTACTCCGCGCCCTCTATCGTAAGTGGCAAGATTGCCACTCCGAGTTTTGCTCTAAATATAGTCGAGAGGAAATATATGATAAAAAACCTCAACATAAATGAATAAAATTCGTTAAAGCTTTTAAAGATTTAACACGTTAAGCTGAAATCTCACAAGTTACCCATTAATGATCGGCCTATCCCAGGCTGAGTGAAGTTTAATGTGGGTAGCTTGTATGTTTGCAAAGAATTTAGAATCAAACCCCCTTCTCGAATAACCAATAGATTAAAGAGACAATAAGCCAAAAAAAAAAAGGATTATTTAAGGAACCACTTCTGATAAGATAAGCGAATGATAGCTCAAATATGCACAATATTTCATCAGAATGGACGTTTGACACTGTAAAATGATCTTGAAAGCATCTTCAGGGTTAGCCACGACACTAGACACTCCGCCTGCCCACCAACACTAATATAGTCATAGGTCATTAGCCATTGACACGACACGCAGACTTCATTGTAGTTCCATTGAAAGACTGACGATGACGTCTTAGGTTGTCTTTGTTCTAACTTTGTTGTCAATCAAATTGTTTAAACAAAAATATTTCTGACAAGCAAACATTACGCTGACTGTCATGGAACTGATCCCAGTGATTTTTTGTAAATAAACTTTTTGGGGTTTCAAAAGTGCTGCCATTGGGATTTTGATTATAGTTATTATAGGTACAAAAAAAATCATGTTTTCCGATGTTTTGATTAAATTAGTATGGAATGTTTTTTCAGATCATAACTAACAGTAGCCACATACGTAATTCTTTATAAACATTTCTGATATCACTACTGTGCCTACTGCAGCCAGGCCTGACTTTTAGTTCTACTGATCTTGTTTTAAATAAATTAAATTACAAGTAGCAGATCGTATCTCCCGGGACATAGGACAGCTCGCATCTCCCGGGACATAGGACATTATATATGTTAAGAGTTTATTGATCTCTTATTTAATCTCACCAGCTCGTATCTCCCGGGACATAGGACATTATGCTCAGAGTTTATTGATCTCTTATTTAATCTCACCAGCTCGCATCTCCCGGGACATAGGCCATTATGCTCAGAGTTTATTGATCTCTTATTTAATCTCACCAGCTCGCATCTCTCGGACATAGAACATTATGCTCAGAGTTTATTGATCTCTTATTTAATCTCCCCAGCTCGTATCTCCCGGGACATAGGACATTATGCTCAGAGTTTATTGATCTCTTATTTAATCTCACCAGATCGTATCTCTCGGGACATAGGACATTATTCTCACAGTTTATTGATCTCTTATTTAATCTCATCAGCTCGCATCTCCCGGGACATAGGACATTACGCTCAGAGTTTATTGATCCCTTATTTAATCTCACTAACTCACATCTCCCGGGACATAGGATATTAAGCTCAGAGTTTATTGATCTCTTATTTAACATCACCAGCTCATACATTATCTCCGGGACATAGGACATTATGCTCAGAGTTTATTGATGTCTTATTTAATCTCACCAGCTCGCATCTCCCGGGACATAGGCCATTACGCTCAGAGTTTATTGATCTCTTATTTAATATCACCAGCTCATACATTATCTCGCGGAATATAAGACATTATGCTCAGAGTTTATTGATCTCTTATTTAATCTCGCCAGCTCGAACCACAATACGGTCCAGTCCAGAAAGAACCACGATCAAAAATACCCCACCACAAAATTAAATATAATTTACGTGGCGGTACGAAAAATCCAAAAGTCGAATAAAAAAAAATATAGTTCATCCGCATTAATACTATTATGTTCACTTACTCCTCGCTTTTGAGGTATTCACAATATTACCGGTCTATGACGAGGTAATATTAGGGTTGGTTTGCTTCAATCACAAAAATTTATGGATGTTTTGTGATATTGTCAGCTTATTTTCTACCAATTATAGATATTGACATTATGTTAGTAAAATTAGAAAATGCTTTTAGTACGTTAGGAGGAAAAACAGTCGTAATTTGCGTGGATTCAAATGCCTATTCCACATTTTGGGAATTTGATCGCACTTGCGCTAGGGGGAGAAAAATGAAGGTTTGATTGTTTTAAATGATAAAAGGGAACCATCAACACTTTCCAGCGCATGTGGTGAATCATATATTGATCCTAATATTTTATTTTTAATTTGGCTTAACGTCTCTTTAACATCTATTGGCATTCAAGACGTGGGTTTTACCCTCCATTCGCTGGAAACTTGCAAACCACTAGAGGACGCCGCCGAGTGTTGGTTCAGGTTGATAATTTTTTTTATTTTATTTTTACTCATCCCAAGCTTCATCTTCTATTAATTTCTCTATTATTAAAAGTTTCAATCACTATTCCAAACAAAATCCGCCCAGGAACACAACGACTCTTGCTGCTGTTCATGGCTGCACTCAATGTTTTTCAAATAATACCGACTTTAAGGTCGTATCACACTATTTGTCATGATTCCAAAATTTGGCTCAATTTATTTGATGTATATTTGTTGAATTTGTGTGCTATTTGATGATGATATCAACAAAAAAATATTTACTTTCAAATAAGATTTTATTTGTCGTAAATATTGAATTTTCTAAATTGGAGCCGTGCTAACTCGGGGGTCGATTCCACCAAAAATTCAAACTTTGGAAGCTTGAGGAATAACACATTGGGACGAACGATAAAGCTGAAATTTAATACGAAGATGTTCCGCAGTACAAAAAGTAATATCCTTGATTGAAATATTGAATTTTCTATATAGAAGCCATGCTCACCCCCAAGGGGTCAGTTCTAAAAAAAATCAAACTAAAGCTTCAAGTAAATTTGAAAGAAAAAAAACCATGCAATAATGAGAAACTGGTTTGCTAAGAAGCGGCCAGCAGCTCATTTGTATTATAATACGGGGTAAAATTATCCAAATATTTGGATTAGATTCATTTTGATAGGTCAATTTCGTTTAACTTTCCGAAAACATTTTTACAATGTATTCGGATTTTCCATGACAACGTCCCCGTCCAAAACACCGTCTTTACAAAGGATACTATGTGTGAGCGTGGATTCATTGAAATATGTTTTCAAAACTAATAACAGCTGGCGAGGAAGGGGTCCGAAACCACCTTCATTGGTCCTGAACCGACAATAGGTATCAGCAAAACTGAAGCACGCAGTTCGGTAAGACAATGTATGAGAGAGAGTCATGGGTACCACTGGACTAAAACTTCGGGTCAACGACACAGCAAACAAATGATGGCCAAACCATTCAAATCTCTAACTGCTGATCTCCTTCGCTTAAGTCGGGAAAAATGAGGTAGGCTACTGGACTAATAATGTGACATAGTGGTGTGTTTTCACAATATGGAAATCTTTAGGGAAAACCCGTTGCGTACACTAGGTTGGAGGACGAGGAAACAGCCTCTCATGTGATTGATTGCAGTGCCCCATTCGATTGGAGAGTAAGTATCATATGGTCAATAAACCCCAAAGAGGAACTCGTCCAAAACAATTTGGTAAGAAGACTGCTCAAACTCTCTGAGCAGTTGAAAGTTAACTGGAGAAATAAGCTTAACCCAATACACAAAAAGCCCATGAGGTTGAGGTGTAAGGATTCGAAACCTTAGGGGTTAAAGCTTAATGAAATGAAAATATCTACGCTCTGTGGGAAAATTTTTGGAGTAGCGAAGAGACCTAGTCGTCAGGTTTAGAGTATTTTGACAGTTACTTCTTGATGTGCATAGAGATGCTACCTAAAAGATGTATATAATGATTGTATTGATGTCAAGGGAGATAATGTTGAAAAATAAGACGCAACTGGTCACAAACTTTTGGAACAAACATCGCCATTGGAATGTGAGTGTTGCATTCAGACAAAACTCACGAGAAATCCAATTCCAAAAGTAAGAACTGAAAAATCTAGAAATCCTGGTGAAGTAATTTATTCTGATGTATGTGGACCCACAAGAACCGCCACTCATTGGGACGTAAATATTTTATAACTTTTACTGATGATGCGACGTACTATGTTAGCGTCAGCTTATTGAAAAATAAGTTTAATGTTGCATATGAAATAAATAATTATATTCTAAGACTGAAGAATAAATTTGGAAGGCCTCCTTTGATATTTCGCTCTGATGGAAGAGGAGAATATGTTAATCGTGAAAGACGTGTATCTTCAAGAAGGAATTGAACATCAATTAACAGCGCCATATACACCAGAGGAAAATGGTGTGTCAGAAAGAAGAAATCGATACCTACAAAATAGATTACTAACGAAAGCATGTCATGTTACACCATACGAGCTATGGCATGGAATAAAACCCGACATAACACATTTGAGAGTGATTGGGTGTAGTGTTTATTCTTACATACCAAAAGAGAAAAGATACAAATTCGACTGTAGAGGTCAGAAAGGAATATTTCTGGGATATAATGAAGATTCGAAAACTTATAGAATACTGAATAGTGTTTCTGGTAAAATAGAAAATTCAAGAAGTGTGGTTTTCTTGGAGAACACTGAAAGTTTTGGATCTATGATTGAAAAAGAAAGAAAAGATGAATCTGTTGTTTTTCATGATGTTCAAGTTGGAACGGACACTTACAATGGAGAAATAGTTCAAAATGAAAGTGATGAAATAGTTCCAGGTGTGAGTGAGGAAACAGTTTCAGATGATGTAATTTGTGAATATGGACAAGACAATTTGAGAAGATCGGCGAGGAAAAATATAGGGTTGCATCCTGAAAAATTAGAAACTTGTATAAAAAAAAATATGGAAATAGAGCCAAAGAATATCAATAATCTAAACAATTTAGATCAAAAAGAAAAATTAAAATGGAAAGATTCTATTGAGGATGAACTAATATCCATTGAGAAGAAGGATGTTTGGGAGTTAGTAGAGATGCCTCATGACAGAAAACCAATTGACTGTAAATGGGTCTTTAAAATTAAGTATGACCAAAATGGAATTGTAGAACGATATAAGGTTCGTTTGGTTGCCAAAAGCTACAAACAAAAGTTTGGAATAGATTATGAAGAAAGCTATGCTCCTGTTGCTAAAAACACAACGTTGCGAATTTTATTGACAATTGCAGGTGCGAAGAAATTGATAACTAAACATTTAGATATTAAAACCGCATTTTTAATGAAGATGTTAAAGAGGAACTTTACGTAAAGCAACATAAAAAGAGGCTATGAAAATCGTGTCTATAAACTGAAAAAAGGCTCTATGGTCTAAAACAGGCAGCCAAATCTTGGAATGATAAATTAAATGATGTTCTCATGCAAAATGGTTTCGAGAGTTCTGCCGATCCCTGTCTTTATGCAAGAAAATAAACGATAAATATATTTACTTTCTTGTGTACGTTGATGATATACTCATTGCATATTCTGATGATATGGAGAGCGAAATCGATAGTCCGCATAAATTATTTGATACCGCATTTGAATACAGAGATCTTGGTGATGTATCTTACTACTTGGGAATCCAAATTGAACGAGATGAGCATGGCATATTATACAGCATATTGTATAATATGCCAATGTTCGGTCGTGTCGAAAATGTTTCTATCTATTGTACTTGAGAAAAAAGTATGCGTAAAGAATTTTCCAAAAATGTATAACCTTGTCAGCCTATGTCATGACGTTCAAGGTAGAGTGGATTCAATCTTTTTCATATGGCGTGATACAAAAATGACACACATGNAATTGAACGAGATGAGCATGGCATATTATACAGCATATTCCAAGCAAATAAGATAAAAACAATGTTGGAACGTTTTGGGTAACAAGATGCTAAAACTTCAAAAGTTCCCATGCACGTAGAATACATCAAAAATTCAATCTGCTCAAAGTTACACTCTGATAATAATCTCTATCGTGAAGCTATTGGGGCTCTTTTGTATTTGTCTACAACCACACGACCGAACATTGCTTCGGCTGTGAGAATATTGTGCAGAAAAGTTAGCCAGCCCACAGGAAGTGGTTGGAATGCCGTGAAAGATGTTTTTAAGTACTTGTACCCTTCAAGTATGAGTTTTAAGCTAAAGTTAAAAGCAGATCAAAATTTGGAACCCATTGGATATACGGATGCTGATTGGGGAGGAGATTTGAACGATAGGAAATCAACAAGTGGTTACATGTTTTCACTTGGTGGATCTTGTATCAGCTGGATGAGCAAGAAACAATGCACAGTAGCCTTGTCTTCTACGGAGGCAGAATACATATCTTTATGTAATTGTTCTGAAGAAGCCATGTGGCTGTCTCAATTGTTAAGGGATTTTAAAATATTTGATGAAAAACCAATTACAATATTTGAAGACAATCAAAGTTGTATTGCAATGCTAGTGTCGGATAAAGTAAATCAGACATGAAAACAAATCGACATTAAATACCATTATATCATATATTTTATTGAAGGAAAACAAGATCGACGTTGTGTACTGTAGAAGTGACGACATGACGGCCGACATGTTCACAAAACCCCTGGCTGCGACAAAGTTCAAACTTAATTGTTCCAAGTTAAATCTCATTGGTGGCTCATTTGAGGGGGGGATGTTAGCGTATAGCGCTGTCATATAAATGAGCCGCTTCTTAGCAAACCAGTTTCTCATTATTGTATAATTTTTATTCTATCAAATTTAACTTTGCTCGATTTTTTTTTCTGTATATAAAAATATTCCAAATGTTGAAATTATATTTTTGTCTAAGTTGCAAGTCGTTCTTATTTTCCAATATTTTACCCTATTAGTAGATCAGTAGGACACAATTGACATACTTACCTATTAGTAGGTCAGTAGGACACAATTGACATAGGTACTCAGATTAGGTAGGTATATAGCTAATTAGTAATTGTTCAAAATGATGTCACTAATAATTGTAACTGTCACCCAAATTATATTAATGATACTCATATAGGATGAAGAAAAAGTCAAGTTGATTGTTAGAAAATACGTTGAAATAACAAGACTAATGTATTTTCAATTTTCAACGGAACGACCTACCCATAGGTTTTACAAAGGTTTAAACAAATCAATAGAATGTATCAATCATGCGAAAAATCTTATTCTGACCTCAGGAGAATTTCCAGGCAAAGGGATGAATTCCGCTGTTGGATAAATGAGGAGACAAAAGGAAAACGAGGCCTGTAGCATTTTACTGGGTGAAAAAAATTACCTCCCCACCAAAAAAAATTGATGTTCTACGATTTTATGTAGGTACCTAGGTAGAATCCAAAAATCAAATAAAAAAATCCTTTCGACCAATACCGAAATCCACTATAAAGCTGGTAAAACCGTCAGCAATATATTTAATTGCATACATATTCGATTGCACCTAATATTTGTATGGCATAATGAGACTCCAAATATGACATAGACACCAAATTTTAATTCTTTAGTTCTTAATATTCCCTTTTCCGACAGGATTAATGGAAACTGCTAAAAAGCGGAAAACGCTAACTATACTTTCGATTGCACCCAAAAGTTTGGGCACACAATTAGACCACAGCCGGGACTCATTCACAATCAACGTTAAGTGGCAAAAGTGTCCTTCACGGCGGACAAATGGATTTATTTTATTCAATTTTTGGATTCTACGCACCTTGAAACGTAAAATATCAAATATTTTGAGGGGGGTACATTTTTTTTGTGACGATTCCTAGAATGTATATTACATTCTAAAATGAAAACTAATTGCTAACTTATACATGTCACGCAACACCAAATTATATAATATACATTTTACTGTATAGTTAGTTTAATTTCTATCTCAACATGGCGCTGACAGAACTGTTTTTAGCTCTTTTTGTAATTTTAATTTTTCAATGTCAATGCTGTTGCAATTTCAATAATGAACAAATATTTCAAGTCACTGGTATGTAACGAATTCTTCACTCAAGAAATCCTGGGCCTAACCAGTAAAAGCTGGTAAACACATATTTTCTCAAAAATTCGACTTTATTCATCAACGCTTCCCCTAACTTTTCAATACCTTTTCTGTAGAAAAATTGGCCTTTGATTTCAAAATAGTCTTCCACCTCTGCAATCTTCTTCATTGAAGTAAAATCTCTTTCCCTAAAGCACTCTTTTGAGGTCCGAAAAAAGCCAGTTAGAACTAGGAGTCAGATCTGAAGGATACGCTGGGTGATCAAGCAATTGGAAGTGCAATTCGTTCAATTTGACCACGGTTTTCATCGGGCACTAGGAGTCAGATCTGGAGGATACGCTGG
Source organism: Pachypsylla venusta (assembly GCA_012654025.1). Classification (NCBI taxonomy): domain Eukaryota; kingdom Metazoa; phylum Arthropoda; class Insecta; order Hemiptera; family Aphalaridae; genus Pachypsylla; species Pachypsylla venusta. The sequence goes on along the minus strand of CM022874.1, from coordinate 13,684,070 downwards.
GTGGGGTGATCAAGCAATTGGAAGTGCAATTCGTTCAATTTGACCACGGTTTTCATCAAGCACTTGGAGTCAGATCTGAAGGATACGCTGGGTGATCAAGCAATTGGAAGTGCAATTCGTTCAATTTGACCACGGTTTTCATCAAGCACTTGGAGTCAGATCTAGAGGATACGCTGGGTAATCAAGCAATTAGAAGTGCAATTTGTTCAATTTGACCACGGTTTTCATCGTTTTTGATCGGCGGTGACCGATTGCGGCAACCATTTCGAACAAAAATTTCTAATGAACAAATGTGCCTTCTGATATTTTCAACCCCATCGCAACTTCAATTTGCGACCATTCAAAACTATTTTATGTTTTATGAAACAACTCCAGGATTCGGGCGACCAGAGCGTTCAGCATGGACGGTGGTTCTTTTACTACGTTTAAAGTCAATTTAACACCTTAACCTATTCTTTCAGACTATTGTGCCTTAGTTTCAACGTCATAGCCGTATACCTATGTTTCGTTAACTGTTATAATGTGTTTTATCAATTCTGTATCATTATTGCATTTATTGAGCATGTCTAGAGCGACTTCCACCCTACAATTTGACTGAAATTTAGCAGTTTGAGAACAAATTTTGCTACCACGTTTCATGCCCAGTACATCAGAAAAACTCAAAAACCTCTCTAATAGTGATACGATGATTTTCCATGATCATTTTCTTGATTTTTTTTTTTACGTTTTCATCATTTGTCCTAGTGACAGGGCGTCCACAGCAGAAATCATCTTTCAAATTCCTCACGGCTATCTGCAAAGCATAAAATGATAAAAGACTAGAAAGAGGGAGGTAGAAAGTGCTGACCTCTCCTTCCCTTTACCAGGATGATTAAATGATAAGTAAACTAAGGGAAAAAATGCTGTAGACTGGATGGAGGAATGAATGGAGGATTGTGACGAAAGCCAGCAGGTGCCCCCTTTCAATCGCCCACCGGGGGTGGATGGAGGGACTACAAAAGAAAAGATCGATTCCAAAGGTTTAACTATCATCTCTACTTTCAACAATGTCATTATTTCAGATTATGACAGAGTATATAGTTGCGAAGATTCTCATACGAGTCAAACCGATATTTTTGATGTCAGATTTGGTAATTCTAAGGCGTTCATGAAAATTCATAATAATTTATATGTGACCTTCGGATTAATTAAACAAGCTTTAAAACAAATCAGTATAGAAGTTATGCATAATCAGATTATTAATTGTAATATGGGAAATTTTTTGAGGTAAGATTTTTTACTTCGATGCAGCCATCTAAAGACCACGTAGATTTCTAACTCTTCCTAACATGACAGTGAGCTTTTAATTTCAGAGTAGACTGTTTTTGTTTCCTATTTCTTTCTAATAGAAAGTCATTCTGAGGTTAGAGTAAATGGCTCAGTTGACTTTGTAGACTCTCCGAATATATTACGGTCATGTGGGTTCAAGCTCTAAGGATTAGGGGGTAGAAAATAAAAAAGTCGGGTGTCTTGGAAGTATTCTTTTTAATTTCCCCTATCACAGGGGACAAATCATAGATTTTAAAGGTATTAAATTCAAGATTTGTTTTTTCTAACTGGTTTCAGTTTTTATGAACGTTTTCCTTATGGCAAGAGTATGGAAAATCATTTGGCAGACCATAGATTAAATGAATATACAAGGGACAGTCAAAGACTAGCTTTGGAAGTTTTGAGAAAATTTCAAGCCCAATATAATATTTCAGGGAAATACATGAGTCTGGGAACAGTGTACACTGATATTTCTAAAGATATGCTGAAAAGAATTGAAACTTATAACAGTAGGAAATTTCCCAGATTTTTTCATCACGACCACGTTGTGGGTGAGTTACCGTACGAAATAATAATTTTTGGAAAGTTAGTTTTCTGCAGTGATACAAGGGACAGTCAAAAACTAGCTTTGGAAGTTTTGGGAAAATTTCAAGCCTAATATAATATTTCTGGGAAATACATGAGTCTGAGAACAGTGTACACTGATATTTCTAAAGATATGCTCAAAAGAATTGAAACTTATAACAGTAGGAAATTTCCCAGATTTTTTCATCACGACCACGTTGTGGGTGAGTTACCGTACGAAATAATTATTTTTGGAAAGTTAGTTTTCTGCAGTGAACTAAATAGGTGGTACAAGATAACAAGATGGAAAAAACGTCTTCCCTTGCATTCTAAGTTTGCGGTCTTGTGTATTAGAAAAAGATTGCTACTGAAAGGGGTAATTCTTTCTCTCTTAGCCATATCATTTCTTATGTACCTAGAATTTAGCTAACTATTGTCTCTGTAGTACATTCAAATAGATAGTATGTACTTATAAATTTTTCCTTACTAGGCAATCTAGGCATACGTGAATTGTAGGTGGACCAAAAAGTCTATTAGGAATCTAAGTCAGACCCTTCGTATACGAAGCCAGTGAGATACAGATTGTTAGCCTAGGCAAGTTACCCTGTTAGGAACTAGGTTCAGAAGCTGGCTATAAATATCTTACCTCATAAGGTATACAATTTGACCCATGGGCTGAAAGTGCATCGGTGGGGTAATGTTAAAACCTGCTTTCTTGGTTGCCAGACCGGGGGCGTTTAGAAGCTACAGACCCGCCAAAAACCGAAATTGGGCCAAAATTTACCTCATAAGGTATACGAAAAATTCAAAATCCAAAATGAGTGCACTGACCCCCTGCGTTCATAAAAGTGTCTCAAGATATCTTACGGAGGCTTTTGGTCACTAAGAAGGTACCCAAATTTCAAAATTGACCCAAAATTTACATCATATTGAAAGTATTTGAAAAAATCAAATGACATTATCCTCAGGGTGTCCCGAACTCCCGAAAAAGAAACCATCTCGTAAGAAGCGGATTCGGGGGCCTCCGACCACTAAGAAGCCTTTTTGGAAAAGGTGCCAAAATTTACGTCATAATGTAAATGATGCAACTAAATACCAAAATGATCCTCAGAGTGTCCTGAACAAGAAATCATATCGTAAGAAACGGTTTCTGGGGGGCTTTCGTCAGTTGAGAAGTCTTTTTTTTTTTAACAAAAAAAGAGCCAAAATTGATGTAAGGTACACAAAAAATTCAAACGACAGATTGAGTGCACTGACCCCCTGAGTTAAAAAATATGTCGTAAAAAACCATACCCTGGGGCTTTCGATCACTAAGAAAGTGCCCAAATTATAAAATTTTGCCAAAATTTACACGAAAAAATCAAATGCCAAAATGATCCTCAGGGTGTACCGAACAAGAAACCATGGCAGATTCTGGGAGATTTCGACTACTAAGAATCTTTTTCCAGAGAAAAATGTCAAAATATACCTCATAAGATATAAACAAATGGTACATTCTGGTATGCAAAGTATCGGTTGGTTCTTATTTTTCGATACGTTTTTAGTGTGTCTGTGAGCTTAAATTCAAAATTAATATCAAAATTTCTTACCTCGGAATGTATGTAGAAATTATTGTTAATTTGTTTCAGCTGTTATAAGAGTTTGTGACGATGATAAGCAAAAATGGTACCTGATAGCCGACCCATTTCGGGGAATGATGGATATTATAACTATTCGTGTAAACAATAACTTTGGTGGGCATCAAAGTAAGTTGAATAATACAGACGCTAATTTTATCTTCCTTCTTCCTTGTACCGAGGGAGCTTTTTTAACGATAGAGATATCGACAAATCGACATGGGCTCAGCGACGCGATTCTCCAAAACAATTATAGTAGGTTTTTTTTTTTTTTTTTTTTTTTTTTTTTATAATCGAGCAATTCTAGAACAAATCCTCTAGAGGCCAGTTAAAACTTGTTATTGGATCACGAAGGTTTGTGGCTCGACCAACAAAGGGTTAATTTATTAGGTACTAGCAGTTGCGCCCCGTACTTCGCCACGGTTAAAATTTGAAGAATTGGACCGAAAATGTTTTGAACTCTGATAATTTTTCCGAGGTCCCAGTCTTTTATTAATATTATTCTAAGATTTCTCATAAAAAAATCGGAAAATCGGCAGTACTTCGGCCGGTTTTGGTGAACTGAACACTGATAATTTTATTGGGGTCTCGGTCTATTTTATTTTTTGGACGTAGGTGTCTATTCCCATTTCCTATTCAAAAATCGGCTGTAACTCGAAAACGGTTGGAGAGTTTTGAACTCTGATCATTTTTCTGGGGTCCCAATCTTTATTTTTTTTGGGGGGGGGGGAGTCCATTCCCGTCAATTTTTCTATACCTCTTACCGTTTCTAATAGTATTCTATGATTTCCCATAAAAACATCGGCCGTACCTCGGCCGGTAGTAGAGTTATGAATTCTGATAACTTCACTGGGGTTCTGTCTGTAGTTTGAGGGGGTGGCCCATTCCCATTAAGTGTTCTATACATCTTACCGTTTCTAATAGTATTCTATAATTTCCCATACAACAATCGAAAAATCGGCCGTAACTCGAAAACGGTTGTATATTTTTGATCAATGATAATTTTTCTGGGGTTTCAGTCTCTGGTTTTGGGGGGGGGGGGTCATTCCCATCAATTTTTCTATGTCTCTTACCGTTTTGTCTAAACATTGTCTAAATTTTGTTTTGACCAATTCCGGATTCGAACTTGTAACCTTCGAATGGCTAGTCATTTTGTACAACATGTCCTAAATGAAGGATAAAGATGTCAGCTGAAACTTTTTCGCTATGAGTTGATATATTTTCGCTACAAAATTTGAGATATTGGACCGTAACTATTGGCCAATTTTCTGATTTTTTTCAAAAATCAGAAAATCAACTTTATTGAACTCTGGCAATTTTCCTTGGGTTGTAGCCTATGGTTTTGGGGGGGAGTCCATTCCCATCAATTTTTCGATATCTCCTACCATTCTGGCCAAACATTTCCGGACAAACGGACATATACACACACACACACACAACATATTTCCATTTTATAAGATGGTTCTGACAATATTTTTTCATGTCTCATACTGACTAATGATAATATCTTTTGTAATGTCTTTGGAAGGAAATTTTATTTTTCATCATTTGAGAGATTTGGTATTGGTAGGGCTACAGGCTGTATTAGTCTTTTTGTAACTGCGACATATAAAAGTTCTTTTGTGACTATTTCAGAGATTTGAAATGAAATTAACAAAAAATAGTCTCCAAATACCTACATTTATATATTAACGAACGCCAAGAAAATGCCTCTACAAAAAAAGCCGAGAATTGAAGTGGTTCATCTCTCTCCAAAAATTAATTGCCCACAAAGGAGGTGATATGATATAAGTTCTTGCCACCTGAAAAGGTTATGCCTACAAAGGAGGTGATATCATAGGGGTGCCAAGTTCATATCACTTGAAAACCTCTAAAAAGTGTCAAAAATTGCCCAGGGTGTATTCCACTGCATCCAAAAGTTTCGGGGCACAATTAGAGCCCAGATGGGACCTATATACCAATATTCATCAAACTCGGTCAACGCTAAGTGGCAAAAGAGCCCATCACGGTGGATGGCGAACAAACGGATTTTTTTTATTCGATTTTTGGATTCTACGTACCTCGAAACATATAATATCATATTTTGAGGGAGGGTAATTTTGTTATATTATTTTCCATAATGAACCTTTGGAATCGTCACGGAAAAAAATGACACCCCTCAAAATTTGATATTATACATTTTAAGGTACGTAGAATCCAAAAATCGAATTAAAAAATCGGTTTGTCCGCCGTACGCCGTGATGGGCACTTTTGCCACTTAGTGTTGACCGATTTGGATGAAATTTGGTATATAGGTCCCATCTGGGATGTAATTGTGCCCCGAAACTTTTGGGTGCAATCAAACACACCCTTAGCGATTTTTGCTGCTTTTTAGCGGTTTTCAGTACTGCTGTCTAAAAGGAGAATGGTAAGAGCTAGAGATTTGAAATTTTGTATGTATGTCTTATTTGGGGTCTCAGTTAGCTCCAAAACTTTTGGGTTCAATCAAATATACCGCTGGCTGTTTTTATAGCTTTAAAGCGATTTTCATTAATCCTGTCTAAAAAGAGAATGGTAAGAGGCAGAGACTTCAAATTTAGTAGGCATGTCAAATTTAGAGTCTAATTTCGAAGCGTCACGAGACCCCCCCCTCCATTTTTTGGTTCCCCCCAAAAAAAATCCATGTGTCACATTGGCAGATTTTTTTTTTCCATTCCAAAGGTTCATTATTGAAAATAATAAACCAAAATCCGAAACTACTTATTCAACGAACGCGATTTAAACCCTTAAACGAGATCACGGCATTTAAGTGAGCGATCATTGTGTATGTTTTATCCTACATAGGGATGTTTATTAGTGAACACTTATACCTACAGGTTTACTCAATTCTACTATTTCTTCCAATTACCAAGAGATAACAAGAATTGTAGCTGCAAGGGGTTTATTTCCGGACCCTTGATTATTATTGGCCTTTATTTTATTTCTACGTAAAAGGATTACATGTTTTTGGTACTCTCTAATAGATTACCGAATTATGTAGCTATAACATGTATTGATCATTTCGCTCCATATGAGGTCAATGTAGGTAACATTGAGCAGTTGCCTGCATTGACCTCATCCAGCCTGGGTTGGGCCGGAAAAATAGCCAGAATTACAATGGCGCGACCATACGCGGTCACCCTCTTTAAAAAACTAGATATTGCTTAACCTCAGTGATTAATAAATTAATAGATATCATTATTGAACATTGTTTTTTCAGGTCGAGCAATCCTTACTGATCTTCACTGGCGGACTTTACATTTTAAGAAGTTCGAAAGTAAAAAACAAAACTATATTTTAGGCGAAACTACTGACAACGGTCCCGTTTATAGAGATCTCTATTTTGTAGAATTACCGTACTGTTCAGGTTTACAAACAACTGCAAAATTGAAATTACTGAAACCAGAGGGATCACTCTATACAAGAAATGCAGCCGGTGCCGTGATTGCAAAAATATCTTTTAATTTGACAGAGACAAGGGAAACATTTAAACTGTTCTTAAACACAATTTACCAGGATCCTGTAGAGAAGGATGTTCCACTTAGTGTAAAAACATGGGGGAGAGAATTACTCGATGGCCCGGTAGGTAACAGTCCTTTTCAAGCAAGTTTCCTAAATTTCTTTACTTTAAGATGCGTCAAAATAAACTGAAGACATTAACTCGATGAGAATGGCCAGGTAGGTAACAGTCCTTTTTAAGCAAGTTTCCTAAATTTCTTTACTTTAAGGTGCATCAAAATAAACTGAAGACATTAACTCGATGAGAATGGCCTGGTAGGTAACAGTCCTTTTTAAGCAAGTTTCCTCATTTTCTATACTTCAGGGTGCGTCAGAATAACCTGAAGACATTAACTCGATGAGAATGGCCAGGTAGGTAACAGTCCTTTTTAAGCAAGTTTCCTCAATTTCTTTACTTCGGGGTGCGTCAAAATAGCCTGAAGACATTAACTCGATGAGGATCGCCAGGTAGGTAACAGTCTTTTTTAAGCAAGTTTCCTCAATTTCTTACCTTCAGGGTGCGTCAGAATAACCTGAAGACATTAACTCGATGAGAATGGCCAGGTAGGTAACAGTCCTTTTTAAGCAAGTTTCCTCAATTTCTTTACTTCAGGGTGCGTCAAAATAACCTGAAGACATTAACTCGACGAGAATGGCCTGGTAGGTAACAGTCCTTTTTAAGCAAGTTTCCTCAATTTCTTTACTTCAGGGTGCGTCAAAATAACCTGAAGACATTAACTCGATGAGAATGGCCAAGTAGGTAACAGTCCTTTTTAAGCAAGTTTCCTCAATTTCTTACCTTCAGGGTGCGTCAAAATAAACTGAAGACATTAACTCGATGAGAATGACCAGGTAGGTAACAGTCCTTTTTAAGCAAGTTTCCTAAATAGCTCAGATGGAAAATAAAGGAGAAGAGACTGCTTCTGCATTAAAAAAGAAGCTTTTAAGCAGAACACGAAGCGACATATAATACAACCGCCTTGCAATTCTATCTCAAAATCTATGTTCACTACCACAAGTCACAAGTTGTCATAGATTTTTGATATTTGTGTAATTTTCTTTCCTTCAAAAGTGGCCATTATTCAGAGAAAGTTTCGTACTACAAGATTAGATCACGTAGGATTGTACCTACACGCAATAGCATTCTACAGTAACTTACAGAGAGACTGCTTCTGCATTAAAAAAGAAGCTTTTAGGCAGAACACGAAGCGACATGTAATACAACCGCCTTGCAATTCTATCTCAAAACTTGCATGTGTAGCATCATTTTTAAAATCATCAGATTTTTCTGGCGCACCCTGTATTTGTTATGTATAGCCTTATATAACGCAGTATTTTTAGATGAAAAAATATTGGATAGCTCAGATGGAAAATAAAGGAGAAGAGAAGTGAACTGATTTAGATTTTAGATTATATGCAAAAAATTTTAGTATGTAACTCTATTTATTATATCAGTGGAAGAAAATTATTCAGGAATTTACTTGTAAAAGTTATCTCCTTATCTATTTCTATTCCCATTTGTAAAAATTGTTAATTAAATAAAGAGTTCTATAAATCTATAATAATATATAAACAGGGTGTCCCAGTTGACGAGGGCAATACATAAGGAGCTGATTCTAGATGCGAATACCTACCAAAAATGCTCCCTTCAACTTTTAAATAAAAGCTTTCTTTTTGAGTTATTCGAATTTTTCATCAATTTTTTCACGTGTACACCCAACGTCACAAATATGTCCATAACTTTCTTGGAATTACTTTTTTTTTGAAAAATTGAATATATTTGTGGAACACATGAAAAATGTCTGTTCAGATACTTTCATGACCAGAAAGCTTGAGTTAGTTCCTCGTTTTTGATCTAATTTGGAAATATTTTGTAATTTTTGAAACTACGAAACAAGCAACGGGATTCATCCACGGTTGCTCAACATTTTTGATTTGGACAAAAACGGAAAAAACATCTCGATATTAATAAAATTCCAAAGGTATATGAATTATTTCTATAATTTTTGCTATGTGGAGAAGTGTCTAATTTAATATAACAAAATGACGAAAATACTTAGCATAGCATAATTTTCGTATTTTATATTATACCTAGGTATTTTATATTTTTATTATTTCTCATTATTTTTTAATAAAAATGGTATATTTTGACGGAAATTGGCAATTTTAATTAAAATAAAGATAAATGATTTAATTAAAAGTAAACATCAATATTTAATGGATAAATTATCAATTTACATCATCAGTGTTTGTTCAATTTGACCATCATTTTTGACCATACAGTCCCCGCGCCATTTGCCCAGTAATTTTTTTTTTTTTTAATTCGGCTTAAGGTTTCTTTAACATCTATTGGTCATTTAAGACTGGGGTTTTACCCTCCATTCGCTGGAAACTTGCAAAACCAGCTACCCACATTGACCTCACCCAGCCTGGGTTGGGCCGGACAAATGAGCCAACGATACATGGTGTTCTCAAGCGGTCACCCATCCAAGTACTGACCACGCCCGACGTTGCTTAACTTCAGTGATCTGACGGGAACTGGTGTATTCAACGTGGTATGATCGTTTGCTAAATATATAGGTTTGTCTGTGTATTGATTCGAACGATATAATCAATTTCAAAAGACATAAGCCTACCCTAAGTTACGCCTCGCAACAAAACCCAGGTTTACGAAATTAATGCGTAAGCAAACCCAATCATTTAAAGTCGTAATACATTAATGGTAAACGGCGCGGCGCGTGAACTGTTTGGTCAAAAATTGAGATCCTATTGAACAATCACTGTTGTAAATGATAATTTATCCATTAAATATTAATATTTTATTTTTAATTAAATTTTATATTATAAGGACCAGTAATCTGGTTTGTTTATTAACGGGCAGAAACCTTTTCACATAAATTACATAAAAATAGTTGAAAAAAAAAATGCTGAAATACAAAAAAATATCAGGCACAAACGCAACAATTTCAAATATAAATATATACCCCCCAAAAATACCACGGCGTGCTATAAAAATTACCCGCCAAGTCATCACCCCAAAAAAGATATGAAATCTATTTTGTGCCCCGCTATCCATTCTTCCGTTCTTCGAAATACCTAATGACTTTAAATTCCGACCCCACTCCAAACGATTTCAGAATTTTAGTCTGATTTCCTAACTCTCTTCACCAACACGCAGTCTTGGTGG
>CM022874.1:13649979-13672508 GCA_012654025.1 Pachypsylla venusta | reverse complement strand
CATACGTAGGAAATAATCATTTTTATCCTGAGGTGTGTAGTTTTTCCTCTGGAAGTAGCTGAAATCGGCAATGTAAGCTGTAGCGTATAATATACTTTTGGTAGCTACCGCATTTTTTTGACTTGGCGGGGCCTAAAATAAAATAATTGAGTTAAAAAAGAAAAAAAAAAAAAAAACGGAAATACAGAGGTACAATATAAAAGGACGCGACAAAATCGAGAAAAATAAACAAACATATAGGGTTACATACTAAAAATCAAAATTTTTACCCTTGTTTCCCTCCCTGACCATTCTAGTTAGAGGGGAATAAAATAGATAATTAGTGACATAGGGTGTCTCGTGGAACATGCTAGGTATTCTCAATCTCCGATGACAATCCAGAGACACAAGACTCAACAACCCGGGGCAATCAATCCCACCAGATATGAGCCTGAAGAGAAATCTCAAATCCGCCTGAATACGTCTGTCTTGAAGGCTAAGCAGGTTGCCAGGGTGATCAGGAATACGGAGGCGTAAATAGAACAAAAATCTTCCCTGGGCCCTCGTCAATAATATGAACATTATAATGCGGTTACCACACAACACACGCATATTCTAACAATGAACGAACTAACGCGACATAAAGAAGTCTGAAAGCAGCAGAAGATAAACCCTTGGAAGATCTGAAAATGTAACCAAGGAGTCTATGGCAACGCATAGATAGATTGGAAATGTGTGGCAAGAAAGACAACTTACGATCAAGGATGATACCCAAATCCTTGATCTGCTCAACATTAGCGAGAGGCTGAGAATTAAGATGATACTGAAAGTGGAGAGCCTATTTTCGCCTAGAAAAGCACATGATGGCACATTTGCTGAGAGTTAGCTGTAAGTTATTAAAAGTAAGTCCATGGCTTACTTTTAATAACTTACAGCTCTTGTTGAAATGCATCCAGATCTTGTTGAAGTAACATGCAGTCTTCTGTATTGGAGACAGACCTGAAAATTTTAAACTCATCAGTAAACATCTCCAAAGAACTATGAATGAAATCAGGGAGATCATTGAAGAATAAACTGAGGAGCAAGGGACCAGAATGACTCCCCTGACCAACACCCGATAAAACACTAATAGGATCTGATTTATGATCACCAATTTTAACCAACTGAGTACGATTGGTGAGTGAACTATCCAACCAACGAAGAAAGAATTGACCAATTCCGTAAGACCGCAATTTAGATATCAGAAATGTTGTGTGGACCCTATCGAAAGCTTTTGCCACATCAGTGTATATAGAAAGGACGTTGGACGCCTTTGCCAGATTGAAAAGAGGACAAAATATCGTGTTGATAACTCAAAAGATTTGTGACAGTGGATCTCTTGGCAGTAAACCCGTGCTGTCGTTCGGAAATGAATTGTTTACAGGCGAATGATAGTCTAGAAGAAATCAACTTATTGAGAACTTTGGGTATCGAAGACTGAATACATACGCCACGATAATTAGCAATATTAGATCTGTCACTTGACTTATGAATGGGGAAGATAAAGCTGGATTTCCACCGAGATGGGTAAAATCCCTCAGAAAGCGACTTGTTGAACAAAACAGATAATGGAGCAGCCAAAGACTTAGCGCACTTTCTCAAAACAAATGGTGGAATATTATCTGGACCTGAAGAAAACTTAAGTGGCAAAGACGATAAAGCCTGGAATATATCATCATATGAAAAGGAACAACCGTTGAACTCAACACAATCCAAGCGAGGATATTCTGGATATTCAGGTAGTTGAGAACTCTCGTAAGCCACAGAAAAAGATTTGGCGAACAGCTCAGCAGTTTTCTGGGCACTGCTACTAGTCTCGCCATTGAGATGCATGTCCTTAGGAAAACCATCCACTTTACGTGTCATATTGGCAAACCTCCAGAAGAAACGAGGATTTGATTTAAGAGATTTATCAGATTTATCCAAGAAAATCTTATAACACTTATTACCTATAAAATCACAACGGGAATGTAAAGAAGAAAAACGAAGGTAATCAGACTGAAGATTGGATTTCTTAAACAAAGCATGCGCCTTTTTCTTTTATGAAATAAGAAATTTACGTTGTTTTGAAAACCAGACGGGAAGGGATGACCTAAAAAACGTTTTTTCTGGAGCTAAGATTTCAATACCTGTTACCAGAAGAGAATAAAAACGATCAGTGACATGCTCAATATCACCATGAGAAAAAACAGAAGACCAGTCCACAGCATCCAGAAATTCACTCAACTCAATGATACTCAACACTTGCTAAAATCATAAATTAATCTTTCCTCAGCCAGCACATCCGTCTGGAGAGGAATTCGGATGTCAAAAGAGAAAGAATTGTGATGAAAGTTATTAGGGAGCAAAGGATCAACAGAAGGTGTAGTGATGACATCGTTACTACTAGTGAAGAGAAGATCGAGGAACAAGGAACACGAGGAACGCATGGTTGTTTGGAATTTAATTACGCTGATGCAGGGATAAACTGTTAAAAGATTCACACAAACGAACGGCAGGTGAGAGATGATGACAATCCACAACCATGCAAGAATCCTCGTCCTCGTCCCAGATAGCTTCCCTCAAATTATAATCACCTGCCAGAAATATTTCGGAATTGGGAAATTTAGAAGAAATTTCTTCGACAATACTACAATGCTGAACATAATCCTCCAGATCAGAATTTGGTGGGATATAAATGCACCCCAAAATTAAGTTAAGGTTGTGAACCCGCACTGTGACGGATAGGTGATGTCGATTTTACATGACTGGATGTCACTTCTGACCGCAATTAATACCCCCCACCCCTAGATCTGACCAAAACCGATGGGTCTCTGTCATGTCGATAAAACACATAATCTTTAACATTAACCTCGCACTCAGAGTAATCATTATTCAACCATGTTTCTGACAAAAATAGCGCGTTTAAAAGATTCCAATTTCGTTCGTATACCGCCGGCGTTGTGGTAATAACATGTGAGGTTTGTTTTTTTTGCGGATTTGGGTCGTAAGTTTTTTGGTGAAATGATGTTATTTTTAACATCCGGTCTTATCCCACCAGAAATCCTTCCTATCACACTTTTAGTTTAGGTAGATGGTTTGAAAACAGAAATCTTTTCGGCATGACCGTTTGAATTGGCAGACAAAGAAGCACCTAAAGGAGAATTCACTGAGGCATTTGAGCATTGAGTGGGTCTGCCCAAAGTAGGAGCAGACTTTGTTGCAACAGATTGACCTCCTGTCTTTTTTGCTATCGTTGTAACTGGGGCATTCGAGTCAAAAGTTTCAATAACATAAGATGGAAGTAGCCGACCCGAAAAAACCTTTAAAAAGGTACCCTCAGGCCAAACTTCCTCTAATTCCACCAAATGACCCTCCACAGGCGGGATAACCAAATGAAAAGAAGAAGAATTTGGATGGCGGGACTTCATCTTGGAACACTTGATTGAAGACAAACCAACAACAGAAAGAAGATCCTTTCTGTAGAGTAAGAACCTCGGCAGTAACGTCCGTTCTTACTCGAGAAACGAAGTATTGTGTATATTTCACAGGAGCTATTAACTGGATATTTTACACTTTTTCTTGATTCTACCCAGGACATCGGACTACTGTCTCTTTTTCGAGTCTCATGCATAGGACCAAGGCTTGACTTTACAACCTCATCTACGGTAGGTGTCGCATCTTTTGTGGACAGCAAATATGCGATTTTTTCATTAAGCAAGCCAATCAATTGCTCCTGCTCTTGATTACGTTTTTCTAATTGTCGTACATAACGATCAATGTCAACAGAAGGAGAAACTTGAGTAAATTTTGCGTTCTCTGCCATCATAACAGCAAAAACAGATGTTAAGCAATAATAATAATAATGAGTGAAATGAAATGTATATAATGGATATTCGCAAAGGAAGCGTGTCAATAAATAAAACCAATGTTCACCGTACAGAAATTTAAAATAATCAACAAAGTCAAAGTGGTTATGATATGAATCTAGAATGGCTAGATGACTAGAATTGAATGAATGATTAGAATGAAAATGTCAATAAATGGTAAAACAGAAAGATATCACAGATGATTTAAATATATAAATAAAATTGTCAATAAATGATAAAGATGAAGTCAATGAATGAAATAAAGTGAAGTAAAATGAATCAATGTTATTATGAATGAACACAATAGGGTTCAAAGTCCAATTTATAATTTTATTTACAAAATGGTTTTACAAAACTTTATTTCAATTAAAATTGTCCATTTCCGTCAAATTATACCATTATTATTAATAAATAATGATCGAGCAATTTATAAAAAATGTAAAATAGGTATTTGGCAAAAGAGCTATATGTAGCATCATTTTCTTCATTTTGTTATATACCATGTTATTCCTTCAGATAGAAGAAGTTATAGTAATTTTATTTATTTATTTTATTTATTATAATACTCTGTTCAATGTTCTTAAAGACTAAGTGGACAGGTAACATTAATAATATTAATAAAAGGGTAATTAAAAATTACATCATTACTATATATGCATATAAAAATAATAATAATAATAGAATTTTCCCTTCCATAAAGTAACTGAATAAAAATTAATTTATTCAAGAGCTTCACACTCAATCAATAAATCCTCTAGTCTATTATAAAAAGATGGAAAGCTGTTGGTTATGATGCATAGACTAGGGGATCTGATTTGGTTGTATGCCAGCATGGCTTTTTCAATTGGAGAGATCATTTTTTTACCGTTTGTAGCAATTCTGAAAAGTGTGCTGTTTACATTTCGAAATTTCACATTGGGGACATTAAAGGTAACTTTGCCCAATAAGAACGGACTATCAACCATTCCATTTAATATTTTGAATAAGAAAATTACTGCATGTAATTTGCGTCTTGTTTTCAGACTCTGTACAAGGGAATGCTCAAGAAGACTTTTGTATGAAAGCGGCTCAGGATACGCAGGATAGAAACCGTTGAATTTAAAGAAAAGATTTTTGATAAATTTGAATTGTATTTGTTCTATCCTGCGGTTCCAGAGTTCGTTCCCATGTGGTCCCCATATTAGTGAGCAATACTCTAATTTTGATCTAACAAGAGAAGAGTACAACTGTATAATTGCATCAATATCTTGCATATGTCTACAATGTCTCTTGATCATCCCTAGGAGTCTGTTGCAGGACGCAATTAGTTTTTTCATATGGACGGTGAAATTATAGTCGGACTGAAAAATCACTCCTAGGTCTTTCTTCTCTTTAATTCTTTGTACGGGTTTATCTTGTATTGTGTATGAGAAGTCAATATTTGATTTCTTTTTAGATATGGTCATAACTTCACATTTTTCAGCATTAAATATTAAGCCATGGATATCAGCCCACCGAACCAGATTATCAATGTCATTCTGTAAGGCATGACAGTCAGAAATATTTTTTACGATTTTGAATAATTTTTTATCATCAACAAACAGTAAAATTTCGCTTGAGTTCAATGACAACGGTGCCGTATTAACAATTATTAGGAAGAATAAACTACTTAATTTACTACCCTGAGGGATTCCTGATATGGGGTAATATGATGTTGAAAAAGAGTTGTTGTATTGAACTTGGATTTCTCTTTTTGTTAGATATGAAGAAAAAAATAATATTAATTTTTCAGAGAAACCAAAATTCTTCATAGTTTTTATCAAGCAATCAAATTGTATTTTATCGAAACATTTTTCATAATCTGTGTATATGACGTCAAGCTGAGCGTTATTGTTTATACTTTCTGTACAATAATTTTGAAAAGAAGCTAAGTTAGTGAGCGTAGAAGATTCCAACGGTAATGATTCATATACCGTTGGAATTTTATTAATATCGATATGGTTTTTCCGTTTTTGTACACAGCCAAAAATGTTGAGCGACCATGGATGAGTCCCGTTGCTTTTTTCGTAGTTTACAAAAATTTCAAAAAGTTAGCTCAAAAACGAGGAACTAACTCAAGCTTTCTGTTCATGAAGGTAAATTCTTCTGAAAAATAAATTTTCCATGTGTTCCAAATATATTGTCCATGAAAGTTATGGTCGTACACGTGTAAAAATAGATGAAAAATGCGAATAATTCAAAACAAAGCTTTTATTTAAAATTTGAAGGGATCATTTTTTAGTATGTATTGGCATCTAGAATCAGCTCTTTAAGTATTGTCCTCTTTAACTGGGACACCCTGTATAAATGACTAACAGTGACAAACATCGCGTTCCTACGTTAAAAAAAAACTTTTACACTAGGCCCCAAATGGGACTTACATACTAAATATTATCCAAATTGGTCAACTCTAGTGGCAAACACGGAGGATGGTGTGTGGTATATAGGGTACGAGGGATAATTTTTAATCCGGTAAACAAGAGAACCCAAGTGTCCCATTGGCGGAGTTTTTATTTTATTATTTCAATTCTTTTTGCAGGATTATTATTCAGATAATTTTTTCTTTAGAAAAGTACAAGATGCAATGGGAAGTAAGTATGATCATATCGGTCAAGATCTTAACACAATAATACGAATTATCTATGATCCATATGGTTTTCTGGAGAAGTTGACAGAATTGAGAGAAGAAATTTATAAAAGAAGAGAAGAGGAGTGAGCTGATCATGCCTGATAGTAGCCAGATGTATGAGACAGAATCTCTTAAGGAAGTCGTAGTCTACTGCTAAAGATTATAATATTTAGAGATATATGTAGAACAGTCGACAGCCAAAAACCAAAGATTGGGACCCCAGAAAAATTATCAGAATTCAAAAATCTCCAAACGTTTTCGAGTTTCGTACGACTTTCCGATTTTTGTATGGAAATTCAAATTTTTGCACAATTTTGTCCGATATAAATAAAATTTTGTACAAAAGCGGTTATAGCCGATAAAATTTAATAGAATTAAACATCAAGTTTGTTGGGTAGAATGTACAAGTTTAGGCTGGTCGGGCTCAAACACGTATTTTTTTTAAACCTAACCCAATACTACTCTCCATGTTCTACATAGGTTAACAAACTTGTAGGTAAACTGTAATTTATGTATGGTGTCTTCTGATCGCGTTCAAACAGTTGTACCCCCCCCCAAAAAAAAAACATTTCGTGTGCAAAAAAAAAACGCCAAGAAAATGTTCCTTAACAAACGAACATTAAATTCATGTGGTTCGTCACTCCCCCAAACAAATCCCTGAAAATTGTAGGCACAAAGAAAGAGATAACTAAGTACCAAGTTAATGTCACCTTTAAACAAATTCCCCAAAAAGGAGGTGATATTCTATGAGCGCCAAGTTCTTGTCAACTGAAAAATATATACTTCCAAGGATATGCGAGAGCTACAAACAAAATCAATTTTTCTTTTACACCGGGCACTTTTCGCACATTTCACCGAATATTAATTCATGTCTATCTATTGTCTACCAAGCACAAAAAGCCCATAAGAGGCTTAGGTGCAGGGGTTTATATAGCCCCAAAGAGGAATTTAGCAATTATAGGACATCTATATTCAGGTAAAATGTGGACCAAGTGCCCGGGGTAAAAATATTGATTGTAGTTTTTGTTTGTAGCTCTCGCATATCCTTGGAGGTAAATAATTTTCAGTTGACAATAACTTGGCGATCATATGATATCACCTCCTTTGTGCCAACAATTTTCAGGAGATTTTTTGGGGGAGAGAAGAACCACATGAATTTAATGTTTGTTTGTTAAGAAACATTTTCTTGGAGTTTTTTTTTTTTTTGGAGGGGATATCACTTGCTTTTTTTTTTCCTTATTTATAAAAGTATTGAAACTGAAATTTTCAATGTGGAATTTTCAATGCCAAAACACGTTTTGGGGTCCCCAGAGCCCAAATATCGAGTTTCAGCCATTGGTACGTGTGTGTCTGTCTGTAAACAAGATAGATATCTCAAGAACGGTAATTGCTAGAGACTTGAAAATTTATATGTACGTCTAGTTTATACTTTATGCTCGGTAGGAACCTCGAAGTTTGATTGGAATCGAAGTTACTGTTGGTGGTTTTTTATCGCTCTTTAGTGGTTTTAATTAATCCCGCCTAAAAAGAGACAATTTGATAGAGGGAGCTGTAAAATTGTAATTATTGGTGTACACAAACCAAAGATAGAGAAGATATAGGATGAAAAAAAAACAGGCGATCTGAGAATTGATTCTACCTTTTGAGGAAAATGCACCTCCGGCGGGAACCGATGTCGACTTCAAGACACAAACAGTCTTACTTGACTAGCAAGCAAGACTGTTTCAATTCACTTTAATTAAACAAGATTTCATCAAAGGAAAAGCTGGAGATATACGAGTAATATACACTAAAAAAATCCATGTATCTAGATGACTCGAACACACGCCTTTTATATTACTAGGTATGTACGTCACTGTTATTTTAGGCAACACAGTTTCTGGTAATTGAGGAAATTACAGGTTTATACACCCACTTTTCCCCAAATTATCAAAAGTATTCCATTATCCTATGAAGGAACCTTGGACCTTATTTCGGTTCTAAGTCCAGAACCGTTTCATTGGAACCCACGCTTAAAATTACATCAAATGTCACTACCACTTCTATTTAAAAAAAAAAAAAAAAAGTTATGCCCCGGAACCGCTTTCGCATTACTTCAGGGATTTTGTGACATACTGGGAGGATATGCCAGGCATAAGTTGAAATTTATTTGTAAAATCCTATGGGACAACTAGAAAGTGCAAACTCTGTATACTCGTACATATTTTTATGTATTGGGAAACAACGGGTACGAAGATAATAATGAAAGGTATTAAAATTAAATGATATTTTATATTTACTTACAATTATAGATTATTGGTCATAATATTTAAATATAATCCATAAAATTTTAATCTCACTTTGGGGGGGGCCCTTGGGCCCCCCTGTAAATCCGCCAGTGACTGGCTAGTCACAATTTTGCAAAATATGTCTTAAATGAAGGATAAAGATGTCATCTAAAACTTTCTCGCTTTGAGTTGATATGTTGTCGCGACAAAATTTAAGATATTGGACCGTGACTATTGGTCAATTTTTGAAAAAATCGGAAAATCGACCGTAACCCGAAAACGGCTCAACTTTATTGAACTCTGAGAATTTTTCTGTGGCCGTAGCCTATGTTTTGGGGGGGGGTCATTCCAATCAATATTGCGATATCTCCTACCCTTCTGGCCAAACAATTCCGGACAAACAGACATACAAAATATTTCCCTTTTATATAAAGGGTGTTCAAAATTAAGGTATCATTTTAATTTTAATAAAAAAAGACTTTTTTTTTTTAAACATTAAATATATTTTTATTTTAATTTATTACCTAGAAATAGGTTCCGGTTAATAATGAAAAATTATGTCGGCCAAGTGCCCCCCCCCACTCCCTACTGGCTTGGCAGACTCCCAATCTTTTACCAAAATTCTGAATCACGTTGTTGAAAATACTGTTGTCAATGGTTGAAATCTGCTCGATAATGTTATTTTTAAGCTCTTGAATTGTTGTGGGATTATTGCTGTACACTTTCGATTTCATAAAAACCCACAATTTAAAATACATTGGTGTCAAATCGCATGGTGGCCAATTCACTCCTCCTCTACGAGAAATAATGCGATCTTCGAACTTTTCCTTCAAAAGATCCATTGTTTCTCTTGCTGTGTAGCAAGTGGCACCGTCCAGTTGACACCACATATTCTCTAAACGTTCCATATTAACTAACCGGAGTGTATAATATACATGCAGAAACCTCGTATAAAAATTCCAGGTAGAAAAAAAAAGCGGCAAAATCAAAATGATACCTCAATTTTGTACACCCTTTATATATATATATAGATTGCATTGAGTATATATCACGAAGAAAGAATGTATGATTTGAAAACGTTAGACACTTTAGAAATGAATTGGGGTCTTAGATTCCGCGCCGAGAATTTGAATGTACAGTGCTGGATCCTAAAGACTTTTAGGGGAAAACATCAACCTAGAGTTAATAAAAATTATTTGGCTAGATAAACCAAACGTTCTTCTTGATTGAAAACGAGTAAATGAAACAAAAAAAAATATTTCAACTCAAAGGTCAAAATAAATGAGCAAGACACGGGGAAAAGTCCAAAGATCTTTTCACGAAACCAGCACTGAAATTTTAATTAAAAATATAAACAAAGGGGGGAG
This sequence comes from Pachypsylla venusta, assembly GCA_012654025.1. Classification (NCBI taxonomy): domain Eukaryota; kingdom Metazoa; phylum Arthropoda; class Insecta; order Hemiptera; family Aphalaridae; genus Pachypsylla; species Pachypsylla venusta. Next base: position 13,662,361 of record CM022874.1, on the reverse strand, counting down.
CCTGATGGCGGTTAATTTTAAATTTTTTGAAAATTTAAATCGATTTTTAAGTGGCGATAAAAACATTTTAAAAGAATGAAAACACTGTCAAACACCATAATTAGATATAAACCATCAATTGCATAAGAAAAACTAATATTTAAGTAGTAAATGAAAAAAATAAAAAATTTAAAAATGGATCCATCGAGGAAAAAAAAATAATGTCGGCCATTCCAAAGAGGTGTTATGTTAAGACCCTAATTTTACAAAAAGTGTCTAACGATTTTTGTATAGAGCTGATACCTTACATTCCTTCCTGGTAATATATATTCAATGATAGATTGTTATATCGGACAATATAGCCGAAAGTTATAAGCACATACAAATTCATCCATGTATTTCTTAAAGGGAAAAAACGTTCGGTAAAGCGTCTGTAATTCCGTAACTGATTAAAAATTTTCAATTTTTTTATACAAAGGCACTCTTCCTAACATAGAGGGTCATTTTAGCCTAACCTTTTTATAGTTACCTACTATGTGAATAGTCGGACAATTTACCCAAAGATATGTCGGATTTATTTTATGTTAGGGAACCCATAACTCGAAATCCGTGAATTTATAGAAAACATTACTTCGAACAAGGAAAATTTCTGACAATATGATGAATCTATCCTCAAAACTTCACGTCGATACGATAAAGCGTTAATGTACTTATGAGTATTAGAGTAGCTTTAAATAATTCTGCTTTCTAGGACCAACACTGGACGAGATATTGAATATAGTATTCAGAAGTTTATTTAATTTTTTAATTTTTTTTTTCATCGTACAATATTTCTGCTTTCTGGGACAAGTCAGGAGCGGAGATATAGAGGGTGCTGATAAAGCGACACAAGGTGTCCGCGGGGATTCTTTTTATGAAAATCTCGAGTTAAAGCCAGAAGGACTCCAAATATAAAATCACACTTCTTAAAGTTCAACACAGTGGCCGTGCATGGTAAGCGCGAGATGGACAATTTTTCGGGTGCCCATAAAGGGCATTCCCATTGACGGACTAAAGTAAGATAAAAGTTAAACTTCATCTAATGCACGTGCCAACGATGAATATGGGAAGAACAATGTACAAAGTTTAGTTAAAAAGGGTCAGAATTGAAAGTAAATATACCTACAAACTAGGTTTAGCGTACTTATACATCGCTCGTTTGGTTTTTCTTGGCGTTTCAAAATCGGCAAAACTATAGCGTCTTGCTTGATTTATGTAAGAGTCAGATTTATTATCATTTTTTCTCTCATCTTCTCGAAACGAAGTTCGGGTACTCAGCTAGTACATAGGTATATTATTATAAATTAGTCACTTTTTGCGTCTGTCTGTATGTCTGTCTGTTTGTCATAAACTCAAAAACTACCGAACGGATTTTAATGCTGTTTTCGCCAATCAACCGAGTGACTCCCGGGGAAGGTTTATCTGTAAAAAAAAATCACAAAAATCCCGCCGTTTTAAGTCACGGCCGATTTTCCGACCGATTTTTTTTTCTCCAAATAGGTATTCCGAATTCTGGTCAATATCTAAAAAGATTTATCGCGACAACATATCAACTCAAAGCGAGAAAGTTTTAAGTGACATCTTTATCCTTCATTTAGGACATATTTTGCAAAATTGTGACTCGGCCAAAATCAAATTTAGACAATACTCATTGTTTAACCAAAAGGGTAAGAGATATAGAGAAATTGATGGGAATGAACACCCCAAAACCATAGATGGAGTCACCAGAAAAATTATCATAGATTTTAAATTTCTCGATAGGACCCGTGTCCATCATAGCGGTAGGTACCACCTACCCCTATATAATATTGGGGAATGTATTTTCCGCAGTGCAATAATATTTTCCTTGGGTACTAAATGTAGTTTTCTCGATAGGACCCGTGTCCATCATAGGTGTAGGTATCATGGATCCAATACAAGCGGCCCAAAACAATCCCGGCGGCCCTGGAGGCCTGAGTCACCCCGCGCACCTCAATGTGAACTTAAACTACTTGAGAAGTATGTCTCTAAATATGAACAGAAAATTCAAAGTCTTTGATGAAGTTGAACGATTTTAGATTAAAAACGTCAACCCCCAATCTGTCAAAGGCATTTCCCTGCTTTAGTATAGCATGTGAAGATCAGAAGATTTAAAGATATCCTGATAATGCCGTCTGCTGTATCTCAAGTTGACGGCCAGTTTACATTCATTGAAGAAACACTCACAGTGGACTTGGTTATGAAGACATTTGAAGAGGAACATGCTTAAAGCCACTTTCCTTCTTGAACTTATTTTCGATTTAGAATATTTCTGACGAATATTATCATAGGAATAAAATGTTCTATGAGTGAGAAATCTGTCATACAGTTTGCCCACGAATACTCTTTGAACTCTCTCAAGTTCCGCACATTGGGTAGGTTCAATATTGCCAAGTATTATATTGCAATATTCAATCTTAGACCTTACATACATATTAAATAGAGTGATAAAAATTTTAACGGAACTAAACTGTCCGCAAATTTTATTTATAAGGCCAAACCTAGAAAAGCATTTACTGACAGTACCTGCTATATGTTTATTCAACAGCAATTTATAGTCAAATGTAAAGCCAAGATCAACTATTTCGAAGACACGAGATATAGGAATGCCGTCAATGACGTACCTGGATTGTGTGTACGATTTTTTCCTCGTAAAAGTTAAACATTTGGTTTTAGATACATTGACAGACATATAATTAGTTTTATACCAAGCAATAGTAGCATTCACATTTTCTTAAATCATTTTCGGAACATGACCTTGAGAGTCGTCGTATCCGAGAAAGATTTTCATATCGTCAGCAAAAAGACTCTGGGGACCTCTGAAATATCATTAATAAAAATGAGAAATAACAAAGGCCCCAGAATACTCCCCTGTGGTACGCCAGAAAGTATAGCACGTTGAGAAGACAGGTGGTTATTTATCTTAACCCGAAAAGAGCGACCCACAAGATAGGAATGAAATCATTTTAAGAAAATTGGAGATAAACCAAATTTATCCAGTTTAAATAAAAGAAGTTCATGGTGGACGACATCAAACGCCTTTGAAATGTCAAAGTAGATTACATCCACTTGTTGACGATTTGCAACAAACTTGGTCACATAGCTCAAGAAATCAACCAGATGCAATGGAGAGATATATTTTTCAACATAATTAAAAAGATGTCTATATACAATTCGTTCGAAAATTTTGGAGAATACTGATAGCAGAGACACGGTTCCGTAATCAGACACCTTATGTCTCAACCCCTTTTTAAAGATTGGGACCACTGTTGATTCTTTCCATACGGAAGGAAAAATACCGGCCGCTAGACATTTGTTAAATAAAGAGCTCAAAACTGGAGCCAAAATATCCATACATCCTTGTATGATCAGAGAAGGAATGGAATCAGGGCCCATTGATTTAGAAGGTAAATTGTAACGGATGGGACATTACAGCAGTCATTTATTAATGGAAGCTTAAAATTTGATGATTCTATAGTGGGTAAATTTTGGGGATCAGTAAAAACAGAGTGAAAGTAACTACCAAAACAGGAGGCAATATCTGCCTCCTTATATAGGGTTCGGTCTCCGTCGACAATCACATTAATACCTTCCCTAGGGCGGGTGAACTTGGACACATGAGACCAAAAATCAGAAGACCCAGTCAGGAACTTCCTCTGGATGATCTCATCCCCCTTCTCTGATCGGACTGGATGGATCTTTTTGAGAGAGATCTATAATTAGAAAACTCCAAATAGTGAACTTGAGATTTGGATTTTTAAACTTCCTGTGTAATCGCTCCTTAGATTTTAACAGATGAATTGTCTCTCTAGAAAACCAAACTGGATATTTAGACTGGCGCTTATTCACAATCCGCTGAGCACAAACATTGACACCGCATCTTGAATGATGTTGGTGAACTTGGTAGCCGCCCTATTAATATTTGGTTCATCATCAAGGTGACTCCAATCAACACGACTAAGATAATTATATAAAGACAGGTAATCTCTCTTAGCAAAATCCAGTACCCTTATTAAAGGGGGAGGGGCAGAAGTAGTGTACAAAGAGAACGAACATAATATTGGGGGATGTATTTTCCGCAGTACAATAATATTTTCCTTGGGTACTAAATGTAGTTTTCTCGATAATAGGACCCGTGTCCATCAAGGGGTAGGTACCACCTAAAGTTCCGCAGTGCAATAATATTTTTCTTGGGTACTAAATGTAGTTTTCTCGATAGGACCCGTGTCCATCATAGGGGTAGGTACCACCTAAAGTTCCGCAGTGCAATAATATTTTCCTTGGGTACTAAATGGAGTTTTCTTGATAGGATCCGTGTCCATCATAGGGGTAGGTACCACCTAAAGTTCCGCAGTACAATAATATTTTTCTTGGGTACTGAATGGAGTTTTCTCGATAGGAAGCGTGTCCAACATAGGGTTAGGAAACACCTAAAGATGATCGAAAATTAGTTATAAAATTGTACCGTAATATAGAATGTAATATAATATGACAAGAGTTAAATATTGTTTTCCCTAATGGGATCCGTTTGAACCCTAAGTGTGGACCACCTACAACAAACTATCCAAAGTGAGATCTTTCATTTCAGGAACAGCGAGAAAATGTGTTCCGCAGTACAAAAAACAATTTCCTTGAATAAAATATTAATGGATTAGAGTTGTTAAATAGACATACCGCAAATCTGTGAAAGTAAGCTTGCAAAATGCGAAAAGTTGCAAATAAAAAGCGCGAAGAAGGAATTTGCCAAATTGTGAGTTTTCTAAAAGTAGTGAAATAGATGTAGAAGAAGAATGTTTAAAAGGGGAGAATAAAGATATACAAGTAAGGCGGGTACTGTTTTGACTTCATTGCTTTTTGTGACTAATGAAGTGTTTTTTTGAAGGAAATCATTTTTGAATAGGTGTCAGTCACGCGTTTCAGTTTCAGAACCTTTAAATAAGGACATTATTTGTTCGACGAGTGTTTACGTAGCAGAATACATTATTACCTATTATAAAAAGTAATATAAATATATTATTATATAATGGAATTTAAATTCGGAAGTTTGCTATTGCCAATTTTCCTTTTTTTTATTTTTAATCAAAAAGGTAAGATTAAATTGAAATCCTATAAATAACGATGCAATGTATTGAAATTTGATTGGCCAACAAAACTCGCGGATGAGAGATCGCTCTTTGCCCTTTTACGTTAATATCCAAAATATATGTCCAAAATAGATATCTTTTAGTTTTTTTTAAAAAAAAAACTTTTAAAATAAATTAAATTAAAACACTTACCAAAAACCCTATATATAATTATTGTATGTTTTTTAAGTATCAATTATTATTTATGAAGAAACTAGTTTTGAATCACTCTATTCATCATCAGTCGAAGGATGGAGGATCCTTCGAATCCTTCAACTTGACTAGACTGACGAATTGAATGATTCGAAACACTTATATTTAACATGTTATTGAATGATTTTTTTTTCACCCTGTATAATGTCATTGTTCCACTACCTATACTCCGTTTGCTCTGAACTCTAAAAACTACCTATATCTCCCCAATTTCATCAAATTTGAGTGAATCTCAAGTTTCTTGTTGTCACCATCCTATTGGGTATTGGTAGTAGATATTTCTATTTTGTGATTCAGCCGAATCTTAGAGTTAGTTGATTATGAGTGAGTAAGTAGGACAGTATACCACTTTATACTACTGGACGGTGCTTAACTTCAGTGATCTAACGGGAACTTGTGTATTCAACGTGCCATAGACGCTGGCTGCTTTGTGTTTTATAAGTATTAATTCATTTTCAGAATCATTTGCCGATATGGAAGCAATATTCAACTGTAGGTTCTTTGATATTGACAACTACCATGTTAGAACTGGGAGCTATTTAAAGCCCATGACGGCAGTTGTTACAGCGAATACATCGCTTCATTTGAGGGATAGAGCTCATGCAAACAAAATCCGTGATCGAATGGCATCAGCGGCCTCTGTAGTAATATTAGACGGCCTGGCCGACAATGTAGATGTGTTCCTTCAGTGAGTTTTAGAACGCAGAACAGTTTTGATCTGCTGTGCATAATCAACGAAGAAGATGTGCTTATGTTTTTTACTCGGTTATCTAGGAATTGTAGCAGCATACTCAGTTGTGAGGAAAGCTAAAGATTTTAGAAAAATGCCGTAGATTTTTCGATATGTTAAGGTACTTTTTTGATCCGTGTACGTGTCTGTCTATGAACAAAAGATCTCGAGAACGGTAATCTTTTTCAATTTTATGCATGAACTGCGCCACGAATCTTTACGTAAAAACGAATCTACCAGTGACAATTTTCAATAGTCCTAAAAGTTGAACGGTAAGTGGCCTGTGTTTAACGCATTTCTCTGTATCAATGCCGCATACAGAAGGGGAGAGGACAGGGGCGATCAATCCGACACGGCTGATTTTGGTCTCTGGAACATGAAACTTTACGGTAATTTGTTAATGGTGGTCGTTTAAATTTTGTCTCTGTGTTTAATGTGAAAGAGTTTTAAGGACAAAGACCACCTTCGGTTGTTGCCCCTCCTAATGTGTCCGTTCGATGGAGGAACACAGGTTTAAACGAATTACCGAATTAAATATTGACTTATTTCATTTTATATTTGCCCGATTTTTCCACTCTTTTTCCTTATCCGACTTGATAGGCTAAACGAAAAATGACTGAGAATATTAGCCCCTCTGTGGACTTTTTATTTTTTCACCACGATTTTTCTTTAAAATGTACGATTTCGATGAAAATTGGTATGGACATTCAAATCATAGAACAGATCAATTATTTTTGTTCCCTAATATTGGGCCACTCGCAGTGCTAAATGGAGGTCCATTATTTGAGTGAGGTCTACAGTTTAAAGAACTATTAGTAAAAGACAAACTAATTTCGTCCACCTGACCCTCACACGAGGTTTATTGGCTACAGCTAAAAATAAATGGTTCGGAAAAACGTACTAAATTTCATCTTCCTTTATTCTTTCAGCATGTCTTTAATGAAAATATTATTATAACAATTAAATTGGGAAAACGGCTGTTTTTGTAACTCTTTATTGAACATATAGGTACGAGTAATTTCAATTAGAAGAAGCAGCATTCGGCCGTTGTTGTAGCTCCCCAGTGAAAATATAATGGGAACTACATTTGGCAGCTTTCGGCTGATATCACAGCTCTTCAGTGAATATACCGGCCGAAGGCTGCCAAAATTAGATTTGGCAGCCCTCAGCTATTGTCGCATCTCTCTACCGAAAATATTGTTTGAATTAGATTTGGTAGCCTTCACCTATTGTCGCAGATATCCAGTTAAAAAATAATGTTTGAATTAGATTTGGCAGCCTTCGGCTGTTATCGCAGCTCCCCAGTGAAAATATAATGGGAACTAGATTTGGCAGCCTTCGGATGATATCACAGTCCTATAGTAAATATAGTATTTCAATTAAATTAGACAACCTTTGGCTTTTGTCACAGCTCTCTGGTAAAAATATTATTGGAATTTGCTTTGAGAGCCTTCGGCTGTTGTCATAGCTCTCTGGTGAATATATAAAGATATGTTATGGTTGGTGTTAAGGGATATTATTTTCTCTACATGACTACAACACTAACGTGAACACCTGATCATCTTGATCCACTAGTATATTCACTAGAGATCTGCGACAACAGCCGCAAGCTGCCAAATCTAATTGGAATAATATTTTCACCAGAGAGCTGCGACTACAGCCGAATGCTAGCAAATCTAATTTAATCATATTTTCACTAGAGAGCTGCGACAAAAGTCGTCGAATCTGCCATATTTAATTGAAATATATTTTCCTTGGAGAAATATCAGCCGATTTCAAATAATATTTCTAAAAATACTTTCACTATAGATCTGCTATTATGAAGGAAGATAATGTTTAGTACGGTTTTCCGTACCATTTATTTGGAATGTAGTCGTCATAATTAGTCCAGAAAAGCATAAAAAACGACATCGAAAATGTTCACCATTACAATACCTACTTTATTTTCCTTTGCTTCGTATATGGAAAGATAAAGTAATAAGAATTTTTGGAAGGCAGAGAAATATGTTGTATTGAAGTTGCATACATTGTCAGATGCGTGGAAAATATAAAAAACAAGTTGTTTTTTCATTGGGTGACATGTTAATTATTAACTAATTAGCAGATAATTTTTTTTACTAATTACTTAGTAAATAAATTAACTAATTAGTAGATAAATGAGAGAGGAATAGGTGCTATAGCTAATTAGGTATATTCTCAATATAGTTGCTTAAAATGTTCTTACTTCCACATGTTTGTGCAAATCACTCATCACGTAACAAAATGTTTGGCCTAAATTAGCCCTGTCTAATTCTTCTTCACATTAAGGTTCGTAATTTCGAGGAGGTTCTAATGCATTTTTTAGGATCTAAGGTCTAAATGATAGCCAAAACTTTTTGTACCTTGACACTTTTGTGCAGTGGATGGCGGATGATCGTAAAATAAATTTGGGTCGGGATTAGGAGTATTTTTTTTTATATATAATTATATATATTTTTTTTTATATAGTCAAATTTACTAAAAATTAAAATACTCATCTATGAAAATAAATTACTTTACAATGTAGTTAGCTCATTAGCTTTTGCACCGTATTAAGACTGCCGGGTCCTGATGGTGGACCCGGCAGTCTAGTTATTTCTATTTTACGCTAACATTTCCAGGTTTTATGACTACTATAAATTAAAGAAAAATGAAATTGGAACTAATGTTGTGAAATTTGGAAAGTATGTTGAATCATTCAGCGCCACACGTACTCGTAACAGGGTCGCACTCTCATATGAACAAGCTATTGAAACGCTATATTTATTAGGTCATCAAGAAACGAGTCTTTTCGAAGGGGTTAGTGGGGCATTTATTGCATCAGTTTGGCCGGAGATCAGTAATGAGGAGATTCAATTGATTATTAATCATGATCCTAAAGGATATTTTTTGCATCAACACGCAGCAGGTAATATTCCTTAGATCCACATGCTCTATTGGATTGCAGGAAATATAAAAATCAGGACATTTTAACAGCGTAGTCCCCTGCAGCGACTCGATGGTTTTATGAACTACTTTACGAGTATTGACACGTGAGACCAAACCACACAATTTTAGTCAAATAATCTAAAAAAAAATCTAAAATAATAGCAAGTAGTAAAAATGTCATTTAAATCTGAATTTTCAATCAGAAAAAATCAGGAAAACTTTTGCTGGTGTGTCCATTTTTTTTTTTTTTTTTGGAATACACGCCTCTTATTTGACCTATATTAGAATATGTATTCCCTACACTTTTTTCTGTTTTCCAGTTGAGGGGGGGGTGGGTCGACATGGAAGTCAGTAGTCTTTATTAACACCATTTTTTAATAAAGTGTTTCTACGTTAAATTTCTTCAGGTCTGGGAGGGGAACAATCCCCCAGGCAACACTTTCCCATTAGATGCTAGTGTGTATTGAGGCATCGGCAACTTTTGTTGATATATGTGCTACACCTTGTATAGATTTTAATCTATACAGGGTGTAGATTAAAATCTAACCTCTATAAAGTTCGATTTGTTCGATTTGATAGCTAACACGTAATTAACCATATATCTAATAAGTCATTAGACCGACTGGGAATCAAACCCCGAACCTTTGGTTTCATAGGCAAGAACATAACCTACTGGACCACGAATGGGGCTAATGTATGACTTCTAAAACTTGAAAGAGTTATGCCTATTATGACTTAGGGGATTTATAGCACTGAACTTTAGCGAGCGCGAGAACGCTGACATGTTCAAGCATCTAGCATCACTGCTGTTGCTGTCGTATACATCTGGCTATCATCAAAGACGATGGCGTCACCATTGAATTAATGATTACATATATACATGCGTGAGAGTAAACCGCGTTCACATAAACCATACACCAAATTCAACACATCTATTTTTTATTTTTTTATTAATATAAAATTGGTTGCAGGTCTCTATTGAGACTGATTGGAACTCGTAGGTCTGCGACCTTTGTTTGGGTATATTGTGACGTGTGACCATTATCTCGAAGAGGGTTGATGCAGTTAGTTTCGAACCAACAACCTCCTGTTTACGAATCCACCAACTCACAGTTACAAGATTTTGTAATGCTCTTTTCTTTCTTATAAATTGTGAATTAAATAATTTTTTATGACTTTTATTTTTTTTCATTTATTTGTTCAATACAGATATTATTTTTACAATTGTAATCCAAAGAAAAGAGCTCCTAAGAATAATTTTCCAGCGTTTTCTTAGAAACTTCAAGAGGTAATGGAAGCTAATCGATCCGGATAAGACCATTGGGATAATCCGGAGATAAAGAGGGTACAATGGGCCGTAACTGATTTTAGCCTATTATGTAAAAATCACACATAAGTTACTCGATGTTCACAAGAAGTAACTCGAATTTAAATTCTGCTGAACATCAGTAAAAGTAAACAGTTTTTGCTTATCGGTATTATTATTTCAGCTGTGGTGAGATATGAACACGAAGGTGTCACGGGATATTTCATATCAGACCCTGGAAATTCAGTTCTAATGCCTGCGATCGTGGAGTTCAACGATACAGGTCATTGGGAAGGTAAGTATTTCTTATTTATTTTTCTACGGACCACAGGGAAAACGCACTTCTCTTAGAAATCACAATATTAGCAAATACATTATTAATGAAAAATAAAATAGAATACCTGATAACCTATGTAGGTAGTATACCTATAGAGAGAACGCACTTCTCTTAGAAATCACAATATTAGCAAATACATTATTATTGAAAAATAAAATAGAATACCTGATAACCTATGTGGGTAGTATACCTATAGAGAGAACGCACTTCTCTTAGAAATCACAATATTAGCAAATACATTATTAGTGAAAAATAAAATAAAATACCTGATAACCTATGTGGGTTGTATACCTATAGAGAGAACGCACTTCTCTTAGAAATCACAATATTAGCAAATACATTATTAGTGAAAAATAAAATAAAATACCTGATAACCTATGTAGGTAGTATACCTATAGAGAGAACGTACTTCTCTTAGAAATCACAATATTAGCAAATACATTATTAATGAAAAATAAAATAGGATACCTGATAACCTATGTAGCTAGTACACCTATAGAGAGAACGCACTTCTCTTAAAAATCACAATATTAAGAAATACATTATTAATGAAAAATAAAATAGGATACCTTATAACCTATGTGTGTTTTTTACCTATTTAAAAATGCAATACTCTTTTTAAAAAATATATATATATATATATAAAAAAATACATACCTATGTGCTTTCAAAGTAAAATGAAACTGAATCTCTGACTTATGAGGGTGAGAGGCTGATTTTAATTTTTTGTTATACAAATTCGAAAGGCACTGATACTTTTTTTATTGATCCCTATCCGAATTTGCTGACAGCGGGAGGATAGGATTCTTCAAGTGATACGCCTCACTTCCCGACCGGCAAAAATTTGTCCAGCCACAGCCAAACAAAGACCCCAGTCAAAATATTCAGCAAGACAGTTGTTCATTTCCCCATAAATCTATACAGGGTGAGTCATTTTAAAGCACATGGTCAAATATATAGGAAACCGTTAGAGATGGGAAGAAAACGTTCAATACAAACCCCCCTTATTTTTAAGAGGAAAATTTGATGATGATTCTTGATTTTTTCTCCAAGGTTGCCTAGAAGGTTATATTAAGGTCAACTTTGTTTTTTAATAGAATTCTATATTTTTTAATATGGTTTTCAATTTTGTATTAATTTTTTTTTCCTCATAATGGGCGTGCTTATTTTGAAATATTTGGCATTAATGTGTTGAGTGAAACATCAAAGTTTTATGCACAAATATTTGCAAATAGGCGTGTCGTAATGCTACGCAATACACATGTTAGATAACTCTTTCTAAGAGCACCTCAAAGACAATATTATCTGGAAAACTGTCAAACCAAAATTGTTTTGAGCAAAATAGATTCCATTTATAATACAAGTAACAATACCACAGTCAAAAATAATATCTAAAGATTCTATTTAAGATGAGCTTGGAGCTTGGACAATATCTTCAAGGTCACCATTAGGTCACCAAATACTAGGGATCGGTATCGAAAACTTTATTATCTCCAACGCTTTCCGAAATATTTTGCTATGACCTTTAAAATGACTCATATCCATTCAGTCCATTCCCTTACCCACAACTCTCATACTTTTTCACTTACTCTACTTTCATACCACAGACATTCCCTTGTTCTTCAAATTAATGACAAACCCTCCTTTGTAGTGTCACCTGTGTCCCCCGACGCGATGCTCTCCATTTAGAC
>CM022874.1:13598729-13623365 GCA_012654025.1 Pachypsylla venusta | reverse complement strand
TGCCGCCAATGAATTCAAGTAGTCCTTGACGTTGGTTTGAAGGTCGTCATTGGTTTCAAAGCGCTTCCCACCAAGCCACGTCTTCAGTTCAGGAAATAGATGAAAGTCACTAGGTGCTAAGTCAGGATGATCGAAAATGTCCGATCCAAATTGTTTGAGAAGCCGTTGAGTTGCTCCAGCAGTGTGTAGACGGGCATAGTCATGGATCAGAACAACTTCAGCGGTCAGCTTTCCTCTTCGTTTGTTCTGAATGGCTCTACGCAAACTTTGTAAAGTTTCACAATAACCAGCTGCAGTGATTGTGGTTCCGGGCTCCATAAACTCCACAAGCAACACACCTTGTTGATCCCAAAACACAGTAGGGACTACTTTAATTCATTGGCGGCAACTTTCTTTGAAGAGGGTATTTTAAAGCTTGTCCACAGATATGACAAATGCCTCAATCTCTTCGGTGATTATGTCGAAAAGTAACCGTAAGTGTACTAATTTTTTGGTAATAAAATTATTGTTTTAGATGAACTTGTCTTTTATTTATAGCCAATCGGAGGTTGAAAAAAGCGGCCCTCGTACGTTAAGAGAACTGAAAGGGCAATAATAAATTTAGGTGTGGGATGACGAGCAGCAAGAATAAACTTAGCCCAATAATAGACACTACGTTCATTGGGCGGATTTTTTTTAAGAGTGTTGGAATTTTTTCAATAATAATTATTTTGTGAGATATCAATATTTTTTGTAAANTTTTTTTTTTTTTTTTTTTTTTTTTTTTTTTTTTTTTTTTTTCCAATTGCACTCAGATTTTGCAGCTTTCTAGTGGGAAAAAATATATTTTAATTATATTTGGGAGCTTTTGGATGTTGTCGCAGCTCTCTACTGAAAGTATTATTTGAATCAAGTTTGGCAGCCTCCGACTGTTTTTACAGCTTTTTAGTGGAAAGAAATATATTTTAATTATATCTGGGAGCCTTCGACTATTGTCGCAGCTTTTATTTTAATTCGATTTGGTAGGCTGTCGTCGCAGCTCTTAAATGAAAATATTACTTTCAATAAGATTTAATTTGTGTCTGTTTTAAATTTCATCAAAATTGGGAAGTTAAAGGGCCCCCAGAGGAAGATAGCCCCATGAAAGCCAAAATTTTTCGATAATATGTTAGACAAGTGTTCTTTTAAAATTTTGTTAAATTAGAGAGATATTTCCATTTAAAGAGAAGTGCCTTGAATTCAAGAGTTGAGACCCTAAAGGGCCCCCAGATGAAGACAACTTCATGAGACTCGAAATTTGTCCATAAATTGTTACAAAGAGTGTCTTCTTTAAATTTCATCAACAGTGTAGTGATTTTGCCGGTTTTCGAGAAATGCTCCGAATTTAAGGTTTGTTGTCCTAAAGAGTTCGCAGATGAAGATAACTTCATGGGACTCGAATACCCCCATGAGATCCAAATTTTTTCGATGATATGTTACAAAGAGTATCTTTTTAAATTTCATCAAAACTGGAGTAAAATTGCCCGTTTTATAGAAATTACTCGAATTTCAGGTTAGTGCCCTAAATAGCCCGCAGATGAAGATAGCCCCATGATACCTAAAATGTGCAGATGATATGTTACAATGAATGTCTCTTTTAAATTTCATTAAAATCGGACTTGCCCTTTGGTTTTTAGGGATCACCCCAAAATGACACGTTTTGACCTATAAATGGATCCCAGAGGATGTTATCTTCAATGTTAAAGTTTTGTCTCGAATTATGATCTCAAGGAATATTGATGCCAAATTTGATTAAAATCGGACGAATAATAGTCTGTAGTAGGTTGTAAATGTGCGAAGACGATTTTTGCTGACGGACGGATGGACGGACACATATTTTTCTAGACCCATTTTTTGGAATGTAGTCGTCACGAATCATCCAAAAAACAAAATAAAAATGATATCGTCGTGATGCTGGCTATTTTTCCGGCCCAACCCAGTCTGGGTGAGGTCAATGTGGGACCTGGTTTGGAAGTTTCCAGAGAATGGAGGTTAAAGCCCTCGTCTTGAATGACCAATAGACGTTAAGCCAAAAAAAAAAAAAAAAGACATTGACATTTTTCACCAATACAATAGGTACTTTATTTTCCTATACTTCGTTTATGGGAAGATAAAGGAAAAAGAAGAAAGTATTGTAATGGTCTTAAAGTTGCCATATCGAGTATTTAATACAAATATACTGAGGTCCCCAGTGTCTTGAGGTCTTGAAGACACTGAGTTACTAAAAAGAAAAACTTCTATTCTGTATCCCCTCCTGTCTATATTCAGTTCAGATGAAAGGCGCAAAAAAAAATATGAATAGTTGAAAATTTCTCAGTCACGCATCTTGTTTCATTATTTTTTGTTCGAGTGTTTGATACGTGCTTAAGTGGGAGAATATTATATTAATATATTAAATTATTAATTATTTATTTATTATTATAATGGACTTTAAATTTAGAAAATTGATATTGCCAATTTTCTTTTTTTTAATTTTGAATCAAAAGAGTAAGTTGACATTGAAATCCTAAAATTTACAATGGTTTAGAATTCAGTTAACTTTATTATACATTATTAACGAGGATGGCCGGTCATCCCCTTTAACTTTTTAACTCCTTGGCCATGGCCAATAGAACGGTTATTGGTCGATTCCGGGAGGTGATTTTTTTTTACAAAAAGTAAATGTAAAATGGTATAATTTTTAAATAGAAGTCCAAATTCTCTATTAAGGAGCGCGGTAGCGCTCCGCCACACCAAGTCAAAAAAAGTGGCTACCAAGAGTAAATTATACGCCACAGCTTACATCGCTAATTTCAGCTACTTCCAGAAGAAAGTTTCAACAAAAGCCATTAAGTCAAATCGGAGATATAGTCTTCTGAAAAGTACACTTTTTTCTCATCGTCTGCTGCTTCTTCTTCTTCTTCTTTGATCTTGACGCAACTTTAGCCCCAAATTTCCAAAAACCCTCAAAATTAGGGGTATTTATTTGATACACATGTTATATATTTTCGGAACTAATGAACCGATATGGACGTATGATCACCATATACAGGGTGTAGGTATCTAAATTACGCCGCCAAAAAATTATGGGTGGTAGAACACACCATTTGGAGTCGAAAAGACCAATATACCCTATGACGGAAATGTACCGTTTTCAAAATGGCGGCTTTTTGGTGTAATTTTCAAAATGCATAACCTTTCGGTACTTCTTGAGGAATAACTTTTTTTTTTGCACATTGTATCAAAAAAAATCTTTTGCCATGTGAGGTGTATCAAAATTTGCCATAGAATGAATATGTTACATGGGGCTAATCAAAAGGTTATAACCAATTTTTTCCAATTCTAACCCTCCCTTTTTATACCTTCAATAATTTATACCGGGCGTAACCCATTGATTAAAGATAGTTGATGATATATTGATTTTCATCAATAGATAGTTGATGATATATTGATTTTCATCAATTTTGACTAAAAATTTCTTTAGTAAACCTGAAAGTTCAGACCAGAAAATGCTTAGCGCTCTCAAGGAAATCATTGTGTGAAACTTGGTTGTGTGAATCATTTACTGATAACTTGATGTGTATTATTGAAAGAATTTGTATAAAACTGTTCTTAGGGATACATAGATTTTTTTCTCCAAACTTTGACTAAAAAATGTCTTTTACAAATCTGAAAATACAGGCCGAAAAACGTCCAGCGCTCTCAGGGAAATGACCGGTTGGACCTTGATTTCTTCACTGGACGTTGTCTGGGGTAAAGTTCGAAGATAGATAATAATAATTCAGATATGATACTTATGTAATATCTCTGCCCTTTTACCATTATATAAATACATATTTTCGTGCTACAAAAAGTTATGAGATGCCCCCTAAAAATACCACTGCATGTTATAAAAATTCCCCGTCAAGTCATCAGACCAAAAAAGATATGAAATTTATTTTGGTCCCCCCTATCCACTCTTTCTTACTTCGAAGTACCTAATGACTTTAAATTCCGAACCCACCTCGAACGATTTCAGAATTTTAGTCTGATTTCCTCACTATCTTCACCAACACGCAGTCTTGGTGAGGTACCTCTGTCATATTAAACGTAAAAAAAATATGAACCGCTAATGTAGAACAGAATGGTCCCTATCTCCTAATAGGGGTTAAACGAACCAAGGAACCCCATCAAGACCAACTGTATGCTGTATATCTGTAACCATCATGGAGTTACGTTGATTATGAGTCTGTTATGTCAGTGGGTCGAACAGTAAACAAACTACTGCGGGCTTTGTGTTTCAGAATCCGTTGCCGATCGGGCATCAATATTCAGTTGCATGTTCCGAGATATTGACAACTACCATGTTGAAACTGGCTCTTATCTAACACCCGGGATGGGAATCGTAACGGCGAATACATCGATTTGTTTGCGGGATAGAGCTCATGTAAGCAAAATCAGTAGACTAATGGAATCAGCAGCCTCTATAGTAGTGAAAAAGGGTCCTGCAAACAATGTTGACGTGTTCCTCCAGTGAGTTTTAGAATGCAGGACAGTTAATCTGCGTTGAATAATAATAAACGAGGGAAGAAATAATTTTAGTTATTTGCTTCACATGTAATATATTTAGGTATTGGCTTCACATGTTTGTATGCGTGCAACCATTTGGGCATTTTTTGACCTAAAAAAATCATATGACGGGAACTCAAATCCTAAAATAAAGATCACATATATCATTTCCTATATTGCTTTTGGGCTATATTTTCACTATTTTAGGCAATTCTTAAGGTTTGGAAATTTTTGGAGCCAGGAGGTCCAGAAAACCGATATGTCCGACGTGGGACGTGTAACGTCCGTACGGAATCATGTGTAGAGCTGTGGGAGCCAAACCGTAGGTCCGATTTTGATGATCTATGGGCAAAAAGCCCGTTCTATATTTTTTTCTTCTTGATATCAACCCAAGGTACTCCCTTAGGAGCCAAAAAGCTTTTTTTAGGGCCAAATCTCTTAAATCCAAACCACATAACCAACTTTATTGAAGTATAAAATGGGTAAATATGACACTATTCTATCTCTGTCAGTGGTGCTGCTATGGGGCCCTAACAAGCTCCTTGAAATTGGAATTCCTTTTATTAGAAAATGGTTCGGTATATTAACATGAATTTTAAAACAAATAATGTCTTCAGCTTACAGGAATTATTTATCACTGTTTATTCAGAGTGGCTCTCCAGGGTTCGAGACCTAGAAGTCAAGGAACGTACATTTTGGCCAAATCTCTGAAATTCAAAGCATTTAACCATTTTTTATGAAATTTGAATCTGGCGATCATAGCAATATTTTTCCTAAAGACAATAGTCCGTGGAGGCGTAACTTCACCTGAGGCCCAGTTTAGCAGCCCTAGCTGGGTCCCAAAAAAGAATATATGTAAAAGTCCTATAATTTTGATCGAATTTGATATACAAAGTCTCCCACTTATTTGATTTGTAAAATTTTCGGTATTTTGTGGAAATTTAGTTTTTAGGGCCCCACAAAGGTAAAAATATAGAAGTATTTTTTATTTTATTTTTTCTCTAATTTGGCTTAACGTCTCTTTAACATCTATTGGTCATTCAAGGTGGCAGAAGTTATTTAAATTTGAAAAATTTGGTAGAAATTTAGGCATTTTGTAGATAAGCACTTTGTAGATTTATTTGATCTTGCCGCTCAATGTTAAGCGTCAAACTTGCCACTTACAATGGACAGCGAAAAGTGTACGGAGTATGTTGGAGGAACTTAAAATAATATTAAATTTGGGTGCGGAATTAGCGGTATAATTTTAAAAAAAATACAACAATAGTAAATGTAAAATAAAAGACCCATGTGCTAAATTGCTCACTCCAACACAACTCTTGAACGCCTCACGTTCGAATAAAATTAGCGGATTAGTTATTTGGCCATATTGATCCATCAGGACCTCGTGATAGATTAAAGTCTACAGTTTGCAGAACTTTTAGTTATCTCTATATTACGCTAATATTTCTAGGTTCTATCAGGATTATAAATTAAAGGAAAACGAAATAGGAATTAATGTTGTGAAATTTGGATGGTTTGTTGAATCATTCAGCGCCAGGCGCACTCATAACAAGGTTGCTCTATCATATGAACAAGCTATTGAAACGCTACATATATTGAGTCTAACTGAATCGAGATTTTCATATGGAGTTAGTGGGGCATTCATTGCATCAGTTTGGCCAGAGATCAGTAATGAGCAGGTTCAATTGATTATTAATCATGATCCTCAAGGATATTTTTTGCATCAACACGCAGCAGGTAATATACAAAAATGAAGTTCGTTCCTTTGGGAATTGGACCACAAGGACTAAATAAATTGTATGCGGAAACCCGTACGAGACTTTATCTTCCTTTATCTAACGTAATATGAAAAGTTAAAAAAAATATCTAATATAATTCTCAGGTTACTTAATATATCAAATTTTATCAAAATGGGACAACTTTTTTATTTTTACATATTATATGGGCCCCGAAAATAATAAACTGTCCACCGATTTCTACAAAATACCAGGAATTGACAGGGGGCAAACAGGGCGACTGCCCTGGGCGCGAGGTTTGTGGGCGCCAAAAATAAATTATAATCTGACAGTTCAGGAGGTAGACGAATTCCGCGAGTGACGGACGTTAGCGGAGGAGGAATGAGTTACTTGGAAGTTCTCGCCTCTTGAGCCCCTTTCGCCACTGTAGACAATAGTTGATACGCATTACGCATCATTGTCGCACGGAATTGTGTAGGAAGAGTTACTTGGAAGTTCCCGCCTCTTGAGCCCCTTTCACCACTGTAGACAATAGTTGATACGCATCATTGTAGCACGGAATTATTTGTGTGTTCGGTTCTTTTATATTGATTTGTTGAAAATTTGTTTTAGCCAGGTGGGAGGCGGCGCTAAAATGGGGCTAAGTCTCTGCTAAAGATTGCTCTATGTTCTCTATAACTTTCGAATTGACTTTATTGGATAAACTTTAAATAAATAGGAATAACCAGTAATCGGTTTTTGCTTATTATTTCAGCTGTGGTGAGATATAAACACGAAGGTGTCACGGGATATTTCATATCAGACCCTGGAAATTCAGTTTTAATGCCTGCGATGGTGGAGTTCACGATACAGGTCATTGGGAAGGTAGGTATATACTTATATCTACCTACATATAAATTATGTCTCTAAGCGATCATTGACAGCTAACATCGTTTGTAAACAATGTTATTTCAAAAAGGCAATAATAACATTCTGTGTTATTTCCAGGACCGCGCTAAGTGTACATTGCTCGGGTACAATGTTATCACCACAAAAAACACTTCATGTTAAAAAGACGTCAATTGTAGCAATATTTCCCCAGCCCAAAATATATCTATGTCTTACAATAATTAAATAACAACTGATCTATTTTTCTCTCAAGTTTTCATTAGAAACCACATGTCGGACTGGAAAACGACGTTCTTAACCACTGCATACTCAGTTGTTCTGATTTTGAAATGGGAATTCCAATATTAAAAAATTAGAACAACTGAGTATTTTTTTTTTTTCATTTATTTATTGATTTGCATAATTGAACTATACAAAGTATTTTTCCCAAGTCTAATTGACTTCTAAGAAAAATTAAATTACACATTTTTTTCATTGGCACATCACTTCAATGTTTAGTTGCCGTTTAACTAAACATTGAAGTATACTCTAAAGAGGCCAAAATCAAATTAGACAAAGGTATCAGACAAGGAGACACAATGTCCCCCAAACTCTTCATAACTGTCCTTGAATAAGATATATTTGCTAGCTAGCACCGTTTGGCCACACATTTTGATCCCATGTCAGTTAGTTGCACAAATTTTATGAGTATTTAGGTGAGTGAAAATAACTTTGGAATGAGTAGTATAGTATGTTCTACAAAGGTGAAATGGTGAGGAAGATATTTTGTCGCATCCATATATACGCTAACTGTGCGAAAAGTACCGGATTTGATCTCTGTATGTCCTTCAAAACTTGAATATATTTTAGGTTATTTTCAATAATGAAAAAAATACCCCCTTCAAAATAATTTGATATTTTACATTTGAAGCTGCACAGAATCCAAAAATGATGGGCACTTTTGTCACTTAGCGTTGACGAAATAATTTGGTGTGAAGATCCCATTTAGAGTCTAATTGTGTCCCAAAACTGTTGGTACGCGTCAGTCGCATTCAGGGTGGCCCAAAATTTAAGCAGATATATGGTTACACCCGGTGGACAATTTTAATATTCCGGTGGAAATATCTCAAAAAGTACGTCAGAAACAAAAAACGTTTTAGACATAACTTGTAGGAGACAGAGGGGGACATACACTTATGCTAAACACATTGAACTTGGAAGCTATTTTGAAGGTCAAAGTTATTTTTTTTTTTAAATGGAAACCACTATTTTTGACCCTGGGGATTTGGAAAGAACGAAAAATGTTACGTACGAAACGATGTATTTGGTAAGGCCGTTTCAAGGTTATATGAAGATCGAAAAAGCGATTATGAATTTGGTGAGGAGGCAGAAACGTCAGATACCTAAAAATGGTTCAGACAAAAGTTGTAGGAGACAAGAAGAGGGATGTATCGGTATCAAAGGCATTGACCTTGAAAGTTAATTTCAAGGTCGTTTTGAAGGTCAGTGTGTTTTTTTCAACGGAAACCACAAAGACGGAAATTTGCATTTGATATGGTTTTATTACTTTAGTTCGTTGCCTTGTATTCTAACAAACATTCATTTTTATGTCCCTGATTTTTCCTAAAACATGGAGATCATTCTAGCCATTAGTTAGGTATGCATTTCATACGAGCGTAAAACTGTGAGGGACGGTACGTCTCCTGACCAGATGGAAAGGGCCGTCAAATAAACATGTTCTGAAGAAGAAAACTCTTATCACCAAGAAAAATACCAAGGAAGAAGAATCTTGCTTGCTTCTTATTTGTTGTGAAAAGTTTGGATCAACAAAAGACAATTGGGTCCAATGTACATGTTGTAAAAGATGGGCGCATGGTTTATTTACATCAGATCAAAATATCGTATATTATATGTGCAAAAACTGGGATGCAGATGATTAAATTTGTTCATTTATATTAATAAAATATTTTGGTTTTCTTAAATAATCATTTCGAGTTTGTCATTTCTTTAGTTTGAACAAGATAATGTGTGAGCTAACATACCCCAGATACTGGACCGTACCTACCCCGGACGCGGAGTTGGTTACATGGTTTATCCAAAAATCTAGTCTTACTTTTTGACTTACTGTGTGGTCTTTTTTTATATTCCGGATTAAGAATATAGACTGATATGGCAGCCAAGGACATGCTCTTTTTCTAAGAGTAGGTATAATTCTAATTCACTGTTTTTCAATACAGTGAATCCAAAAAAGAAAGTAAAAAACGTTCAGCCTACCCTGGTTTCCCCTACTCAGTTGTCCTCAAAAGTCCGAGTCAGGCTCCTAAAAGTCTGCAACATTGTTTAACTTTAATCATCCGAATTGAACCGGTGTACTTATTCAAAGGTAATGTTTTCCATTTTCAGATATTACAAGTCAGGCAATGGTATTCGCTCAGGACCGAACAATAAAATATAATTATTTTAAAAATGAAGAATATGTCCTATCCACTGATTACAGTACGGGTTTCAATTATTTGTACAAACTGAAACCAATCTGTTCCTTCACGAGAACTACAGCACAGACTGAAATATTGCTTCAACCATTGAGAAAAATTGAAAGGAGAGACGAGTTTGGTGATAAGATTGCCTCGATAACATTTGATATCAGAACTAAGAAAATGATTTTTTATCATAACAATATTAACGATATGGCTTATAATATGGATAATGTTAGTTTCGCACCCATGGACTATTTAATTAAGGTTTGTTTCTAACACAAACATACTTCCCACTAGCACTTCAAAAAATTCTCACTTCTGTCTCACTACATTTTTATTCGTTTCACTAAATCGTGCGAATATCTGACTATATTTTTAATGGATAAAACTCTTGCGAAGATCTCAGTATATTTTCGAGAATTAGGAAACTCATGCAAAGATCTCACTTATTTTTTCTTTTTTTCTTTTAGTTTTACCGATTTGAAGAAATTGCATCAGGATTGGGATTTTATTCGAAAACACTTTATGAAAAATTAATTCTATTTCAAAAACTTTATGCAGATTTGAACTTCATGTTCCATTTGGAAAGTTTGATAGAAATAGTGAAGTCGAGCCACCAAGCAGTTGGGTCGAAATTAAACATGAGACAAGGTCTCGTTCAGTCTGACGTTGCCTAATTATTTTGGTATCCTTCACAAAATTGCTGGTTTTCTTCATCCTATAAAAATAAAACTGTTCTATTTAACTTATGCCATTTAGAAGATATTCAAAATTCAAAATACGACAATTTTGGGACTACAAAAGATAGAAAAGTGATTTATAGACCAAAAAATTTTTATTGCTAAAATTAAAAATTATATTTAACCGCTCCTAGACTATTCAAAAACCTTATAGTAAATGTTTTCCAATTTGAGAACCACTCAAATATCACTAGAAGGATGCAACCAAAACTTTCATCTTTGCAAATATTTTTTCTAAGTTAGAAATTTTGACCCCAACTTCAGTTTTACAATTAGAAACACCATTTTCAATTCAATTTTACCACACACAGTATTTAAAATAAAAATGTATGTAATGTACCTATATTTCTTTGTGTTCTTATGACACAATGTTTGGGGGCATCATAGCATTACAAGATATTTTCAACATTTACTCCAATGTCACTAAGCATTATCACTTTTATCGCTATTACCATTGTCCTCAAGAGGTTGAGTTATCTAACACAACCAGACCAAGTAGAAAATTCGATTT
Source organism: Pachypsylla venusta (assembly GCA_012654025.1). NCBI lineage: Eukaryota > Metazoa > Arthropoda > Insecta > Hemiptera > Aphalaridae > Pachypsylla > Pachypsylla venusta. Next base: position 13,612,486 of record CM022874.1, on the reverse strand, counting down.
ATTATTATTTTTTAATTTCAGTCCATCCAGGAAATCGAACCTCCCTGACAAAAGCCAAGTGTGATGCACACTCTGCCACGGAGACGTCTTTTTTATTATTTTACTTTTACTGATGTTTCTGAATTAGAAATCTCACAAATATCATTGAAAAAAGGCCAAGTTCTAACAGGGTCGGATTAACTTGTAGCACGTGCTACGGGCCCCGCGTTTTGACAAATTACACTAGATATTTCGACATTTCTGGGTTTTCTTCCCTGAAGCGGGACCATTTTGGAGCACTGGTAGTAATAGAGTGTATATATTTATTTTTACATTTAATTGCATTTAAATATCCTCCTTCATGCAACATTTCAGCGTCCTACCAGTTTAAAATAGTTTACGAGGGAATGAGTTTTTTATCTCCTTCTCTGAAGATTTGGAGCACAAGGAGTGAAAGATTTCGAATATAAATAATTTCCCGCTTAACTGCATATAAATATCTAATAACTTTATGTGTTTTAGTTAAAACTACATTACAATACGTTCTATTGTCTTCCTTAAAGCGACACCGTTTTGGAGCAGCTAGAGTTAAAAAGTTCAAATTTTCAGATTTCTCCTTTTACTTGGATGGTAGTTGCTAACTTTCAGCGCTCTAGATATACGGGAAGTGGCTACAACTTTTGATGATGAGTGAATCAGTCAGTCAGTCAGTGAGTATTCAAAAGTGCAAACTTTGAAATTACCTATCTCCTGCCCGGGATAGCATTACATTTTATCTCGTAGTATTATACTATACTACGGAATGTATGTTCAAAATTTCGATGACCTATCCCTTGTAGAACCAGATATCTGACGGTGAAAAACCTGGTGAATTGCTTCGTGTAAAGATACACTGGTTCATTCTGGAATTTCGATGACCTATCCCTTGTAGAACCAGATATCTGACGGTGAAAAACCTGGTGAATTGCTTCGTGTAAAGATACACTGGTTCATTCTGGAACGCACTCCCGTGCGCTCAGATCCCGTGCATATGTTGTTATTTCTTCTTCTTTTTTGAATCCGCCGAATTTATCATATTCACATTTACACTTTATGTATCACTTGTTGCAATTTAACAAAACTTTTCCCGCTAACATTAAACACATACTCGTAGAAATGACAATCACCTTTGAAGATCGCATGTGTCTTTGGTCAGGATCACCCCAATGACTTTTCCTTTTTCAAATTGATGACATCGTTAGAAAGGCATTAAAATTATAATCATTATTATCCAACCTTTAATCTTTACCTAAACGTGGAGTTATGATTGCAGAAGTGATGAACATGCTCAATTTCAACTTCGAAGAGCTGCGGCCCTGTTTTGAATAGGCACAGATTTCAAATTAATCTGAAAATACTTTCTTTTGAAAAATGTATTATGTAGTTTTATTTTAGATTTCAAAGCAGTGGTTACGCGAAAAATTGTTGAGTACCGCTGACCTAGTCCTTGAATTGACTACGTCGATTCTACCCTATTCTTAGCCTCCTGGACTGACGGGATTTTTCTGCCTTAAATCCCATTTCCATTCCCAGGTCAACTATTGCTTTCCTAATATGTCTGACAAAAGCTGTATCTGCTACAATGGATCCCATTTTTCTTATTAATGTAAACAAATAAGTATCTACGGTTTGAAATCGAGAAGCAATAGCTTGCAATGTAATTCGGTTCTCATAATCTAATTCCTGAAATTATATAAACCAAATTAGTAGTTATTCTTTGACCTGTAGATCTGACTCAGTTAAAATGCCACCATAATGACCTGGATGACCCAATAGGGTCCAAAAATTAATTCTATGACATTTATTGCATAACGTCTTTCTTAAATCTAAAGTCTTTTTAGACGGGGATTTTACCCTCTCCAATCGCTGAAATCTTACACTCCAGCTACCCCCAATAAACCTCCCCCCCCCTAGACTCTTTACATTTTACCTCTATGCTCGTTACATTCAAATGACGTCCCTTCAGACTCTTTACATTCGAATGTCTTACATCTAGACTTTTTACATTCAGATGTCTTACCTATAGATTATTCTTTACATTCAAATGTCTTACCTCTAGATTCATTACATTCAAATGTCTTACCTCTAGAATCTTTACATTCAAATGTCTTACCTGTAGATTCTTTACATTCAAATGTGTTACCTCTAGATTCATTACATTCAAATTTCTTACCTATAGACTCTTTACATTCGAATGTCTTACATATAGACTTTTCACATTCAAATGTCTTACTTCTAGATTCATTACATTCAAATGTCTTACCTCTAGACTCTTTACATTCAAACGTCTTACCTGTAGATTCTTTACATTCAAATGTGTTACCTCTAGATTCATTACATTCAAATGTCTTACATATAGACCCTTTACATTCGAATGTCTTACATATAGACTCTTTACATTCAAATGTCTTACCTCTAGATTCTTTACATTAAAATGTCTTACCTCTATGCTCGTTAAATTGAATTTCCTGAATTCTTCCTCTCTGGTAGCGGTATAGTAATTTAAATCGGATGTACCCTCCACTTGATTTGCACTCAACTTTCGTTCAATAAAAGTAAACGTGGAATATCGCTCTTGTACATTTACAAATATTCCAACCTCCGCCTCGCCCTCCTGGTTTTTGTCAACTGATCTTATCACCAAAGTTCTAAAGGGTGAAAGTAGCTTGTACTTTTCTGTGGTATCCATAAATGAACAATAGGGGCACCCAACAAATATGAGGCTTCCGTCATCTTCAGCAGATTTGTCAACTAGATGAGTATCGTTGTTGAGAACTTTAGAAGAAAATATACCATCAACTTTGTGAGGTTCGAAATAAACTAAGCCACGTCTTGATTTAAACCCTAAAATTAATCACAACAGCTTAGACAAATAATATATTTTTTTTAAGATTGTATATGTAAAAAGGTTCTCTTCCTGAATCCTAATAATGCTTTTAATAAATGGTATTAAATACCTACAATGAACAATAATAGTAATGAACACGAAACCATTTTATTCATACTCGTATGTCTTAATATTCCATATTTTAAATCGACAATAATTTTGAACTTTCTGTAAAGAGACTTCAATACTATTTAAAAAATACGAAATAATTGGGAAGTTTTTCCTTTTTTACTGTAATTGTGTAATTCGAGTTTGCCCTGGCCACAGGGTAAACTCGACGTCGGATATTATATGGAATACATGTTTTTTCGCTATATACCTTCATCTTGAAAGAAATATTTTTTTTAAAAAATAGAGTTCAATATTTTTGCTCCACGTATTCACAATTTTACCTAAATATATTTTTGACAAGAGTACGTTGTATACTATCTATCGGTTTGTAACTGGGCAATCTTGTATTGCCCCCAAAATCCTCGGGGCAATAAAAGACATATAGAACTCATTTTTTCTGTACACGTGTACCTATATACCTTATGACATCAAAACTTCTGCCCGTCACAAATATTAGAATATTTTATTAAATTGGGTACAGAAATTCAGCACCTACCTACTAATGACAAATGTTCTCTCACTGATATGGGGCTGGGAAAGGCATTCTGATCGCCTAATTTTTTCATCCTATTGAATTGGACGGTACCTAAAAAGAAAGGAAAAAATATGTGAGAAAAATAGAAAGATTTGTGAAAGGTGAATAATTAATCATAGACATTTTCCATAAAAAAATAATGTCACCTAAAATTTAATCTACCATTAAATTTTAATGGTAGATTTAGCGAGGGGCCACGTTTTTGAAGCATAAAAAAATCTAATGTGAAAGTGAACATCATACTACTTTTATTATCTATAAAAAAAAACTGGTGCGAACATCACACGACTTTCCTTATCTATAAAAAGAAGAAGAAGTATTATAATGGGCTGAAATTTTCGATGTCGAGGTTTCAATGCCAAAACATGTTTTAAAGTCCCCACAGCGGAAATACAATTATATATTACACTTCCTGATATATTACACTTCAACCTATGTTGTATTTTGCAATTTCTGATATGAAATTGATATGAATTGGTACCAAATTTCATGTACTAGCTCTTTCAATTCTAGTTTTAGGCGGAACCGCCAAAAAAGCGGCCCTCAACCGCTTATTAGCGGCCAACCATATATTACACTACAACCTAAGTTGTATTTCTCAATTTCTTGTATGAAATTGATATGAATAGGCACCAAGTTTAAAGTTCTAGCTATCATCGTTCTCATTTTAAGCAGGGTATACAAAAACCGCTAAAAAGCGGCATAAAACCGCCAACGGCGTATTCGATTTCCACCAAAATCTTGTTTTGCCGTTCATAGCATAAAACTGACATACAAACCAAATTTCAAGTCTCTATGACTTGCGATATCTTGTTCACAGACAGGCAGACGGACGGACAGACTTCCAAATCTAATTGAAATATTATTTTCACCAGAGAGCTGTGACTTGTTCCAAAAATATTTTCAATGGAGAGCTGCAATAACAGCCGAAGGCTGCCGCTGATAATTGATATAATATTTTCATCAAATACTTGCCACAGCTGGAGGCTGCCAAATTCCTAGAATATTTTTGTTAATTTATTTTGGTATATTTTTTAATTATTATTGTCAACCACTTTTGTACACATAACATTAAAATAAAAAATGTATTCTATAGTATTGCTACAATTCTAGACCTCACAAACAGACCGATTGGGGGACAGATACTCACAATAATGGCTGCAGGGACGTAGCGACTGGGGGGTATGGGGGCAACATTCTCCAACATCCATCAGTCGGCAAATCGCGGATACTTCATCCATAAACTTATGAATTTTTCGGTTCATGGAGATAAAATCGGATATTTTTTTTAAAAAAATCCGACATTAATATCGGAAGTATCCGCGATTTGCCGACTGATGGATCCATAAAATTTTGAATTTTTCGGTTCATAGAGATAAAATCGGATATTTTTTTAAAAAAAATCCGACATTAATATCGGAAGTATCCGCGATTTGCCGACTCTGTTTGAAATTCGGATTTCAAACAGAGTGCATATAGTTCTTACAAGATTTTAAAAATTGTATCATCAATGCTAATCAGTTCCTGTAACGTCAGCATCTTCTGAACCGTCATTTAGTAAATTCAAATTAGTTTTAAATCATTTGCGAATAACAATGGGTGATGATCGTTTGAATGCATTGATGATGCTATATTCTTCGAAAGATAAGGTTGACGAAATTAACGTTCATGAAATCGTTGAAAAATTTTTGCTCTTAAAACACCGCAGAATTCGAATCTGCCGTTGAAAAATCTGTCGATTCAGCTGCGGACTTTGCTCTGTAGTGATAGTATCATTTTAAAAAGATTTAGCAGCCTTCCGCTTTAGACACTGCTCTTTAGTGATAGTATTATTTTAAAAGATATACCCATGTGTCACATTAGCAGAGTTTTTTAATTCTTAGAATTATACAAGACAGTGGCTGAGTAAGTTGGAACCTGGAGTGGCAGTTTTCAGGGGCGCAAATTTTAAATATCAGGGTCCGAAATTTCTAAAAAAAAAAACAATAATTGTCAAATATAATATTTGGGTGACTGTTATGTTTTTTCATTTGTGAGCCCCTACCGGGGCCCTAAAACCAAAATTCCTACAAAAATTGTTAACTATAATATGTAAATACTTCGGTGACTGTACACACCAAATTTTATCAAAATTGGTTATGTGGTTTGGATTTTAGAGATTTGGTCCCAAAAAAAACTATTCGGGGCCCCTGGAGGCGATATCGAGAAAAAGAAAAATATGGGTCGGGCTTTTTACCATTGATCAGACCAGCGGTTTGGCTCCCAGAGCTCTGCTCACGATTCCGTACGTACGCCATACGTGGAATGTCGGACATATCGGTTTTTTGGATCCCATGGCTCCAAATATTTCCAAACTTCAAAAATGAAAATATGGCCCAAAAGCAATAGGAAATGACATATATATGATCTCTATTTTGGGTTTCGGGTTCCCGTCAAACGTTTTTTTAGGCCAAAATATTTCCAAATTTTCTGCAGGATTACTATACTTTTATAGGAAGAGAAAATTCAGAATAAAAAAAATTAAAAGATACCACTAAAATGGGAACTATTAAATCTCCATTTCATTTTCATCTCCGAGGGTGAGGGGGGGGGGTGACCCCCCAATTTCACAATAAAATTCAGTGAGAATTCATACCTACAAAGAAATTACTAATTTCATTCCTATATGAATTTATGCAGTCGGCAAATTGCAGTGGTGAGTCGGCATTTTCATACATTTTACCCCCCCCCCCCAAAGTTTCCACCCTCGCTACGCCCCTGAATGGCTGAAACTCAAAACATGTTTTTGCATTGAATATCAAACTCTACATCGAACATTTCAGCCCATTACAATATTTTCTTTCCATAGGATGCGGAGGGTGTACCGCAAAACTGGTAGATTCCGTAGGAGGGTGTACCCCAACAAATTCGGTCCTTTGAGAAGCACAGTGAGCAAAAGTATATATCCGAGAGCCACGTTGATATAGAGTCAATGCCTTTAGTGGGTAGCTCGAACTTACCTGTCTGGAAATCTCTATCGTATTTATGGTCCAGTTCAAAAACAGCTATTCTGTGTGGTAAATTAGACTCCACGTCTAAGAATATATAACCTGATCTTTTGGGTCCCATCAAACCCCAAGGCATAATCTTTTCTAAAAAGCAGACTTTTATTGCAACTGAAAAAAGACATAATAAAATTAAAATCCATTATAGTCCAGTCAATGAATGATCAAAATAGGGGTGTAGAGTGCGTTGGCTGGAAACTAAGGAATTTTTTCAGAAGTTTGTTTGGTGCGGTCAGGAGATAAACATACTAAAAGTCCCCGGACCTGGGGGGTGAGCGAAACGCAGGGGGGCGTGGCGAAGGTCACTTTTTTTAAGGTTTCCCGTATATCTCGAAAATGGTTACTTGTAGAGTACAAAGTATTCTCGGTAAAGTAGGAGCCATCTAAATTTCCTACAAGTTTCATTCTATTAATTTTTTTCCACCCCCTATAAGTTTTCGAGATATCTTACCACCCCCCACTGCATATTTTTGAGAAAATGCAAAATTGTGGAGTTAATTAAAGACCTCACTTATCCTGTCTGGTCATTTAATTGCATATTAAACTATCATAAACCTTATTCTCAACATTTGAGAGTATATACACATAGTAACTGGTTATATAAAAGGTGACAGCTGTGGAAAACTGAAACGAACAGTTTTTTTGGCAAAATCCATATTATTGCCAAATGCCATAAAAGGGGCTGTTTTTTTTTTTTTTTTTTTTNTTTTTTTTTTTTTTTTTTTTTTTTTTTTTTTTTTTTTTTTTTTTTTTTTTGAAGGGCTAATAATAAAATGTAAAAAGGGATATTTTATAAGAGGCAAACTTAAAAAAAGTGACCTTCGCCACGCCCCCCTGCGTTTCGCTCACCCCCCAGGTACGGGGACTTTTAGTATGTTTATCTCCTGACCGCACCAAACAAACTTCCGAAAAAATTCCTTAGTTTCCAGACAACGCACTCTACAAACCATTTGTTGACTGGACTAATTAACAATCTATCAAAAGTCTTGTACCTAGTTTGAAAATAAATGGCATTTTGAGCTGCCTGGCCATATCTTTGTCGAATTTGTTTTTTGAAAAATTAGGCTTATCTCGAAAACGATTTTTTTTTTTTTTTTTTTTTTTTTTTTTTTTTTTTTTTTTTTTTTTTTTTTTNTTTTTTTTTTTGGCTTAACGTCTCTTTAGCATCTGTTCGCTGGAAATTTGCAAACCAGTACCCTGTTCCACGAAGCAACTTCTCACTTCGCACTTTTCAAAAAAAAAACTGCTTACACTGGCCTAATGAGAAGTTCTTTGCATTTTTTTTCATCTCGATTTCATTCTCAAAATTTACTGAATTATCTAAGTACCGATTTTATTTTTCTTCTAATTTGATTTATTTTTAGTGTTCAGTTAAGTTGAGTTTAGTTCCAATATTCAAAATATTCTATACCTATTAATTAATATTCAAAAGTTGAATATTTAATATTAATATATTATTATTCAAAAGTAAACTGAGGAGTGAAAAAGTTCTTTGCAGAAAAAGACACATTTTACTCCTCACTTTGCAATCAGAAAAGTTTCATGGAACAGAAAGTAAACAAATCAATGAAATTTACTTTGCATTACAACTCCACTTTTCACTCCAATAGGCCACAGCTACCCACATTGACCCCGCCTAGCCTGGATTGGACCGGAAAAATAGCCAAACCGGCGAACCGACGTGGACACCCACATGGAACAACCTCGCCGAACGTTGCTTAACTGTAGTGATCGAACGGGAACTGGTGTATTCAACGTATCATAGAAGCTGGCTCAAAAACGGTTTCACACTTTTCATGTCCGATAATTTATCAGGGGTTCATGGCATTTTGTGATCCGTCAATTTTTCGTTGCCGTTTAGGCAAAACAATTCGGATAAAATAACATAATGTACAAACACACTGTATTCCGTATTCGAAAAAGACGGCTTAACGTCTCTTTAACATCTATTGGTCATTCAAGACGGGAAAAAGACTTATATGTGCGCCAGTCAGAGTCGTGCCAATGCACCATTGACATTTCTTTTCAAATTGATAAACATGGTTGAAAAGATATTCAAATTGGGGTGTTTTTACTCATTCTTGAGACATTCCTATTGGACAGCTCAGATGGAAAGGAAATATTTGGAGAGCAGTGGACTGATTTTACTTGCGAGATTATTATTAAAGTTTAATTTAACGCACTTAACAACTGATCTTGAAATCATCATCAGCCTTTGCTTGTTGTACTGTCTCACAACCTGTCTCATCTCAAACGATATTTTGATATAGATGGCTCGATGTACTGCACAACACTTACTCACAAAAACATAGGTATAAAAAAAGGAAAAGGAGGAGTAAAGACCGTACACCTATTACACACAAATATTCTAGCAAAATACTTCATTTTCCTTACGTTTCAAAAATTTATTACAATTTCTATTCTATTTAATTTAATTTTTTGTCTCACTAAACTTATCCACTTTTTTTTTATTATTATTATTAACTGATTGCAGGTCTCTTATGATACTGATTGCAATTATCACTGCGACCTTTATTTAGATCGTGACTAGTACTTCGAAGACGCAAGGATGGAATGAGATTGGAACCAAAATCCACCGCCTCCACCTACTGAGGCTAGAAAACATACCTACTATGTGTTTGAAGTGGTTATATTGACTAATTTTATTAGGGCTTATCCGCTTGATTACGCTCTTTTCTGCGCATTGTATTGTAGGAGCTAGAAAAATGTTGTCTTCAATAGATTTGGATATTTCTTTCTTTATCTCTTCATCTTGAATTATTCGTTCCATGAGAGCAATATTTAAATTGGCATTTGATTTCTTCACCTTATAATTTCTTAAAAACCAAGTGAAGTTCGTGATGTTGGGGCCTGTTCTATATTCATCATAAAAGCTAAAAATACAAAAGTGTAAAGTGTGAACTAGTAGCTCTGAAAACTGTAGATTTCACTCAATTGAAAAGGCTACCAGTTGGCCCAATGGGGCCTAACATTTGGAAAGTCTGGATTTAGATTTAAAAAATAAAAATATAAAACATTTTTTGTAGGTACCCCTTAAATTTAATCAATTTATGCATAATTCTGCAATACACGAAAAATACGTGTCGTCCTGTGGCAGTGGCGCGCCCAGTATTTTCATTCGGGGGGAGGATTTCATATCAGTTTTTCATCTTTAGTAGTAAGATGTTCGCTAACCGTCAGGACTACAGGCAGGATTGAATTCCGGTGGAGGGGGATATCTAAAATATAGTCAGGCTACCCATTTTATCTAATTTTCGAGGTGAAATGGTGAGGAAGTTCGATGAAATTTTCGGGATTTTGAGGGTGCTTAACCTATACTTAAAATCGCCAGTCTGTAGCGGTTAAAACATGGGGGGTGGAAATCTACGGAATATTGAGAGTATGTTTGTTCATGGTAAAGGTGTCTTTCTTTGGTACAGTTATATTTATCGCTAAAATCGTTAGTCTGGCACGCTCAAAACATGAGCGAGGGAGGGTGTTAGAAAATCCAACAAATATCTACCTATGAATTCCATGAATTCCACTAAATTGTTTTATACTACAGAGGTGAAACGATGAGAAGCTATTTTGACGTAACTACCCGCTACCCGTGCGAAAGGTAATACTGGGTATCACTGTATGTGCATAAAAACTTTTTTTGAATCGGACGGGGTCTGACCCGACCNCGCCCCCCCCCCCCTTGTGTTCGCTCATGAACTGTGGACCACGATCAAATAATGGGCCCCGCATGGACAAATAGTACCCAAATCAGATAATTTTATTAATATAATAATGGTGTGGATACTCTACAGGAAGCTCGAGATTTTAGTAAACGGACAGACATAAAATCAGTTCTACAAAAATCGTGGAGATGAATCTAAAACTCAATACAGTAACTCAACCATTCAGAATCTTGATACCAGGAGCAGATAAAGGCAATCCCACTGCCCACTGGCTGGAATGAGCACATTTGTCCAACTCAACTCACTTTATAAACTTCTCAACTGAGTCACCAGTAGCGGATAGAGGCAATCCCACTGCCCACGGGCGGGAATGAGCACATTTGTCCAACTCAACTCACTTTATAAACTTCTCAACTGAGTCACCAGTAGCGGATAGAGTCAATCCCACTGCCGACGGGCGGGAATGAGCACATTATTTGTCCAACTCAACTCACTTTATAAAGTTCTCAATTGAGTCACCAGTAGCGAATGGAGGCAATCCCACTGCCCACTGGTGGCAATGAGCACATTTGTCCAACTCAACTCATTTTATAAAGTTCTCAATTGAGTCACCAGTAGCAAATGGAGGCAATCCCTGAGGTGGCAATGAGCACATTTCTCAAACTCACTTTATAAAGTTCTCAATTGGGTCACCAGTAGCGAATGGAGGCAATCCCACTGCCAATGAGCACATTTGTCCAACTCACTTTATATAAAGTTCTCAATTGGGTCACCAGTAGCGAATGGAGGCAAACCCACTGGTGCCAACTCACTTTATAAAGTTCTCCATTGAATCAAAAGGCTTTACATAAAATTCAAAAATAATTTTATTGAGAATATTTGTAAATTTTTCATATTCATTGGGTATCAGATCCAATTGTGAAATCTCTTTATTGCTCCACTTTGGTTCTAAAACTGGAGACGACGCAAGTTCATAATCTTCGTTGATGAAAGTGCATCCACACCTTCGTATTCGGGTAGCGGTGACATCTGAAAATAGCAACAAATAATTTGTACAGAGTAAAATATGAAATAAAAAAAAAATATTCGAAAACTATCAATAAAAATTACTAGTAGTAATGTGAACTGTAAACCACACTCGGTAAATGGGCAACCATGATAAATATATTTGAATTAAAAAACTCTGCCAATGTGACATGTAACATATGCGTTTATTATTATACTGGCTGGTTACAACCCAAAATTTGATATTTTACATTAACTGGATTTATGGTTCGTGGAACGCAGAATTCAAAAATCATAGGAACGGATAAAATTCGGGCGACGCCCTGTATATACCAACCACCTTAGAAGGCTCCATGTATGGGCAAAAATCCTACACCTGCACCATATCAATAATATTGAGCACAAATGACTTACGATTAATCAGAGTGCCGAACATACAAACACCAAACAATCTAAAAAGAAAATTCTTCCAAGTGTGAGCCATCTGAATAAGCTCAGCGGAAAAGTCTATAATATTAGGTACCTAATGGTTTGAAATCACTTTCAATATGATCTGACTTTGGAGGTATCTACCTAATTTGTATACTCTATACTTAACTTGAGTCGCAATATCTAGGGGAGAGTGGGGTAATATGAGGTGGCAAACGTTTGACACTTACTATCTTTAAGAAATGAACATATTTTGTTAAGTGATATGTCAATGGACAGGATATTTAGTTGTTTTTATTGAAGAAAAAAACGTCCTGCGATACACGTTACAGTGTTACAACTTAAAAATAAAATTTCACTCTCATCATTTTTTGGTTTATTATTTTCAATAATGAACCTTTGGAATCGTCACGAAAAAAAAAAAAAAAAAAAAAAATCTAATTGTGCCCCGAAACTTTTGGGTGCAATCGAATACACCCTTAGCGGTTTTCGTCGCTTTTTAGCGGTTTTCAGTATTGCTGTCTAAAAAGAGAATGGTAAGCGCTAGGGATTTGAAATTTGGTATGTATTTCCATATTTTGGGGTCTCAGTGAGCTTCGAAACTTTTGGGTCCAATCGAATACACCCCTGGCGGTTATCGCCGCTTTTTAGCGGTTTTCAGTATTGCTGTATAAAGAGAATGGTAAGCGCTAGGGATTTGAAATTTGGTACGTATGTCCATATTTAGGGTCTAAGTAAGCCCCTAAACTTTTGGGTGCAATTGAATACACCCTTAGCGGTTTTCGCCGCTTTTTAGCGGTTTTCAGTATTGCTGTCTAAAAAGAGAATGGTAAGCACTCGAGATTTGAAATTTGGTATGTATGTCCATATTTTGGGGTCTCAGTGAGCTTCGAAACTTTTGGGTCCAATCGAATACACCCCTGGCGGTTATCGCCGCTTTTTAGCGGTTTTCAGTGATGCTGTATAAAAAGAGAATGGTAAGCGCTAGGGATTTGAAATTTGGTACGTATGTCACATTTGGGGTCTCAGTAAGCTCCGATACTTTTGGGTTCAATCAAATATAAGGCTGTCGATTTTTACCACTTTTTAGCGGTTTTCAATATTGCTGTATAAAAAGAGCATCGATGGGTTTCTTGGTTTAGGAGATGTAGACTACCCATGTGCAAAGATGACAAGACGGAGTTCTATATCAGTATAAATGCATAGCCTCTGTGGTGCTGCGAATTATTATCTATTAATAACCGCCTATGGATCGTTGAATATATCAGCTCTTGTTAGATAACTGAGTTAAAATAACTGAACAGCGAGGGATTACTAAGAGGGTGACCATGTAGTTTCGCTGTCTCGTGATAATGGCTAATCTCAGCCCAACCCAGACTGGTTGAAGTCTATGTGGGTAGCTGGTTTGTGAAATTACAGCGAATCTTAGAGGTTGAACCCCATTCACGAATAACCTTTTTTTTTGGTTTATTTTTTTTTTAATTTGGTTTAACGTCTCTTTAACATCTATTGGTCATTCGAGACGGGGTTTTACCCTCCATTCACTGAAAACTTGCAAACCAGCTACCCACATTGACCTCACCCACAGTAGCGTAGCTATGGGCGGTCCGTCCCGGGTGTCACCCCGAAGGGGTGACAACCAGGGTCTCAGTGACACTTGTGATTTTACGACCAAGTGATTTACGGTGACTCCGAAGTCACCTCCAGTCATCCCGAGGGGGTGACTCACGTGTGGCCGAAGAGTGTCACCCCTTCGGGATGACTTGTTTGGGGTGACACTCGGGTCAACATTAGCCAACAATATAAAAAAAATGTTACCTGGGGTGTCACCCCTGAGGAGGACACCGCTGGTAGTATTACATATAAGGGGACTTCCGGTAGTTGTGACACTACTGGCATCTCCCGGGGTAACTTGCGGTGACCGAAGAGTCAGAATTAACCACCTATATGATGTTACTCGGGGTGTCATCCTCGAGTCCTCGAGGAGTGAGACCCCGGGTTACACCCGGTCACTCAAGGTTGTTACAAAAAATTCACCCCCCCCC
>CM022874.1:13543648-13595398 GCA_012654025.1 Pachypsylla venusta | reverse complement strand
TTTAAATTATTTATTATTTTACGATTCTCTTTTTTAAAATATTTATATTAACTTTTAAGATTTTTGAAAATCTAAATAGGTATGAATGTTTATTGTAATACTTTAAATCTTACAAAATTCCGCCCATGAAAGTAGTGATATCTATTATTGGGACCAAGTTTATTCTTGCTGATGTTCATCGCACACTTAAATTTATTATGGCACTTTCTTCTGTCTCAATTCTCCTAAAGTAATACCGACCTTACCCTTGGTCAGTTTTTTTTCTGAGGAAAATCGCAAAATACTACCTTTTTACAAACTGACTAAGTGTAAAGTCGGTATTACTTAAAACTACATTGGGCAGAATTTTTTGGAGGAGTGGCTTGAACTTGGACTTGATTCAACGATAATTTTGGTTTATTATTTTCAATAATGAACCTTTAGAATCGTCACGAAGAAAAAAAAAATACCCCCCTTCAAAATTTGATATATTTGATTATAAGGATTACTGTTTGTTTAGCCGTTTTTACTTTTCTTCTCATTTTTCTCCAATTACACTTGTATCGGAAGAAAGGATTTTTTTGTCTTGAGCGAACACAAATTTTCAACCGAGATCTATCACCCAATTATTAAATTTTGTATGCAGGTCTCATTTGAAATTTTTACTTTCCCTTCCTATATTCCTAAGAATTGAAATATTTGACGGAAACCCGAAAGCCAAATAAGGATCAAATATGACATCTCCTATTCCTTTTGGGCCATATTTTCACTATTTTGTTGGTCCAAAAAACCGATTTATCCAACTTATAACGTATGGTGTGCGAAAAAATAATATCTAGAGCCGACAGGGATTATTCAAAGTATTGAAAATTAATTAATCACTCTTTTCAACTTTTTATTCGTCCAGGACTAAGAACGTCGCAGTTGGACCAAATCTCCAAAATAAAACCTCATAACCAATTTTGAAGAAATTTAAATGGGTAACTATGGCATCTGATAGAGAAAATAAAGTTTTCAAAAATGGGCCCATACGGGTGCGTCTTTGTCAGGAGTTCCGCCAGTGGGCCCGAGGGTTCCTTCAACTGACTATCGCGTTTAAAAGAATACGGTCCCGCGTATTCAGATAAAATTCAAAACAATGAATGTCCGGGGCCTAAAGGGATTATTCGACTCAATATACTTTCATCAAAATCACTCAATACATTTTATCAAAATTGGTTACCTATATGATTTGTATTTTGGAGATTTGGCCCAAATAAGACGTTCTTGGTCTTATGCTTTTAATTGTATTTAAATTGTGATAATATGCTTTTGGATTAAAGGAGTAATTTTTAAAAAGGGCAGGTTCCTTTGAGCCACATTTTTATCAGTGTAGTTTACTGTCAAATGGATAGTTTGAGACGAATCGTACGCATTTCCCCAGAGAAGACTTCGAATGATTTTTTTCCTTTTTACAGTTTTTTGTACGAGTTATGCATGTGGAACTCTTAACTCAAAACAGATGGTTTAATTTAATGTTTCATAAATAATCCAGTAATTAGTGAAAAAGAAACGGGTGCCTAATTAAGAGAAAAACAAAGCTATAAATTAGAGAACTATTTATTGTGTTAAACTGTCAGGTTATTATGGTTATACAGTGGGTATCACTTTAACACGTCAATAATTTATATATATTAGGGTGTTTTCAAATTTGAAAAACCACTCAAATATATCGACAGGGGCGGATCCATGGGAGGGAACTAGGGGAGAGTTCCCCCCCCCCAAAAAAAAAATTTTGATATTTTACGTTTTAAGGTGCAAAGAATCCAAAAATCTTAAAAATGCATTTGTCCATCATAACGGCGTACGATGGAAAAATGCATTTGTAAACAAAAATAATTCAAAAAATATTGTACTTCCAAGATTTCTGGTAGAAACTCGAATATTACAATATATCGACAACAAAATCAAAATAATTCCACAACAAAATGCCCAATTACCCATAATAATAGAAAAGATTATTATACCTACCTCAAGACCAAAAATACTCCCAACACGGAGGATATAGCTAGAATGTACACGGAAGAACGTTCCTTCAACATAAACCAACTTTAACAATATATATCCAAGAAAACAACACCCTGTATTTGCCGCAGCATGGTCAAGAATAAGGATGAAAACGATTTTCCAGCCAGAAAAATAATATCACCAAAAACATCTTTTTTGAGGTCGCAGAGAAGACACGTTTTTGAACGAATCGTTCGTTTCTAATTTCAAAGTCCATCTATTTACTATCATCTCAATCCTACCTACTGTTTTTATTGCCAACCGATGTCTCATGGGGGCCCATTGATTGAGTGAGGTCTGCAGTTCACAAAACTAATAGGTATGCCCCTTCAGTCATGCCTACTACGCGTATCACGTAAAAGTTTTTTAGGTGGTTTTCAGAAAATAACGGAAACCCGTAATAAACTTTATCTTGATTTATTCTAGGAATTTGGCAGCATCCAGCTGATGTCTTTTCACTGGAGAGCTGTTTTCACAGCTCTCCAGTGAAAATATATTTGGAATTAGATTCGGCAGCCTTCGTGTGTTGTCGCAGCTCTCTGGTCACAATATTATTGCAATTAAATTTGTCAGCCTTCGCGTGTTGTCGCAGCTCTCTGGTCACAATATGATTGCAATTAGATTTGTCAGCACTCGGCTGTTGTCGCAGATCTTTAGTGAAAGTATTATTTCAATTAAATTTGACATTTTTCGGCTGTGAAAATATTATTGAAACTAGATTCAGCAGATGTCGCAACTCTCTGGTGAAAATATTATTTCAATTAGATTTGGCAGCCTTCGGCTGTTGTCGCAGATATCTAGTGAAAATATTTTTTTCAAATAGATTTGGCAGCTTATGGCTTTTGTCGCAGCTCTCCAGTGAAAATATTACTTCAATTAGATTTAGCAGTCTTCGGCTGCTGTCGCATCTCTCTGGTGAAACTATTATATGAATTAGATTTGACAACCTTCGGCTGTTGTGACAGCTCTCTAATGAAAATATTAGTATCGGTTGCACAGAGTGTTCTTTTTTCTTTTAGATAAGTGACCCGAATTTGACGTTTGGTACCCAGATCCCAGATGAAGTTGTCCCCATGAGACCCAAAAATAGTCGATATTATATCTCGAAGAGTGTCTATTTTAAGTTTCATCAAATTTGGCGTTATATTGTCACTTTTAGACAAGTGACTCGAATTTGAGGTTTGATGTGCTAAAATCCCCCAGATGAAGGTAGCCCCATAAGACCCAAAATTTGTCGATATCATGCGCGGATATAGGGGAGGGCACAGGGGGCACGTGGCCCCCAGTTTTTTTAGGCGGGCGGTATTTCTCAAATTTCATTAAACCTAATCACGTAAAAAATTTTTAAAAAATCTAATGAATGGTGATCCGCTGTGTCTTTTATCATATTGAGAGGGGGGCACGGACCCCTAAATAATTCCCAATTCTGAGACTAAATAGAAATACGTAAATAAAAAATCTTCAAAAATTCTATTATCCGCCATGGCACATTTTCTCGTCATTACCCTTATAAAATCGCTTATCACCCTTATGAAAGGTATTTGTAGTAAGCTCTACAGCTTTTAACAATTATACGTATCGTACCTCGATAAACATTGCATTAAAAAATACTGCCCAGAACTCGAACCCAGGCTCTTGGTTACGAGTTCCTCCCCCCTCCAAATTTTCTATTGGGTATATTGTGCGATTGTGCCTTTTCAAATGTCATCCAATTTGCCACTTTTAGAAAGGTGACCCGTATTTCAGATTTGGTGCCCTAAAGAACCCTTAGATGAAGGTAGCCCCCCAAAATTTGTCGAAAATATACTGCAAAGGTGTCTCTTTTAAGTTTCACCAAATGTGTCTTGTATTGCTACTATTAGAGAAGTGACCCGAATTTGAGGTTTGGTGACCCAGGGGGCCCCCAGAGGAAATTAGCCCAAAAATTTGTCGATAATATGTTGCAAAGAATGTCCATTTTAAATTTCATTAAAATCGGGCCGGTGGCCGATTGTGTTCTAGAGTGTCACCCCAAAATGACCCCTTTTAACCCATAAATGGACCCCAGAAGGTGTTATCTTCAATGTTAAGGTTTTGGCCCGAATTATGACCCCTTTTGGAATATTTTTGCCAAATTTCATCAAACTCGGACAAATAATAAAGGCTGCAGATGCGCGAACACGATTTTTGCGGACACATTTTATCTAAGTTTGTAAGTTGCTCAGAAAATAAATAACACTATCTGTCTGGTACCGACCCATTTTTTGGAGTTTTCTTCTGATGCACGATTACAATATTTTATCACGATTACAATACTTTATGTTGCCAAACGGGAAAAATAAATCCCTCTGTTTTGTTTTTACTTTCTCTTCTACAGGAAGAAAAAGTAAAAACAGAGGGATTTACTTTTCCCGTTTGGCAACACTGTGAAGGTGAACTTTTATTGTAATTCTATATTTCTATGAAGTGAGGATCTGTAATCTGTTGTAGATCTCATTGTCTAATCATTTAAAATTTAAACGCAGATGTGTTTTTATTTTAATAATATTTTTATCTTTCAGTGTATCGCTGTATTCAGTTTACCAAAAATGTGCTAAACTAATTACCAACAGCACTTCAACTCCTATTACTTTGGACACCGCCATTCATTATTCTGACCTTTGATAAGCTTGACCACTCTTGCAACATGAACCCAGATATTGAAAAGCAACTTTGGATTGGTAATGTAAGTATTATCTAAGACGTTTTTGAATGAACAAAGTGAAGTCTAGTTTTAACTTGTCGATTTTCTTTAAACGTTTGTTCGTTCACCCAGCATCTTGTCCAATTTTGGTGAAAATTGGTATGCACATTAAATGGTAACAATGTTCATAGACATTACTGCTTCATCTTTGGACTCTATTGGGCAACTCGGAGCCATCATGGTGGCCCTTTTAAATGAGTGTAGTCTACAGTTCATAGAAATTTTAGTGTAAGTTCTAAGTTGTCTGGATTTTTTCCGTGAATGTCGGAAGCTCATAAACTATCATCAGCTGTTATTAACTGAGAAGAGTAAAATCTAGTTTTAAATCCACCGTTTTTCTTTAAACGTCTGTCTGTTCGTTTCTTCCATTATAACTCTCAAAGGCCTTGTTGGATTTTAATGAATCTCAGTATTGTTCTTTACTATGTTCATAGAATTAGACGATTATGCCACCAGTGTAATTTCTCTTTTAGATTGAACCCTATATGAATGATAATTTCTCTTTTAGATTGAACCCTGTATGAATGATAATTTCTCTTTTAGATTGAACCCTGTATGAAACATATTTTCCCTTTTAGATTGAACCCTGTATGAATCATATTTTCTCTTTTACATTGAACCGTGTATGAATCATATTTTCTCTTTTAGATTGAACCCTGTATGAATCATATTTTCTCTTTTAGATTGAAACCTATTTGAATCATATTTTCTCTTTTAGATTGAAACCTATTTGAATCATATTTTCTCTTTTAGATTGAACCCTATATGAATCATAATTTCCTGATCAAAGCATTCAATGTTATGGGCGAAAATCCTTTACACATAAAAATTAAGAGAAAAATGAATCAAAGTAAGTATTTCAACTGATTTACTTGATACGAAAATCACACCTAGAGAATTTTATAATGTCTAGGATGTCGTAAAAATTACCCATCAGCACACCCTAAATAAGTTTTTGTTTTGTCGTTGATGGACAAAATTATTAATGGTTCTCACGAAATCAACCGTTCTTCCATTTATGGACTCATGATTATTTAAAATGATAGAAACTGATTGATATGAGTTTAGCGAAAAGATTTTGATGGCCCTTTTAAAATGATAGAAACTGATTGATATGAGTTTAGCGAAAAGATTTTGATGGCCCTTGGCTGGAAATGTGATGGTATGTGCTCCAGGTCATCCCGGTGCAAAGAACCGGCCATCGTTTTTTTTTTTTTTTTTTTTTTTTTTTTTTTTTTTTTTTTNTTAGCGTTTTTAATAATCTGTTCAAACGCTCCCAGGAAAGGCACTTACTTGAATTATTATGTATCACTCACCATCAAAAACGAAAGTTCGTTCCCTATTGGGAAAAATTAACAAACTTGAAATTTCCCGGTTCGTATCGAAGCTAAGACCGATTTGTCTCATAGAAAGTGGACGGAGCCTTCTAGTATGTAAATAAGATCTCTTTTCCATGTTGAGTTCTTGCAGTTGGCAGGAACAGTCGAGATCTTCGCCTAGATCTTAAATTAGTTGTAAATGGAAATTTCCAAGAAATATCATCAACGAGAGTGGCCGATTGTATTGTGCAATTCACTTTATATTAGATCATACAGTACCCTTCTCCAACCTGACAATAAGTTGGAGGTGGAGGAGGCTCTAACCAAAAACCGGTCATACAAAAGAAAAACCAATAACTTCTCCAACCTGACAATAAGTTGGACGCGGAGGAGGCTCTAACCAAAATTCGGTCACACAAAAGAAAAACCAGTACTTTCTCCAACCTGGCAATAAGTTGGACGCGGAGGAGGCTCTAACCAAAATTCGGTCATACAAAAGAAAAAACAGTACTCTCTCCAACCTTGCAATAAGTTGGATGCGGAGGAGGCTCTAACCACAATCCGGTCATACAAAAGAAAAACCAGCACCCTCTCCAAACTGGCAATAAGTTAAACGCGGAGGAGGCTCTAACCAAAATCCAGTCATATAAAATAAAAGCCAGTACCCTCTCCAACCTGTTGGAGGCGGAGGTGGCTCTAACAAAAATCCGGTCATAGGTTTTCTATTTTTTTAAATTCAATTGAATGAGTTCTAGTAGTATTTTATTTTCAATCAATTATAGAGTAACCTCATATCTTGGATATCTCTTATGAGTTCTAGTAGTATTTTATTTTCAATCAATTATAGAGTAACCTATTATTTTGGATATCTCTTCTAACTTCTAACGATCCCCAGCTGGTATTAAATCGATCATCATTATTTTTTCAGCAGCATCATATGGTTTTGTCAGTTTTGCCTCAGAATTTGAAGCAACAAGGGCATTACAAACATGTAACAATCAAATAATGCCCAATGCCAAAAACTCGGTTCGATTTACATTAAAAAGAGTATGCCCACCATCTACTTTAATGTCAGTTTGGGTTAGTGACCTGCCTCCAGATATTGATGATAAAAAATTATTAAATTTATTTTCATCCACCTGTAAAAACATACGAAGTGCTAAGGGTAAGTATTGATGACTTAATTTATTCGTACAAGATGTTGGTAATAGTTTAGTTTACATGAATGTGTGATGACAATATTTCTTCAAACTAATCAAAATGTCTAAGAAATTATTTAAATGTAAATATCAAATATCCACGGATACTGTTTCATGCCCTCACATGATAGACTATGAGTAATAATGGAAGAGAGGTCTCCAAATAATCATGCTCAAAATATTCACAAAAAATATAAAATCCACTATGTTGGTTCACATTCCAATAATGCCAGAATTTACGATATTTGCAAATAAAAAATAACAGACTGAATTATTTTAGCTTATTGGTGTTCTTCAGCCAAGGGAAAAGGCGCATATAAAGATACTGTCATAGCTAGTTTATCAGAATCCTACTTTTGGTTAATTATTTGTAATACTGACCTTTGAAATCAAATACGAAATCTTCCTCAGGTACGAGTACTTGTGGAGAATTTAAAAATCGGTTCTTCCATCATATGCCGGCACTTTTACCACTTGGCGTTGAAGATTTTCATTAGGTCCAATTTTAGGTTTAAATAAGCGCCGAACTTTTCGTTACTTTCAGTCACATACATAGTATTCCGTACGTCGAATTCGTTAAATCAGTCATCGCCAAGTGGCAAAAGTATAGCTAAGGGTGTGTGGCGTTCATACGATTTTACTTATTGGATATTTGGATTCTGCTTGAAATACGCAATTGTGAGGGGGAGATATTTTTTTAGTCAGTAAAATAATAAAGCTGTATGCTAAATTGGCAATGCTTTTAATTGATTTTTTTATTAAATTTTGTTATACTACATATATTTTTTCGTTTAGTATTTATTTACTTAACGTTTTCGGCCACTTGGCCATCTTCAGAGCATCTGAAACAAAGTTGAAAACGAAGAAAGGATGTTAAAAACTAATAATAGTCTATAGACACAACGTCATTTGCAAAATTGGAACATCAATTTTTAAACTCATTCATTCCATTGATTAGTTCAATATTATTTTTCTTAGCTTTACTAATTTCTAATACTTCTAGTACTTTTCTTTTCCTATATTTGCTTTCATTTCTTAGGATCTTAAAATTTATTTTTAATTGAGATTTTATCATCCATTATTTTATTCTTTATTTCAGTATCTTTCGACAGCCTTTCACGAAGTCGAGGTTTTGCTTATTTGAGATTTGCCACTGAAGAAGATGCGAAGAATTGTGTCAGAGTAATGAATGGGTTTCAAATTCAAGGAAAACCTATCGCAGTAATAGAAGCAAGCAAGACAGATTCCAACAGTCCTTGGTTTTTTAACTCAAGTCCGTAAGTTACTCCGTTTTTTTTTTTTTTTTTTTTTTTTTTTTTTTTTTTTTNTTTTTTTTTTTTTTTTTTACTTATCCTATAAAAGAAACTATTGTAATGGGCTGACATTTTCGATGTCGAGTTTTCAACGTGTTCTATGTATATCATTTGGGCCTACCGTTCCCTTTCCAGATTTCCAAGCATGATTCATGACACCGCCAACTGTACATTCCATTTTAATTGAAATTCGAGAAGTGCAAAATAATTCACACAATCAAAATAATTAAGTCTCTAGCTCTTGCTGTTCTATTTCAGGCAATTTCCAAAAACCATCTAAAATCATCCAAACCCGCTAAAAACCAACTGGCAATGGTAGAATGGAATTCAATCGAAAACGTCGTGGCGCACTCCATACATAAAATTAGTATGAATAGGCAACAAATTTCAATCTCTTGCTCTTGTCCGTGTGCGTGAGTGTCTGTCTGTCCGCCTGCCAACAAGATATCTCAAGAACGGTAAGCGCTAGAGACTTGAAATTATATATGTATGTCAAAGTCATGCCTGGAGCGAACTACGAGATCGAAGTTTTTGGTTGAAATCTAAGTTACTGTTGGCGGGTTTTTGTCGATTTTAGCGGCTTTAATTAATCCCGACTAAAAAGAAAACAGTGAGAGCTAGAGCTAGAAATTTGGTGCCTATTCATATTACTTGTATGCATTGAGTTCAAAAAGACATCTTTGGTTGATTTTTAATATACCGTTGGCGTTTTTGGTGGTTTTGCGGCCGCTTTTTAGCGCCTTCTGCCTAAAATGCAAAATGACTTTAGGTTGAAATGCATCGTTTCTTGGCGGTTTTTGCTGTTTTTTAGCGATTTTTACAAGTCTGGCATAAAAAAAAAACAGTAAGAGCTAGGCTTGATTTTTTTTTTACTTTGTCAGTTTTATGTATTGTATGTACCGTTAAATTGGAATGTACCGTGGGTGATTTTGTCGCTTTTCGGCGGTTTGCTATTGAAAACACAACATCAAAAATTTTAGCCCATTACAATACTTTCTTCTTTTTATAGATCAGGAAAAACGTATGATATTCACAACTGATTTTTTTCTCTCAAGTATTTTTCCAGCTGCATTTCTCTGGTTTCTAATAATATGAGATAGTCCCTTGTGACAAATTGGTGATTTGGCATACTGTGGACTCGCGATCATGCGGGGTAATTTGACAACTTCTGTCATCTCTTGGGTGTCCGGGGTAAAACTCGGATAACGCGGAGGTTAAGTGCTTGCTATTGAGGTAATAATAACGAAAAATGAAAAAAATACGTTCATTGTGACAAAAACATAAAATAAAACGTATTGCTCACCTGTATTTTTTACAGCGACGAAACACAATTGTCTTACAGCGGAGCAAAGGGAGACTACTATACACTGCCAAAAGATTTGTCAAAATGTTATTCACTTTCAATTCCATCTTTTTCACGTTTATTCACCAAAAATGACCTGGAACTGATAGGTAAGTGTCTTTTCTATGTAATTAATGGGATAAATAAATAGCAGTTGTGCTTTAGATATCTAACTTTGCATGTCTTAGATTTAAGGGATCCAGACAAAGTAATTAATTGTGGAGGTCTTGATGAGACCCTTAGCTGGAATTGTGATAGTTTGTATTGGAATACATACTATCACAGTTGTTCAGGTGCGTACAACCGGTCAGTCTGTTTTTTTTTTTTTTTTTTTTTTTTTTTTTTTTTTTTAACGTAAAAGCCTATCTATGTTTACAGTTAGATGCAGGTATGACGTGATATGGATCCTCTCCTGGAATTAAAATATGGTTTGTATGTTGCTTTAGTTTTTATTATATTTTAATTCAACAAGAATTTCTAGTATAGTTTTGTTAAATACTCACTGCATTCCTTTTAACCCATGCTGAATACAACATTTTCGTCAGATCACTTAAGTTAAGCATCTCACTGTATTCCTTTTAACCCATGCTGAATACAGCATTTTCGTCAGATCACTTAAGTTAAGCAACATGGGGCTTTTAAGTACATGGATGGACTATACAGCATTTTCGTCAGATCACTTAAGTTAAGCAACATGGGGCTTTTAAGTACACGGATGGGAGTCCGCTCGGCTTCCAAGTGTTTATTTTTTCGTGGTAGACTCAGCCTTGTTCAGACAACCGAGTAGATGTTGTTAATTGAAGGGAGAGAGGGGCAATACTAGTTCATTTTGTTGTAAAAATAGGGTTCTTTCCAAAGCGGCTCCAAAAATTCAGTCAAGCTTGTTAGCCATAGTAAGCTAATAAATCTGAAACAACGTCAAATTTTCGCTGAAAAAATAATCTAAAACTGATAAATTCCGGGATTGTGACGACCGATTATTGTTGAGACCAATTAAAACTTCTGCAAAGGTATCATGTTTCGTGGGCGGTGTAGCCCCTGTATCAAGCTTTGGAATGTCAGATAATTTCAGTCAAAATTAGCCGAATTTCAAATATTCCCCTATTATTGCAAAACTCTTTATATAATGAAAAGCCCACTGGAAAAAAAGATGAAAGTTTACTTTTAAAAAATAGACAGAGCCAAATAATAACAGATTATTTGCTTTGTAAATACCAAAAAAATACCGTGGTGAAATAAAAAAGAATGTGACAGTTTGGAAAAACCTATACCTACACCACAAGAAATATGACAGTTTGAAGTTAAAAAGGCGATTTTATCAAAATGTTTTCCGTGGACTCTTCAAAAAATTTTTGACTCGTGTCCTTTGTTCTCATAATTCGACTTCGGTTGTTCGATCTTTTTTGGTACTAATCTTATGGTACTCTGTGCAAATTTCAGATCATGTTGTTAAATTGGACGATGTTTCACTAAATAACGCCAGACGTTCACTAGACCATAATCTATGGGATGCAATAGAAAGTTCTGCCTGGTCGCAATTCAACTCGAATTATTGTGATTGCTTCAACGTACCAAGTGCTTATTGATTGATAAGTGAGGATCGGAGATGGAAAGTAACACCGTTACAACAACAACCACATATAAACTGAACGTTTTTTAAATTTTTGTGGAATTTCGTTTTCCTTTTCGGTAACCCCATATCAACCTGTTTCTAGCATAGTTGAAAAAAATAATTTTCGAAATGTGAAGAACAGTAAGTAGATTGTAAGGGAAATACCGCTACAACAACATTACTCTTCCGCGCGGCCCTTTCACTCGTTAAACCACACCAAGACATTTTATTTGACTTACTCCTCCATTTGAGTGGCAATGTCCTCATTAGTCCTGAATCTTTTTAGCCCAATCAATATTTTTATGATAGTAATTTTGATATTTGAATAAAGAAAATAAAGAAAGAACCACCCAATGACATTACTTTTGTCAAGGTCAGGCCTAACTTTAAAACGGTTCTTAATTTGAAGTCAGGATTTTTCAAATATAAAGTGATTCAAAGGTATCGCCTGATTTGGCCGCCACTTTTATTTATTAAAGTTGGCAACCTTTTTGTTGTCTTTTATCATCGCCAAAGAAATGTACAGTAATGAAGACTAATACGTTTACGCTGAAGTCCTTGTATTGTTCTTTCCTATCACTAAAACTAAATAAAAATAGATATATTTATTTTGTGTTTATTAAGTTGATACACAAATTATTTTTGAAATATTATTTCATTATGACTACTAACTTCCTTATTCAATTAAATAAATTAAATTGCTCCTTAAGTTTATCTATGTTGATACACAAAAGTTTTCTTGTACGGGTGTTGGATAGTTCATTGTATCGACCTTTTTTTTTTTTTTTTTTTTTTTTTTTTTTTTTTTTTTTTTTTTTTTTTTTTTTTTTTTTTTTTTTACTTTCTTTGTCCTATAAAAAGGAAAGTATTGTAATGAGCTGAAACTTTCGATTTCAAGTTTTCAATGCCAAACACGTTTTAAGGTCCCCAGAGCCCAAATTTCGAGTTTCAGCCATTGGACCGTGTGTGTTTGTCCCTCTGTCCGTCTATTTGTGAACAAGATACATCAAGAACGGTAAATGCTAGAGACTTGAAATTTCATACATATGGTCAATTTCATGCCAGGAATCAACTAGAAAGCTTTTGTTGAAATCGAAGTTACGGTTGGCGGTTTTAGTTTATCCCGCCCAAAAAGAGAACGGCAAGAGCTGGAGACTTGATTATTTTGATTGTGTGAATTATTTTATACTTCTCGAATTTCAATTAAAATGGAATGTACAGTTGGCGGTTTCATGAATCATGCTGGGAAATTTGGAAAGGGAACGGTAGGCCCAAATGATATACATAGAACACGACAAATCCTACCGAGACATTTTGTTCACAACACACGGACCAATGGCTGAAACTCGAGATTAGGGCTCAGTGACCTCAAAACTAGTTTTAGCATTGGAAAATCGACATCTTTCAGCCCATTACAATACTTTTTTCTTCTTTTTATAGATAAGAAAAGTCGTGAGATATTAGCAGCAGATTTTTCAAAATTGGAAAATGCTATTTCTTGTTCGATTCCCGTCGTGTAAATAAAAAACCCTATTACTAAGTGCGTGACGTAAGTCTGTCTGTCACTGGGTTTTATCTTTGGATGTATTCTGTTGTTCTATTGTATCGATTATTTGTAATTTAACAACTGCACATAAACAGACAGCTTTAACATTTTGGTTTTTGTATTATTAAGAGTAACTGCGAATAAAAAGTGAGTTGGTTAAGACAAAGCGTGTAATAATAATGAAATGGTGAAGAAAATCTAGATAACCACGAATTGGTGACTGAATTTCAAGGACGATGTATAGAGCTCCCATCCAAGTAGGCACCACGCCCAACGTTTCTTAACGCCAATAATTTGTCGGGAACTGGCGTATCTAGCGCGGTAAATCGTTGGTTTTTATTTATGTATGTATTCTTTAGGGCAAATATATAATCGCAACGCCCACACCCCAAACCATGTCAATAGAGAAAACATACAAATAAAACACAAATATATTTTTAAATTTAATTTTAATTTTTTTTGTATTATTATTAATTTAAATGAATTTCCATATGACATAAAATCTTAAATTTATAATAATATCAATAATAAGTATTTACGTGTATTATATAGTAAGTGCCTTGTAGTAAATGTTCTAAATTGTTGAAGAAAAAGAAGAGACAAAACAATCAAATGTTCTATTTCCTTACAAGCTAAGAAAATTAACAACTACCCAAATAATTTTATAATCAATTGAATAATTTAAACTGTAAATATAAAACTTACCGTGAGATTTTATAGAAAATCACACGCTAAGTTTTTTTTCATAGTTTTGATGTTTTAAAGATACATTTTGGGTGTGAGTGAAAAAAAGAAATATCCTGATAAAGAATAAAATTTTAAACCTAATTAATTTTATTGTTTAAATTTTTATTCAATAACGGTTTTTGTTTTTGATAAAATATAGGAAAATATTATGTAAAATAAATTTTATTTTATTGACCAACGTGTTGGGTTTTTTTATATATTCGATTACAATTGGTTTAAATTTATTTCCCCGTCAGGGAATGGGGAAAAATAATGTGTGACTTAAATTGTAATGTTTTTAAAACGTTATACTGAGCCTTTTTAAAAATAAATCAGCATTTTTTTTTTTTTAACTTGCAACATTAAAGGTTAATTTTTTGATGAAAGGTTAATTTTTTATATTCATATAAAATTAATAAATAAAATTTATTTTACTCAAAACTAAACAAAAAACACTTTCTTTATTATGAAATACATTTTTAAAAACACACTCATGTGTATTTTATACATGCATACACATACTGGGTCTTACGCACTGAGGTGCTTATGAATACAAATACGCATAAAGTTAAATTTTATATTGATTTATCTCCCCTTCATTGATTTACTGCACAATTAAAGATTGTAATATTTTACGTGTATTTTGTTTTTACACAAGGTTTTTTTCTCTAATATACAAAAGATGCACAAATGTGAACATTCTTTTTAATCACAAGAAAAATATATAAATAAAATATAGTACACATTTTAAGTAAAAGTTTTTATTACACGATGTAATGTCACGTGGTAAAATAAATATAATTATGTAAATTAGTGATATACATATATATTTCCGTGTAAACTATTACTTTTATGAAAATATGGTAACATAATGTTTACGTGTTAACACGCAATAATACAAAAAAAAAACTTGTCAGCCTATTTCAATGTAAAAGAATAATTTTAATACGTAAGTGTATTCTTATATAACGTATATACATGTTTAAAATAAGCATAGGTGTATTTGTTAAATGAGTAAAATCATACGTAACCAATTGAGATAGTTGAAAAAATATACCTTGCTCAATTATAATGGTTTGTATAATTATAGTCATTTCTACTAAAGTTCATCTTTGTATATCACCATTTTCCCCCGATTTTTTAGAAAAAAATGATGACTGAGCCCATACTTAAAGAAGAACTTAAGCCGATATTGTAAAATATTCCAAAAAAAAAAAGAAAGCGCAAAACATTACATATCTATAACATAATTCTAAAAATTAAAAAAATAGGATATTTCTTTTTTATTTTTATATAAAAAACACGCCATGTTTCTTTACAACATTTAATTTTTTTTTTAAAGAAATAGTTTTTCCATAAATTTAAAAAAAACTATTTTTAGAAGCAAGAGATGTAAATTTTTAAAACATTTAAAAAGTTTTGTAAATTTACAGTGTAGGTATATTCTTGAAAATTTTAATATTCTTTTATCTTTTCAAAATTGAAAGATTATTTTTAAAAAATATTTTTTTTATTGTAACAAGAAAAGCTAAAAATAATAATTAATACTAAATTAAACTTAAAAAGAAAATATTTTGGAGCCTCACATATATATAAAAAAAAAAAAAAAAAAAATGTTTTTTTAATATATTTTTTAATCAGAACTCAAATGAGGCTCATATTTTTGGTTAAATTAATTACGAGATAATATTTTTTCCTTTATTTAAAGATCATCACGAAATTTCAAATTATAGTAATCAAATTATAGGTAAGTACCCAAATGTTTATTATATTTTCCTATTACTTAAATATAATCTCAAAATCATGATTTTTTTTTTTTTTTTGGAGGGGGATATTTGTAAAATTACATATTTTTGCAAAGTGACATTATACATACTCGTATATGTTATTTTATAAATTTAGATGAAAAGAGTTCTGATTTTATAATTATTAAGTGTAAAGATAGTAGATTTAAAAGAATTTTATTTAAAACAATGCTGTTGTTTTTTAAATAGAAAAGTTATAAAATTTAATACCAATATATTGTTATTCACTATCGATTTTGAGTTGTATTTTATTGAACGATATATTATAATAAATCATAAAATACGACTATTCGATACAGGTTTTATTTTAGAATTTTAAAATCAATTAAGGAACTTTTTTCCTTCAATTCTATGTCTATAATTTTCAGGGTGAGATGTTACTACATTAGTAAACAATACCATAGGTACTATAGTTTTCTCTACTTCGTATATAGGAAGATAAAGTTAAAAAATAAAATATTTCATACACTCAAAAATATGCAGTCTTCCTCCTAAATTGATAGAGAAATTTTGAAAAAAAAAAAAATCCGGACATCCTGTACATGAAAATAAATAAAAGGAAAAAAAAAGATATCTTTGCACTGCTAGTATTATGAATGGGTAAAGTAGGTATAGTACAAAAATAATGAATGTTAAGTTTTGAAAATAAATTGTGGAAACGAACTACATTTTCTGTAAATTGTCAACATTTGAAACGTATTCATTAAAAATATTTCAATCATCTACAGTAAGAATAAAATATTAAAACAAAGAAAGTCTTAATTTTACCTCTCGTTTAAATATAACTGCTGAATAGAATATTTATTTATCAGATTTTGAATCAATTTTTTTTATATAATTCTTAAGAATAATAATTGGGACAGTAAGTTTAATTGAATTGTGATCATACATCAGAATATATCAAGTAAACCCAAAATTAGAACAGAATTTCCCGTCTCGAATGACCAATAGATGTTAAAGAGACGTTAAGCCAAATTAAAAAGAAGAAGAACAGAATTAATCATGGATTTTTATTTGTCTCTGTCAAACATCTAAACATAATTATAACTTTTTAACACATCAGGATCATGTTGTTAGTTTTCTGTTCACATACATATATTTTTAGAAAAATGACTATCATGTCAAAATAAATTTTATAAAACAAACTTTATAAATGGAAAATTTAACGTGAGAATCATTTGTTATTGATAAACAGTATACATAAAATATATTTCATCTGACAATTTATAATAATTTTGTATGGAAAAACAGTAAATATTTAATTGCCCGTAGATCTACCGAAGATGGTACACATAATATGAAAATGGCTGAAAATGAACCTCTTGTTTTAATCAAGTTGAGCGGTTTTATATTTTGAATTACAAGAAAGCATAGCTACTTGAAGTTTATGATCAAAATTTTGAGAAGAGCCTATCGACCAACACAAGATATTTTTCAAAATCTTCAGTATTGTCATTGGTTTTGATGGCCACGAGTTTCACAAGGCAATGCTTGTGACGAGTTCTCATCTTTTCTTCTTCTCAGAGTTCATCATTTGCTTTTTCTTGTCAAATTCTCTTGCATCGATCTATTGTATATGAAAAACAATTTAACCATACCAGTAGTATACAAGTAGCGCTGCAACTCAATAGTAAATCCATTATCCAAGTGACCCACTATGATGCCCATAAAAATTGTGACATAGTAACAGAAAGAAATATACAAATGACAGTATGAGCGTACCGACACAATACATCAGTAACGAGCATCTTGGTAAATCGTTTTGACCGTAGACGTTGGCTTCCCATAGCCATCTACACCAACAAAGAAAATATCTTTCAGAGGGCTTGTGGTTGAAACATATCTGTTCCAAGTCAATTCTTCGAGTCAGATTGAATTTCACCTTTCTTTCCAAGCAAATCTCTTGGCATTTGATTTGCATCGCTACTTTCATTCTACTGTTTAGTCTTCATTTGTAATTTTTGTATTAAATACAATATCTAAAAATAAATGCACGGTCCTAATAATAGTCACCAAAAATAATAAATTTACTACAAAATCAAATCTTCTGACATTAAAATAAACGAGAACCATTAAATCCTCCCAAAATAAAACTTTTCTGCAATCTTAAATCCAATCATTGGGAATATTAATTAATAGTATTTTAATTTACATAAAATAAAGTTAATTTACATAAAATAACGAAATATATATATATATATTTATAATACACTGTACATTATATAGTTAAAACTTCACCGTGTACCCATACCTAGGAAGGCATTTAGAAAATTAACAGGCAAAAAATTAAAACAATTTTTCAACCACATGAAAAATAGATAGGATTTTGTGTATTTGTTTTAGAGAAAAAAGGGATTAATTGGTTTCACTTCTACATAGGGTGTCCGAAATTCATTTTAATTCAAATTTCATCAGGATATTTCTTTTTTTCAAGAATACTTTTAAAGTTCTTTTCATAAGAAAGATATCCCCAAAGATATTTTATGTATATATAAAAGTTTATAATGCTTATTATTATTATTATTATTATTTTTTTTTAAATTTTATTTTTGTCGATTCGACTTTTTCTGAAAAAAATACACTGAAATAGACGAAATCGCGAAAAATAAATTTAAAAAAATACAAATACCTAAAATTTCCAGAATTATTCAACCCAAATTATACTTAAGCCCATCGCTTCGTTTCTCACTCTTAATTTCGGCGTTTTGGTGAGAAATATTTTTAAAGAAAGTTTTAAAATTATATGAATACGCTTACTTTCTCAGTAAACTTTCTTAAGTAAAAGTCCACATCGAAAAGATGATTTTGACACTGACAGCAGGGGGAAAAATCAGATAAATAAAAAATGCCTTTAGGAAATTAATTTTCTTTATATTACATCCTATATCTCATTTAAGGACCACTTTCTGCCATATGCTGAGAGTTTTATTTATTTCGCTTAAATCGCTTGTGAGATTTTAAAAAACATCTCGGACACCCTGTATAAATTACTTCTGTATGAGATCTTGAAACTAGAAATTCATGAACACAAAATTTCTTTCATATCACAATAACATTTGTACTTTTTTTTATTTTATACTTAAAAGGCCTTATTATTATTTTTTTTTTTTTAAAAAAAAGAAGAATAAAAGGTTGGGTCATTTGCTAAGCTGTGAGTTATTCAAGTAGTTATTTTTTCAGAATAACTTATAAACTACATGTATTTGCGATATTCAGTCACTAATGCAACAATATTAATAGGCTATGCCCAAGTCACTTTTACAATATTTGATCAGGAAAATCTTGTGCAGGACATTATGTGAGGAATAATGTATAAATATGAAAATTATGTGTTTTCTTCATCCGGATTGCTAAACTCTAATTCTAAAAATGAGCGGATCGAAATTTAAAAAAAGAATTTCCAGTACCAGAAATTCGTGGATTCACTCTGAAGTATCCGAATGCGGGATCAGGAAAAATTCATTTAACTACAAAATTGATTTCTTCAACTATACTTTTATAGTTGTCTTTTAGTATTAGGAATGGATATACAGAGAGCGATAAGCATCAATTGAATATTATTAAGCGTCGCAGTAAACCACACTGATAAGCGGCACTCCAGGGATAATTCCTTCGATCTGTACCTTTCGAGTTATTTTCACTGTTTGACTTCACTTCTCCGTAAAATTCATCGCTCACCATAAAAAAACAAGATTGAAAAAAAAAATGTTGACGCTTATCCCTCAACTTTGACGCTTGGCGTTTTCTGTGTGGCCTTAGGCCGCAGGTGCACATGTGGGTTTCGGTAGGGTCGTGAGGTCGAGACGCATATGCGTATTTTTTAACCCAGTGGCTTATTTTTATCTCGAGCAGAAAAGGGGATTTCACATTTTACATTTATAATTTTTTTTTTGTAGGAGAAATAAAATATATATGTATAGCAAAAATATACATATGTACATACAAATTCACCCGAAGTTTGCAGACCCCTGAAGATCGAAATTCTCAAAGTTTATGAGTCTGTATTAAGTATTTTCTTCAAACCAGAATGTGTTACTTGTATAGTGTTTTACTGTACATCAAAGAAAATAAAGGAAAAATAATTTCTGAATAAAGTTATGCAAGTGATATATAGCGAACCAGAAATCAATGATATTAATAGAGTGGTCATCGGATGTGTTAGTTCTTTAGCATTACCCGGGGTACACCACTTGGAGGCGAACTAACAAATGTACCCCTTTCTGAAGGGGTACAATGGACAGAACATTATTTGGCCTAGATATGATTTCACCCTACCACGGTAATAGTCACGAATTTTAAAGCCCAGACGATAACAGATACATACGAGTAAAAATACGAGAAACCCCTTCCTAAAGTTACTTCCAATACATGGGCGTAGGAAGGGGGGGGGCAGCTGCCCCCCCCCTAGAAATTCTCGAGAGTATGCAGCACGGAAGGGCCAACTTAAATTTACACTAGATAAAATGATTTTTGGAAGAAAAAAGCCATCAAGTACCGAAATACGATAAATGCCACATTTTGTCCCTAATCCAACAGCCCCACTGTGAACAATCAAATGTAACTGTGGCAAACTTGTCGCATCGTTGAATCGCATTTGGTAAATTTGGTGGGAAAATTCAAAAAAATTAACAAACGTTACAAACGTATAGGTTCCATTTTTTTTTTTTTCGGCTTTCCGTATATTTTTCCATTGTAAAACTCCTCCTGCTAGTTGAATTTCGCCGGTTTGGCACTTTCCTTTATCGATATTTATCACAGGCCCTGGGGTCGCCCCTCCCCAATAACTGAATCATCAGTTACCCCTGGGGGTTTATTATTAAATAAGTACCGATTTACTTTATCGACCCCCTCTCCCAACATGAAAATCTCAGCTCCCCCCCCCTAGGCCAGATGCTGGCTACGCCCTTGTTCCAATATTTGAAAGAATCGTAAAATTTTTTTTGTATAATATTTACAAGATATTTGATGTAACATAAAGTTCACATTTTGGTTTTTAAACAATTTATTTATTGTATATTTAAAATTCAAAGAGAAAATTTAAAATTACACAGTCCATGCCTCGGTTAAATATGACCACACGTTGTCTCGACCACACAAAGGGAATACCTCTTATTAATAATATATTTAACATTGAACTCTCTATTATTTTCTTAAATTTACGGAACTGACCAATTGTACAAATATTATCCCTTTAGGCAGCTCAGGATTAATAACTTGGCCAATACCGTTAGGTGTCAAACTTATACGCACTAGATATTTTTGGTTTTCATCTATTTTCAAAATCATCTTTTAATAGGGGCCCCGCTGTCCAAAACAGAAAAAAGGTGTAAGATTTAACAGATAGGGTAAGCAAATATATGTCTTATAGCAAATGGGGGGGGGCTCTTAATTTGGACTACTTTGATCTAAAATAATCCAAATCTACTACACTGCCAAATTTTAACTTGGTTGAGTATAAAAAAACTTCTTGTTCTAAAAACTATGTAGTTCTCTCATGTGTTACAAAAATCAACTTGTTTTCATTAAAATTTATTTTTCACAAAATACTCTCTATCACAAGAATAACTTAAAAATTTAAACCCCTATCAACAAAATGTGAACTGTTTTTACTTTCATTTCTCATGCTACGAGGAAAAGAAAGTAAAATACGGTGAAGTTTTCTCCCTCGGAATCGTCATCAATAAGGATCTATTCAAAGTCATTATCAAAAATGTTCTTTTTGTTTATGTAATGTCAGAAAGAAATGATTCGATACATTTTAAAACATTTTCTAAAAGTCCAACTTTGTTTGTTGGAACGTCCATTACTCATTCAACTTCCGCGATTGACATGTGTGGACCTTGCTTTGTGTTAAATTTCTTTAAGATGTATTTGGGATCCTATGAGCAATGGAAAAATAGCTGTCAGCGGAGTATTGATGCCCAATGGCTATATTTAAAAGATATACAAAGATGTCTGATGTTTTTTTTTGTTCTGAAACCAGTCCTGAAACTTTGAGAGTAGACTGTGTACGTTCTTTCGATTGGTTATGTTAAATTCCAGACCTGGCTCCTCGAAAGTTACCTTCTTTGGACAAAAGCGTCGGTTTGTCGAGAATTTTAAATAGAAGGGTACAAATATTTTTACATACTAAAATAAGAAATAACTTTTTATTTTTTCAAGAAAAAATAATCAAGGGCGGAGATAGAAGTTCCATATTCAAAAACCAATTTTATTTTCATCAACTTCGTCTAATCTAAGGAAACACTTTGTGGTAAGAAATCGAGAAACTGAGACGGAAATCTCTCTGAGCTTGAATGATGTACTTTCAAGACTCACTCAAACAGACTCACGACAAAACACGATGCTCCATCTGGACGTGGGAAACCCAGTTTCGCTAGTAACCTAAAAAAACCTCTTTTTTGTGAAAACAATTAAAGTTACCCACTGCCACTGAAGTCAAAAGTATATCATAGTTTATTTATAATGGTCGATTCCACAGTTTAGACTCCATCCACTTGTTAATCAGCAGCAAACTGGTTCCTGCATAACCAGACATACATCAAGTTTTTACATGAACATAACAGATATTGTAATACACTTTTATTCTTATCAACTCGCTAAACATATCGATACCCTGAGCAAATGAGCTGTTCTAATACAGAAATTAAAGAATCATTTCCTCGCACTGAACGCGATCGTCGGTCTTTTACTTGTTTCTTTCAAGAGCATACCACAACTTTGTAAATAAATCAACTTAATGTTTCTATCGACCAGTACCTAAGAGTCCCCACAGCAATATATTAAGTTTTCACCAGGATTTCGTATGAAACATTTTGATTTCAATTAGTACACTTTGTTGAGAAGTATGCCCTCTTTCTTTTAACTATTATTAAAGTTATTTCTATTCCTTTTTAAAATATCGGCATACAAGCAAGGCGTATTTTTAATAATTTCAGGGAAAAAATCTCACACACCCTACCCTAAAGGAATCAGTGTGAAGTTGATGAAAATAAAAGGAATCAGTCTCCAAACCACTGACCCATTTACACTATTTACCTTGCGAATCCGTTTTCTTTATTTACAAAGGGGTTTAAAAATTAAAATTGTTCGCTTGATTCTAAAATATTATAACACCTCAATTTTTAATTGAGGTTTTTAATATAATTTTTTTCATCAATATTAATTGTCAAAGTCATGTGAAGGATGTTTGTTACTAAGATTTTATTCAACCAACCACTTCATTTCGGAGCACAACATACAGAATAATCATCCGAGCAAAAAACAAGTGCACATCAAGTTTACAGGGTGGTACATAACTCTGAATAAATGTAAGTTCTGCGTCATTTGGCACTGAATAATACAGACAATAAAAATTTGAATCGTAAATTAACCATTCATTTTATCATAAAAAAAAATTAACGTTTGTTGATATTTCTTATTATTATTTTATTTTACCCTGCTATTTAAGTACTCCCAATTAAAACAATTCAAAATTTAAATTCTTTTTCAACAGTCAGCAGTATTCAAAGCGCAGAGCCATGGATCACTTAGGTTTGCCATTAGCGGAGTGGGGGGGCACAATTTGATCCCAGGGAGCTAAAACATTGTATTTATTAGTGTCCAAAAACCAAAGAGTCTCTGTCGAAACACCTCGACCTAGCTCTTTCTTATGAAGAATTTAAAAATAAGGTGGAATTTTTAATGTACTTAATAAGTTAACTTAGTGAGGTCTACCGTAACCGATCAAAAGAAAAAAAAAATGATCGTGGTAGATCAGTGGACAAAAAAAAAAAAAAAAAAAAAAAAAAAAAAAAAAAAAAAAAAAAAAAANAGAGAAGAAGATATAAGATGAAAAAAACATTCGATCTGACAATTAATTCCACCTTTTGAGGAAAATCCACTTCGGGCGGGAATCAAACTTGCGATCTCGACTTCCAAGAGACAAATGTCCTTACTTGAATAGCAACCAAAACTGTTTCGATTAAATTTAATTAAACAAGATTTCATCAAACGAAAACCGGAAATATAATATCCACTAAAAATTGTATTTCTAGATATGTCAAAAAAAAAAAAAATATATCAAAAAAGTAGGTTTGTACATAAATTTTCCCCAAATTATCACAAGAATTAACCATTATCCCATGAAAGAAACTTAGTTCACTATATCGGTTCACTATCCTTTCTATTTTGTGACATACTGGTAGAATATGCCAACCATAAGTTGAAATTTTCATGTAAAAACCTATGGGACAACTAGAAAGTGCAAACCCTGTATATGAACAACAATTTTTTTCTTCTTCTCCTTTGCAATAAGTCTAAACGAAAATCGCCTTTTGACAGGAGCATTTGTTTGTTTTAGATTAAATTGATATTTTATCTTTCTGGCTATGTTGGTGAAACAACTAAAATACCGAGTTCACATTGAAATCATTCTGGTGTACCTAGTTCCTCTTTTCTTGGTTGAATATAATTTTAGTAATAAATTCAAATTACTCTTGAATTTTTGAAAATAATATTAATTAAGAGTATTTGATTTATTTAAATAATTAAAAACTAATAATTTAATATAATATAATTTTCTTGAAATCTAACAATAAAAACAAGAATAGAATATTAAGTCTAGAATGTAAATGATTTTTTTTTGTTGTTTTTTTAAAGCAAAATATATAATTTGTTTTAAAGTAATTATAGTCAACTAAATCAATAATTTAATACACCGTTTTTGTTTTTTGTTGTTGTTTTCTAATAATTTTTCGTAAACACGGTGAGTCATTTTAAGCAGAACAGTCATATTAGACAAACCTGTTGGAAAAAATATTCTGACCAAAGTTACATAATATCAAGGAGAACACATCATGTCCTAGGTTATGCAACTTTATTTTTTTTAGTACCCTGCATTTATGCTATAAATAAGACTATTAACTCGATTTTTTTTTTCTTTTTTCTTTTACTTTCCTTATTTTTCGTTAAAATAAATCATTAAAATTACAGATTATACTAAAAGTTTCTTTAAAAATATAATTTCAGAGTCATTTTGGCTGAATTTGTGTTTGAGACCTTTTTCACATTATTGATATCCGGGTAAAAATTTATCCAACCTTGCAAACAATTGGAAAATTTCAAAATATATAATAAATAAATTTCAAAACATAGAATAGTCGATTGTGTGTAAAAATCAATGAAGGATTTGAATATGCAATGAAAAATACAAAGTTACATTTTTTAAAAAAGTTGTGCTTGACATCACCCGGTAGGCCAATCCCGAATCCTTTAGTCACCATGACAACCCTTGCTATCATGAAACTTTGGTCATAATATTATATTTTGTCCTCCCACTTAGATTTTTTGACAATTTTACTGAAAACGACTCCCCCCTGTAGGTATGTATACATTATTATATAATAATAAAAAAAAACTGTATATTTTGTTGACAAACTCGCATAATGGCGGTATGAACTCACTCAGTGTTGATAGAAATCCCTATCGGAATTATTTCCACTTGACACGAACTGATTTTTTTTTATTATTCAATAGTACCCGGCTCATTATCGTCCGGCCGATGTTAACCGTAGAATCCAAAATAGAAGTGAGGATATGAAATATTATAAAGATAGACAACATATTTTGATTAACCTCATAATTATATATTTTGCTCATTTCTCAATACACTACAAGTTAACACTACTAGTGTTGTACTTCTATTTGTTATAGTTTGGCTTTACAATTTACAAGTGCAAAACTAGCACCTAATATTAACTTTTAGTTTATTGTGAAATGGGCTCCCAAACTTAGAAATGAAGAGGAGATAGGAAGACCGCGCCGATTCGTGTTGATCGAGCAAGTTTTGAGTTTTTTTTATTTTGTTTTACTTTTGTCTTGAGTGAAGCAGAAGCATGGTTTTGAAGATTCCTAAATTTTGTGTCTTTTTCTATAAAGTTGCTCGTTAGCAATAATTTCAGAGTCATCAAAATCAACTTTATCAATTTACTCTCTTTCTAATCCGTACATCGTACAGCAATCGGCCTGACGATGATAGCCTATTTGTACGTTTTCTAAGACCGACTCTATAATGTTCATGTGCGTTTATTTTCAAGTAAAGATTATTTTGCAAAACTATGTATACGTTAGCTGTCGCCCTATTACAAAATTGTGCGTTCATTTTCAAATCATGTTTCATTTTGCAACTATTTCTACGTTTTTTTTTTTATTATTATTTTTTAAATCACAAAGTTAGGTTTAAATCCTATAAATCTAAATAAATTTCTAAATTTGAAATGCCTGTCAACATAAATATAGTAAAATAAACAACAAAAAATGTGCGAAAACAAAATAATAATAATATAATAAAAAATTAATCGAATTGTGATTATTTATGATTCATATATTTATAAATATATATGTACTTTATTTTCTTTCTAAAAAGCATTATCACTTGTGCCAACATCAGAAAGTTGTGCAGGTGTACTTCCTCCAGGTGACTGGAGAGATTTGCCGGAACCTGATGAAGAATCCAAT
The DNA here is from genome assembly GCA_012654025.1 of Pachypsylla venusta. Taxonomy (NCBI): domain Eukaryota; kingdom Metazoa; phylum Arthropoda; class Insecta; order Hemiptera; family Aphalaridae; genus Pachypsylla; species Pachypsylla venusta. The sequence continues at coordinate 13,569,292 of CM022874.1, read as the reverse complement.
CCACTGCTTCCTCCACTTTGTCTTTTTTTCTCTTTTGAACTTTTTATCTTCTTTAACATAGTTGCCTAAATCAAGGAAATAGATGAAGGAAATGTTGATAACAAGTCTTGCATTGCTTTGGTTATGATGGGTATGCTATTGTATGTTATAAGTGTAGTAAGATACAGAGCGAGTGAAGGAGGGTGCTTACAAAGGAATCAAAATAATGACGAGTGAATGAAGGTGCTTATGAAGGAATGAAAATAATATTGGAAATAAAAATGTCGAATATAGGTGCTTATAAAAGAATGAAAATAATATTGGAATTAAATTAATGGCGAGTGAAGGAGGGTGCTTATAAAGGAATGAAAATAATATTGGAATTAAATTAATGGCAAGTGAAGGAGGGTGCTTATAAAGGAATGAAAATAATATTGGAATCAAATTAATGGCGATTGAAGGAAAGTTATTATAGAGGAATCAAATTAATGGCAAGGAAGGTGCTTAAAAAAGAATCAAATTAATATTGGAATCAAATTAATGTCGAGTGAAGGAAGGTGCCTTCAAAGAAATCAAAATATTATTGGAATTAAATTAATAGGGAGTGAAGGAAGGTGCTTACAAAGGAATCAAATTCATGGCAAGTGAAGGAATGCGATGAAGGAAGGTGCTTTAGGTACAAAGGATAAAAATAAATTGGGATCTAATTAATAGACATTAGGTAAATTAAAATTTTGAGTAAAATGGTACTTTTAATACAAGCAAAATATGTAAGGTTTCGTACTTCACATTATGAAGTCTTTCTTTGTCAGCTGTTAATTGATAAATTAATTATTTATGAAAATATATTGGAAAAAAGTCAAGCATTGTGTGACGAGAATGAGTGTGGAAAACAAAAAAGAATAAGAAAAATGAGACTGTACAAAAGACTACTTTCAACAGTGTTGCTTTATAGTGCAAGTAACATGGGCTATACTAAAAGGACAACAGAGAGACTTGTATGTTAATGAGAAAAAATATTTCGATGGAAAAAAATAGTTAAAATGTTTTTCTAATGAAAAATATAATAATAACCGCATGAAGCAAAATATAAAAACTTTCAAAAAAAATAACGAGGAAAAATAGGAAGTAAGGGATAGATTGAGTTGGTCTAGCCATGCATAGAGAAGAAAATAAATGGTACGGAAAACCGTACTAGACTTTCTCTTCCTTAATCATTCTGTCAGACTTCCATCGAATGTAGATGTTGCTCTTCTAAAGTTTGAAGTCTTTTAGTGACATTATTGTTATATTTCTATTTTTTGTTGATGTTGACCATTATTTTAAAAAGATTTTGCAGCCTTCGGCTGCGGACTTTGCTCTTNGCTGTGGACTTTGCTCTTATGTTGACCATTATTTTAAAAAGATTTTGCAGCCTTCGGCTGCGGACTTTGCTCTTTAGTGATAGTATTATTTTAAAAAGATTTTACAGCCTTCAGCTGCAGACTTTGCTCTCTAGTGATAGTATTATTTTAAAAAGATTTTACAGCCTTCGGCTGTGGACTTTTCTCTATAGTGATGGCATTATTATAAAAAGATTTGGCAGCCTTCGGCTGTGGACATTGCTCTTCAGTGATAGTATTATTTTGAAAGATTTTGCAGCCTCCAGCTGCGGACTTTTCTCTTTAGTGAATGTATTATTATAAAAAGATTTAACAGCCTTCGGCTGTGGACATTGTTCTTTAGTGACAGATTTGGCAGCCTACGGCTGCTGACGGTGCACTTTAATAATACTATGAGTTTAAAAAGATTTGGCAGCCTTCAGCTGTGGACATTGCTCTTTAGTGACAGTATTAGTTTAAAAAGATTTGGCAGCCTGCGGCTGCTGACGTTGGTCTTTAGTGCTAGATTTAAAAAAAATAATTCCATATGTCACATTAGCAGATTTTTTTTATTCTTATAATTATACAAGGCAGTGGCTGAGTAGGCTGGAGCCTAGAGTGGCAGATTTCATAGACAGCAAATTTCAAATTTCAGGAGCAAAATTTCTACAAAATACCAAAAATTGTCAATTAAATACTTGGGTGCAATGTGCATACCAAAATTTATCAAAATCAAACAATTTTTATAATTTTTTTCTTTGTGGGCCCCTACTGGGGCTCCAAAAGCAAAAAATCTACAAAACACCAAAAATTGCCAAAATAATACTTGCGTGGCTGTGCATACCAAATTTTATCAAAATCGGACGAATTTTATATTTTTTTCATTTTCCAAATCCAAAATTACTTACTACAAAATACCAAAAGTTGTCAATTGCACGACTGGGCATACCAAATTTTATAAAAATCAGACAAAATTTATGTTTTTTCACATTTGGGGCACTGCCGGGGCCCAAAAAATCTACAAAACATGCAAAAAATCTGCAAAACACCAAAAATTGTCAAATATAATACTTGGGTGGCTGTGATACCAAATTTTATCAAAATCGGACGAATTTTATGTTTTTTTCATTTGTGGGCCCCTGCCGGGGTACCAAAATTAAAAATACTAAAAAAAAAATACCAAAAGTTGTCAATTGCACGACTGCGCATACCAAATTTTATCAAAATCGGAAGAGTTTTATGTTTTTTTCATTTGTGGGCCCCTGCCGGGGCCCCAAAACCAAAATTACTACAAAACACCAAAAGTTGTCAAATATAATACTTGGCTGGCTGTGATACCAAATTTTATCAAAATCGGACGAATTTTATGTTTTTTTCATTTGTGGGCCCCTGCCGGGGTACCAAAACTAAAATTACTAAAAAAAAATACCAAAAGTTGTCAATTGCACGACTGCGCATACCAAATTTTATCAAAATCGGACGAGTTTTATGTTTTTTTTCATTTGTGGGCCCTTGCCGGGGCCCCAAAACCAAAATTACTACAAAACACCAAAAGTTGTCAAATGCACGACTGCGCATACCAAATTTTATCAAAATCGGACGAATTTTATGTTTTTTTCATTTGGGGGCCCTTTGGGGGACCCCAAAACCAAAATTACTACAAAATACCAAAAGATGTCAATTACAGTACTTGGGCAACAGTGCATACCAAATTTTATCAAAATCAGACAAAATTTATGTTTTTTCACATTTGGGGCCCTGCCGGTGCCCCAAATGCAAAAAATCTACAAAACACCATAAATTGTCAAATATAATACTTGGGTCGCTGTGCATACCAAATTTTATCAAAATCTGACGAATTTTATGTTTTTATCATTTATGGGCCCCTGCCGGGACCCCAAAACCAAAATTACTACAAAATACCAAAAGTTGTCAATTATAATACTTGGACGACTGCGCATACCAACAAATTTTATGAAAATCGGACAAAATTCATGTCTTATCATATTTGGGGCCCTACCGGGGCGCCAAAAGCAAAGCATCTACAAAACACCAAAAATTGTCAAATATAATACTTAGGTGGCTGTGCATACCAAATTTTATCAAAATCGGACGATTTTTTTTTTTTTTTTCATTTGTGGGACCCTGCCGGGGCGTACTGGCGGTGCCCCTGTCAAAAAACGCACCCACATGAGCCCTATTTACCTACCCAATTTAAATTTAATCAAAATTGGTTGTGTGGTTTGGATTCTAGAGATTTGGTCCAATTGCGAAGTTCTTGGTCCTAAACCGTGAGGGGGGACCCTTACTTAATGCTGCAAAACAGTGAATATAATGAGTCGAATAATCTCTTTAGGCTCCAGGCATCAATTGTTTTGAATTTTAAGTTAATAAAAGGGACCGTTTTCTTTTAAAAGCGATAGTAAATTGAAGGGGCTTATTGGGCCCCACTGACGGGGCCCCTGAGAAAAACGCTCCAAAATTGGCCCATTATTATTATTATTATTATTTTATATAAAAAGATGCCATAGTTACCCATTTTAAATTTCATCAAAATTGGTTATGCAGTTTTCATTTTACAGATTTGGTCCAATTGCGACGTTCTTGGTCCTAAACCGATGGGGGAACTCTAAATAAAAGTTTAAAAACAGTGGTTAAATAAAATTTCCAATACTTTGAATGATCCCTGTCGGCTCTAGACATTATTTTTTTAAAAAAATCATGTGAAATTACTAATCTATTTTATTTTAAAAGGGATTTCCATTTTAAGGACCATTTTGGCTCCTGGCGGCACCGCTGACAGGGATATACCCTCGTGAGACCATTTATTTTAGATAAAATGATTCCTTAATTACTGATTTTAAATTTCATAAAAATTGATTATGTGGTTTGGATTTTAGAGATTCGGTCCTAAAACGGCTGTTCGGTCCGATGGGGGCGCCCCTGAGGGCGATATCGAGAAAAAGAAAAACATGGGTCTAGCTTTTTGCCCAAAGATGATCTGTGCCAAATTTCATCAAAATCGGACCAGTGGTTTGGCTTCCAGAGCTCTGCACACGATTCCGTACGTACGCCTCACGTGGAACGTCGACCCGAAATAATGAAAATATGGCCCAAAAGCAATAGGAAATGATATATTTGATCTTTATTTTGGGTTTTGGGTTCCTGTCAAACGATTTTTTGGGCCAAAAAAGTCAAAATTTTCTGCACGAATACAATACTTTATCTTCTATAGGAAGAGAAAGTAAAAATACTGCATTGGGCAGGAGGTAAAAAGGGAGAAAGATCAAAGTTGAGAAGGAAAGATAAGAACACCTGAAAGAGAAAGAATAGAAAAGAGACAGTGAACAGAATCTAGAGGGAAGAGATATAGAACAAAGTTTACATGGGAATATGAGAAGTTCTGAAAGGGAAAGGATGAAAGCTACAGATACATCCGGAAAAACTAGGGAAATTGGAAATAGAGGGAAGAAGAAAGAGATGTAGACCAAAGTCGAGATGGAAAGTAAAGATATAGGCAGACCTAAGAGAGAAAGGATGAAAGCTACATTCGGAAGAAAGATGGGAAGATAAGATGAAGACCTCAGAGAGAAAAGATGGACAAGAGAAAAGGCATTGAATTGAAGTTTTATGGAACGATGGACTCAAGGAGAGAAACATCGACCCATAATAGGTTTTGAAGAAGGTGGAGTTAATGAATAAGATGTGAACATTACCAAGAGACAGTGAACAGAAGGTTATGGCAGAAACTAAATGGAACAAGAAGATACCTATTTTAAGTAATTAATTAAATTGATATTATCTTTTCAATTTACGTCCATCTATATAAAAAAAGTGTGCTTTTGTGTTGGGAGGACAAAACTAAATTTAAAGTGAACAATTTCATTGGAAAAGCTCAAAAAATGAAAAATAAAAGCCATATTTCAATAGAAATCTCTATATAAATGAAATCAATTGAAATAAGTAAGAATGCACTGTACAAAAAGCATCTGAATTACGAACTGATCCAACTGTACAAAAGTTAATCAAATTTGAAAACTTTTATTATTATTCTTTGCTCATCTACTCGTAAAACGAAATACAATTTCTCTCAAAATGTAAATAAAATTCTCTTTATTTTTAAAAGAGTTGATTTGAATGTCTCATGCCAGGACAAAGGAGTTTTGTTTTTCATGAAGGGTCTATATTTGTATTAGAATGGTTTGGTCCAATACTTGGTTCTGTGTTTCGGCGTTTTATCTTGCTCTTCTTCAGCATTGTTGCCTGAGAGTGGAACAATAGATTAACAAGGAAAAGGATTAGGATCTACAATCCAAAATACACCGTGTTTTGTATTAGGTTACTAGGCAAATCTAATCTATTAAATAAACAAAAACTCTAGTTCGTATTTCGAGAGTTTTTTAAATTAAACAGTTGCCAAAAATAGAAACGTTTGTACGTAGATTCCTTGATGGTGATTGTCTGAAAGCATCATACTAAGACAAGGTATGTTCTTACGCAGAAAATGCAGACGTCATAAATGTCACATGCTAGCATCATACTTCATGTGACTTATATTTTTTTTATGTTTACGAAACGTAATCATGTTTTTGGTTTCTTATTTTCAATAATGAACCTTTGTTTAATGGTGCCATTATCACTGCGATCTTTACTTAGATCTATTGTGACCAGGATTTTGAAGAGGTAAGGATGGAGTTCGATCTGTTACTAATCCACTGCCCCAACCAACCGAACTACTGATGTGTTACATGTGAGTGGCTCGTATCTATGACGTCATGCGCAGAACTAGACGGGCGGTGTATTTTTATTATCATGATATGTCCTGCCATGTATTGAAAAGTAACCCCACCTTCTGCCTTTTTTTTTTTGTAAACAAATCTTCTATCTCTTTGGTCTCAACCCTCGATATACGAACTATGCGGTCATAGTTTTGGAAGACCCATATTTCTTACATTCCTTCAATGCCTATCTAAGAAATTTTGGGATATTTTTAAAAGTAAGACGGGCATATTTTTAGTCACTTCATTTTATTCAATATTCTCATTTTTTGATTGATTTCCCGTTATATTTTATAGAAAAGGAAAAAATATAGTAGGTAGCGTACAGTAAATTTCATCTTCTCTTTTAAAATTTTCTTAAAATTTTAATATTTTAAATGATAAAAAAATATCCTCCCTCTATTAGTCTTTGATTTCAGACAGTAATTAAATCTTGTTTTTCATAAAGATTCCCACATACAAAATACAAGCGATGCATATCCACGTGAAAAAAATTACGTTGAATTTTCTAACGGGAATGACCCCTAATGCCTGGAGACGACACTTAACTACTTCCCGGAGACAAAAATGTGAATCATAATATTAAGCAAGAGACAAGATAAGTTCTGATGAATAAAATGCTAATTTTACGACCCCGACAACCTCTCCAATATTTGCAACGTTTTTTAAACCACCCTATACAGCATATACCTTTGCAAAGGAGTGTTAGATATAGTCATTTCATAATTATGGAAGGGCTCCACATATTCATTTTAGTTTTTAATATTAAAACGATAGTGCTTTCGCTTAGACATATTACTGATATGTCCAACTCGAACGACAAAATATTCATTCACAAGATGTATGGTGTTTCCACACTATGAGTTCGGCTTTGACAAAAATTCTCCTTTCCAAAAGCAAAAACTGAAAACTGGGAAATCATCATAGCTTACACGTTGCACAATTTGGGTAATGGGGGTGCCAAAAGAATGGGAATTTAAATAATTTATGGCCAAGTCTACCAATATTTGGTTTAAGATAATATTTAATTTCTCTTCATTTTCACTTCCGATAGGATAAATTTTGATTATAATTTTAAGAAATTATTAATTAATAAATAAATAAGAGATGAAATAATTGTGCACGATTAGTGGCCACAGCCACTGATACATCTGAAAACTTCATTAAAGCAACTTCTTTTGAAATCAATTCCATATAATATAGTAAGTAGTCTCTACACAAGAAACTGATTTGAGAAGAATCCACTGACACGCCATTTTTACAATCTATGAGAAGATATGACCAATGCAATTAGAGTGGCCACTATTGGCTCTTTTAATTTCTCTTAATAATAATTTTTTCACAGTATTGGTGGACTTGCCCCTTTAAAGAAAAATAACAATAATTACCTTTAGAGCAGATTTCAGAATGACAACATCACTTGGTCCTTGTACCCAGGGTTCTCCATCCACTTGGACTGGCATTTCAGAATTCAGTCGTATTTTAATATGACCTCCCTAGAAGAAAGTATTGTATCACATGCTAAGAGACATATTTAACCAAACTAATTTTTGATCTAAGCTTCATTATTATTTGACCACATAACCCGCAGGTACAATTAGTACATTTTTTTTGTTTTGTGTATGATGTCATAGCGATAGTCTAATACTCATACAGCCAATCAGTAAATTCAAGATGTATACATATAGTATGTCAAATTATTTCTGGGCATCATAAAAGTACAAGTTATTTTTAACAATCACTCCATAAGCTTAACGTCATAATGCTACTACTTGTCACCATTATCATAAATACAAAACTCCAATACCACTAAGCTTAACGCCATAATGCTACTACTTGTTACCATTATCATAGCTACATCACTCCAATACCACTAAGCTTAACGTCACAATGCTACCACTTGGTACCATTATCATAGCTACGTCACTCCAATACCACTAAGCTTAAAGTCATAATGCTACTACTTGTTACCATTATCATGGCTACATCACTCCAATACCACTAAGCTTAACGTCATAATGCTTCTACTTGTTACCATTATCATAGCTACACAAGTATTCTCAGGAGCCACTGACACCCCCAAACATAACCAGACCAAGTAAAATAATAAAAAAAAACGCTTTTCAAACCCAGTACCTCCCTGGTGCAGCCTGAGTATGATGCACCCTGCATCGGAGACGTCAAATTCGACGTGCTGCTATTTGGTAAATATAAAAGATATTTTGTAAATATAAAGGATTTTATACACCAAGAATTTTGTATTGATGAGTGCCTTTTAGTACCTTATCCGAAATGGGGGTTCCCATTTAGGTAACTCATTAGTGTTTTAACAGTTCTAATGATTAATGTCTCACCTGAGCTATCCTTGTTGCTGTCCGCATACCAGATTGAATTTGTCCTAAATGTACAACTCCAGTAACACCCACAACTTCTAACATACCATCCCAATGATTAGGGGTTGAAAATTGGTCTTCTTTATCTGGGCCCCATGGATTTGCTCCTGAACCCCAACTATGCAAAAAAAAAAAAAAAAAAAAAAAAAAAAAAAAAAAAAAAAAAAAAAAGATTTTTTCGTTCATTTTCGAACATTGTCAATAAGAAAGTTTATCATAAAGGAACTGATTTTTTTAAATTTAAAAATAAATCAGTTTCTTTAAGATAAACTGCTATTTCGTATAATAGTTTCAACGACTATGGTGTTGAGAAAAAAAAATAAGCATTTTTTTTAACAAACTGCTTTTAGAGAGCGATATATACAAAATACAAGACCAGAGAATTTTTTAGATACACTTGAATGGCGAATACGTCAACAATAGGTGCCGCTGCTTGCAACAAAGACTAGTTACTCTAGCCATAGCAAAGCACAATGGGTGGAAAAAAAATAGTGATGCATTTAATCCGTAGTGGTATTTTTGTCCATTAATGATACACAGGAAATGATCTCATTATCCCTCGATGGAAAGGATCTAAAAGAGACCGACATTAATTAATAAGCCAGGAGAACTTGAAAAAAAATCGCGCAATGTTCTTGTGGTTTAAATCGCTTCAGAGATGGCTCACTATGAATATGTATTTTACGATTTTCTCCTCTGCTGAGGTGAGCTAAAGATGTGCTGGGTGTAAATAAGTGCAGAAAAGTGTACCTTTTCGATTTTTCAATAATAACATCTAAATCATACAATAAATCGAGAAATATATTTCTAGAGTGATAAATTCCGCGCCCAAGAGCTTTTACGGTTTTTTGATAATATCTTTGATATTGTAGTGAGAACGTTGACTACCGTGTGAAATGGTCTATAATGGATGAATAGATTGAGGGAAAATCAATCTTTTTGTCCCGAAACATATTTCATCTTATTTGTTACGAATAGCTACTTACCTCAGGATATTCAATATAATAATGCCCTCTACAGGTGGCAGATCTACAAGCTTTCCATCAACTTCCAATCGGATCTCCCTATGCAAATCTTTACACATTTTTCTTCCTATCATTTTGTACAAACCCATTTTAACATAAACGCCTTTATTATGTATTCGACTTTTGAATTTGTTTGGATTTTCTTCTCGGGCATTATGAAAATCGAGGCACAAATCGGCATCGATTCCTATTCCAAAATAATTATTCATAACGAAAATTTGAGTGTTATCCTCGCTCGTGCCACCAACTGAAATTTTAAAATCAAATCAATAGTGAAAATTGATCCTAAAAGTGTACCTAAAACATCACTGGTGTAACCTGAATAAGTAAAGCAGACGGAGAAAATCTGAGATTGTGATCTAAAAAACCTTGTAAATGCCAGCATTTCAGAAATTGTAGGGGAAAAATCCATAGATCTGTAATAAATCTTTGAATCGAGGGTTTCCTATAGGAAATTCTGTCATTATTAGACACGTTTTCAATCAGTAGGACGGTTTTTGCATCACATATTTGATTTGTTGATTAAATTTTACTTACAATCGACTATTCACTAAAATTTCCCTAAAAAGTTTTGAAAAATCTGTCAACCTAGACATCTATGTGTGACATGTCAAATTAAAATGGAAATTAACTGTTAAAATTAGCCAACGACTATGGCACATCAAATACACCAGTTCCCGTTAGATCACTGAAGTTAAGCAAAGTTCCAGCGAGGTTGTTGTACCATGTGGGTGTCCACGTGAGTTCGCGCCCTCGTGATGCTGGCTATTTTTCCGGCCCAACCCAGGCTGGGTGGGGTCAATGTGGGTAGCTAATTTGCAATTTTCCAGCGAATAGAGGGTGAAATCCCCGTCTTGAATGACCAATAGATGTTAAAGAGACGTTAAGCTAAATTAAAAAAAAAAACTGTTAACATTTCAGATTCAGAGTAAAAAATTTCTAACAACAATCATTTCAGCCAGTTATTTTGGCTGAGCTGTGTTTAAAAACATTAATTTGATGTGTCAAATATGGATAAAAAATTGATCGACCTTGCGAAAACTGCAATTTTTTTTAAGAACTAGGTAGTGTCGATTGTAATATTTAATGGAGAAGTTGAATATGGAATGCAATCCAGATAGGTATTTCAAAATCGCAATGTTTTATCGGGCCCATAGAAAGAAATTAATAATTGTAACATGTTTATTAATTTAAAGCGAGAATGTTATATTTATGTAGAGAAAAATCATTAGAGTTAATTCCACTAAATCAGAACCGTGGCGATACACAGGTAAACCTGCTAGCACAACAACTGCATCATAGAAAATATCTGCCTTGTAGGTTGTTGTAGGGATGTTCCTCTCGAAATAAACTGTTTAACCATTCCTAAGTGGTTTGGTATGATGTTACCAGACAGCCTAACCCCCCCCCCCCCCCCCCCCCCNCTAAACCCCCCCCCTCTCACGCCTAAAATTGTAATGGTATGCTCCCAAGGTCGTCCTGGTGCTTAAAGCTGAATATCACCCGCCACTTACCTACTGTTGAATTGACTATTGTTTGATTTTTTTCGTCAGTCTTATCTTCTGGATGAAAAACAACCGTCCATCTGTCCAGTCGAATTTCTTCTGCTTCTATCACATCTTTCAATAAACAAAGAGGATCTTCACCTCCTGTCAGTCCGGAGCCCCACCTCAACACTCTAGCTAAATCGTTACCTATAAGTAAATAAAATAGAATATTAATTTTAACTCTAACTTTATGTGGGAAGAATACAAAGGAAAATAACATTTCACAGCCACATATTTGATACTTCATGCATATTCAGTGCCGTAGACAATACAAACCGTGCCAAGAGGGAAAAACTAATGGGCTGTTGTATAAATATATTCTATGAACAAAATCCGAGAGTCACAAAACCAGACACCTTGATAATCCGGGCCCGGGGGACCCCCCCCCATCCTGTCTCAAGTTGAGGACATAAATTTACTTATTATTAACTTGGAGACAAGTAAGAAATATTTCTTTCAAACACGATTAACTACGAGATATAGGTAAACCATATTTTTATTATTTCCTATAATCTTATTACCCCACTAAATAAGAGATTTTTTTTTTATTTATTATTATTTATTTTTTTTATTTTTTTTTTTTTTTTTTGGTAAAAAACATTGGTTAGATATTACAAATTGTAAACATTGAACACGATAGTTCATAAAAAATAGAGAAAATGAAAGCGTCTTACCGGTTCCTAAGGGCACTATGGCACAGGGTGGGGAAGAACACTCACTATCTTGACCAACATTGTCCAAACATTGCAGTACCCACCCAATGGTTCCATCTCCACCGCACACCAAAATCCTATAATCTTGTATATGGCGAAATACATACAACCTGTAAATAGACATGAACGGTTTGGTTGAGGCGAAGGAAAGAAAATGAAAATCTTCACATAATTACATGGAACATACCGTACATCCGGAGCACACTGTAAAATTTGCTTGGCAAATGGCTGTTACCTCAATCGGAAGTTCCATAAAATATATTTAAAAAAAAAAATCTGTTATTCTAGTATGGAACCTGAGGCGATGGTTACGGATCACTCATACTAGCTAGCTCGAGAATTTAGATTATACAGCATTACATTGTAGTGGACCTTCCGCATGATTTATGTTAAAAGAAAACTTGGAAAGTGACATTTAATAAAATTTATATGAAAGTACCTGTTATTTTTTTATTACTGTTAATTTTTTTTTTACAATTAAGGCGCTTTAGCTACGAGGTTGTTCGCGCTGATCAATTTTAATTTGTCATTATTTTTTAAAACCATATAACTTTCTCGCTTTGAGTTGATAATAGTGTTACAAATTTCATACTTGGTGAATTTGACCAAAAAATTAGCCATATCTCGAAAACGGGTTGATATGTTACAGTTCTGTTAATTTTACTGAGGTCCCATTCTATGATTTTTGAGAGGGTATTAACATCAATTTTCCTCTATCTCCTAGTGTTCTGCTCAAAGAATTCCCGAAAAAAACACATACAACACATTTCACTTTTATATATTTACATTCTTTACAGAAATATTTATCATTTTTTAACTTGAAGGGAGAACATAATCTAGAAATTAAAATTCTCTCACCGAGATTGAAGTTCGTTACCATATTTTTTAAAAAAATAGAATATATCAATCAATCCGCCCGCCCACCGTAAATGGCACTTTTACCACTTAACGTAAACCGGTTTTAATAACACTTACCCTGGTAAAGGTCCACCATTGTCCAAATCAAAAACTTGATAAGGATTTAATAACTTTCTAAAATTTGATATTAATTCTAATCCCTGACATCCGCCTGACTTGACATTAACAAAAACAAGAAGGGGCTGAACACCTGGGGGTGTCATACTAGGTTCTATATTGGGAAGCAGCATAACTGTAACAAAAACAAAAGTAAAGTTTACGTATGAAATAAGACTTCACGGGCAATTAGTTCTACCCAATCGGAATTTTTTCCAACCTTTCGTTCCACGAAAACCCAAGGAGCGACTGATTTCAACTGCGTTACTCCATATGCTGCTAGGATAGGATTGATTTTATCTTGGTAGGAAAATTCTCTCAAATTTTAAATTTTTTATATAATTTATAGACTATTATCTTCACTACTATCTTCGTAGGAAGATTCTCTCAAAATATAAAGTGCTTTCACAGTTTTTTTTTCATCTTCACTATTGAAGCATCCAGCAGAAACTTACCTAGTACCTAAATGTTTATCTTCGTAGGAAGATTCTCTCAAAATATAAAGTGCTTTCACAGCTTTGTTTTCATCTTCACTATTGAAACATCCAGCAGAAACTTACCTAGTAAATGTTTATCTTCGTAGGAAGACTCTCTCAAAATATAAAGTGCTTTCACAGCTTTGTTTTCATTTTCACTATTGAAATATCCAGCAGAAACTTACCTAATAAATGTTTATCTTCGTAGGAAGACTCTCTCAAAATATAAAGTGCTTTCACAGCTTTGTTTGCATCTTCATACGTAATCACCATTGAACCATATTCATAATAAATTGGACCTATCGATGAAAACTTGTACTCTGAAAAAATCATGGAAAAGGGTTGGTTGGTTGCTTGGTTAGTTAGTTAACTCTTGTTCAATAGTGAACATTTGGGATCGAGCATGACCCCCCCCCTCAAAATATGTTATTTTACGTTTCAAAATACCTGCATAAAAAATCTGTTCGTCCCCGTAAACCATTAGCGACACTTAGCGCTGACCGATTTTAATGAAATTGGGTATGTAGGTCCCATTTGGATTTAAATGTGCGCCAAAACTTTGCGTCAATTCCATTAATAAGTTTTAAAAAACTTTACGTCAATTCACATTAGTAAGTTTTGAAAATCCTTGGAGAGGTCTACAAAAACTGTTATGCTTTCATTCGGAACATACCTGCTCCTAGAAAATTCGTTAGCAAATTCTCATAATTGCGCTGAGTTAAATATGAAGGTAAATTGCCTACAAATAGAGCCAAATTGGGCCCATGTGGATCTTGTTTCCATTGTAAATAAAACCTCATTAATTCCATTTGTCTTATTGATTCTTTTCCTAATGCTTTCACTATTTTCCATGGCTTTTCAGGCCTCTCCAAAACTCGTTCAGTCACTGCAAAATAAATAAAGAACAATTCAGAACTCAATGGTTGGATGTGCTCTCAAAAGTCCACTATTCTGGAGGAGACCATCAATAATACAGGGTGAGTCATTTTGAGTAGATCAGTCAAAAATCTCAGATCTTGTTGAAGATACAAAATAATATTCCAAAAGACCAAAGTTTCATGGCATCGAGAGAGACACGTCATGATGGCCTTGATGAATACTTTGGAATGAGACAAAAAAAAGAGAGCCCACTGAGAATAAAAATGTGCACTAATCATTCGGGTGATATGTAAATGAGAGATAACTGACGAGTTGTGCAGGACCGTGGAAAGAAAATACGGGTCAGAGGGAAAAATGTATGAGCTCACGGATTAACCCTTCAGCTAAAATCATTGTGTGTTTTATAAGTACGATAAATTTACACCAAGCCCTTGAGAAAATGCCTCACCCGAGGAATTATCTCAGTTAAAATTTTGATTGGTGAAAAAGAGATAAACTTAATCAGAGATTTATCACAATGAATCTTCTCTCAATTTCTAAACAAAAATGCGACTCACCTCCTCTGTCTAATAAAATTTCACTCAGTCTATAATCTTCTGCCGGACAGTCCTCGAATCCAAACCTACACAATGCATCTCTGATAAGGTCAGCAATGGTGGTATCATCGTTAATAGGAACATTAATATAAGGTAGCGGTGTTTGAAGTTTACCACCGTACACCCTGACCTCACCAGAACTGTTATCCTTAAATCTAAGATATACCGCAGGACGTTTGCCTTCATGCCTCGTCAAATTCATCACAGGACTTGGATCAACTAGCACAGCCTCATTGGGGGAATATAAATCCGTGAGGAAAAAAATGTCTGAAAAAAGCAATAGAAACAAGTTAGGTGAATTCTTTTAATGCTTTAGAGCTTTGAAGTTCAAAGGGGCGCCCTTTCGTAACTTTCAGAAAGTCAGCCGCTAAAATATTTGTATTTGATAAGCCCTTTCAAATAAGCTATAAAACTGCATTTCATTTTTTTATCTTACTAACAAATCCACCCTAAAAGGAGGAACTATGTACACTTGAACGTCCCCTATGTGGGCCTATAATCATGGTCCGAGTCCACCTGGACTTGTGATGTAAAATAACACAAAAGTAGCTCTGTAATATCATTATGTTTTGTAACATTGTAACTCATTTCGTTGTAATATTTCCAAAATAAATAATTTTTTTATCAACTACTAAAAATTTTCATCAAGTTACGGAGCGCTTTCGTCTATTACAACATTCTCAGATTATTTTTGAAATATGTACTCTTTCATTATGACTACTGACCTCCTTCCCCATTTAATCAAATTTCATTTTCTTGAGTTATTGATGTAATTATATTGCAATGGTTCTGGGGGCCCATGTCAATTTTATCCTCTTTTATATATATATATTTTATATATATGATAATATATATAAAATTATAAATTTTATATATATTTATAATTTTATTTGAATATAAGGGTGGGGGGATATTTTTGTTCGCAAATTTGTAATGTGTCAGCGGTTTTTAACCATGAAACACACTAAATATTAATAATAATAATAATAATTTAGAGCTACAATCTCATCTGGCTACCATTGGACACGATGATGTCACTTATGAATAAATAAAAAATCCAATTCTGCACACATAGGCAATTCGACAGTTGCATAAATAACAAATTGTTGTCCCAAATGAGAACATTAATGACCATACCACCTGTCTCATTAGAGAACAAGTGACCAAATAATGTCATCGCTACTAACTGTTAGTTCACAATACTCAGAAGGGAGGAAGGAGAGAAAGATATTCGAGAAGGTGGGGGTGGGGTTAAAGGTGTTCGTTAAATAAAATGACAAGCAGTTTTTTTTTTAAAAAAAAATGCCTTACTATTATTTTGTTTTCCAATGAATTTTCACTGTTATTATTATTGGACGACTACATCGAATTCAATGGTTGCCAGATGTTTTTTTTAAAAAAATTTAATTGCAACTTTCATATGAGGAAATAGAAATCATATGAGGACTATGGACCTCATTTCGAAAATCACGTGATCTTAATTTATAAATAAAAATAAAGAAGTAAGGAATGAGAAATGAGAAACCTTGACTTTTGTATGGCAATACAAAAGTCAAGGTTGAACCTGATTTGAAATGTCAGCCATTTCCTTGTTTCGCTGTTTTATTTACATTTAAATTTCAATTCAGTGTCAAGCCGGCATAAAATGTTTATGGCAATTGACTGAAACTATACTGCGTTTCCCAGAATGACCGGTCATTCTGGGACAAATAAGTCGTTATGAAAACGTCCATTTTCAAATAGAAAGTCTAAAGTAAGGTGTTTATTTAGGACAATCAGTGATAATTAAACTAGATAAGGAAGCCTTTTAGCGAAAAAACAAAAACATTGACCTTCTCATTTCTTTCACAACAAGGCCAGAGGAATGAGTAAAATTTCAATGCAATTACATAGGAAATAACACTGGTTTTAGATGCACGTTATTTCCTATGTAAATGCATTGAAATTTTCTCATTCCTCTGGCCTTGCTGTGAAAGAAATGAGAAGGTCAATGTTTTTCTTTTTTCGCTAAAAGATTTCTTATTTAGGATAGTTATCACTGATTTTCCTAAATAACTAGCTTACTTCAAATATTCTAGCCGAAAATTGCTGTTTTCTAAACGACTTATTTTTCACTTCCAGGAGAAAAATGAGATTTGACTTTGTCCTCTTACGACGCTCATGAAAATAAAATTGATGGTTTAGGTAGATGAGAAACCTTTTTAGAACACAATAAGGGAACTTTTACATTAAAGCTTAAAATGAACACCGTTATACAGGGTTTAACCAAATTAAAATTAATATTCCTCTAGCTCCGCCCCTGATTATTATTTTAAAAATATGAGAAAAAATGTGTTTCCTTATTTTATTTGAACAAAAAATATTTGTACCATTCTATTTAAATTCTTGAAAAATCGATGCTTTTTGTCAATAAAAGTCACATCCGGAGGTCGAACCTGTAACAATTCAATTGGCCATGGCCCTTTTCCTATCCCTAAGGGGGGTGACCGGTCATTCTGGGACACGCTGTAGAAGGAATTTCAAAACGTCCCTTGATTGAAAGACAGTAATTCTCTTTTTCAAATAGGTAATATAACATAATGAGGATCCATTTTTTATTTAAAAAAAATCTCAATGTACGAGTATGCCAAAACTAAAACGCTCCAACATTGAATTCCGCCATTTTCTTGTTTCATTTTAAATCGCGAGATTTTCAAATGATTGAGATACTGTTACTTTCTAGGTAGGTAGATAGACACTTCATCAAATTCTTCATCCGAATGATATAACATTGAGACCAGGTTTCTCTGCTGTGAAAACTCCTAGTTTTGAGTTAGTTTCATATTAATATGCAAGTTCAGCGCTATTTATTTCCGTGGTTAATTTCTGATAACTAGATTGCACAAGACCACTAGTTTGTAATCTAAGGAGTAGACCACACTGGGCAAAATGTATCCAAAAGTACCTACCGGGATTTTTGGTAATATGGAAAGCTCGCAATGCACAGGTGAGAATATGTTCAAGTGACGCCAGCCTCGATACTGTAATTGGTCGGAATATCCTTCTCCTAACTGACAGGTTCCCATCATACACTTTTATAGTTTCTAAAACAGAGGAAATAAAAAGACAATGAAGAGAAGTGGCAGTTGATGAGTCATTTGTCTGGCACCAAGTGGTTAGGTTTTTGAAGTTTCTAATGGCAGATAGTGAAGATGCTGTTAGGGTACAGGGTTCGGCAGTCAAACCAGACAATTTGAACTTGAAGCGATGAATACTCAAGACATTCTTGAATAAAAATATCTTGAGCAAAAATTAATTTAATAAAAAATTAAAATAATTAATGCAGTTATCTATTTTCTTGTCAATAAGTGTTCCAAAATATGTTTCTGATCTATTTCCTGGTCAATCAGTGTTCCCAAATATGTTTTTTTTTTTCCTTGTCAATAAGTGTTCCCAATATCTTTGATAACTATTTTCTTACCTTCGTCTCTATCCTCTTTCTCTCTTGTGCCTTTTTCTTTTGAATGTGACGACGAGGAGGAGGGTCCACCATCTTCTGAATCACGATGCCGTGATTCTCCACTACTAAACTCTTCTGAAATACTACGCACTGAAAATAAAGAGAAGAAAAACAACATACCTAATCATTATGTTTGTTTTGATTCTTAAGTTTAGTTTGATGTCTCTTTAACATTTAAGGTCATTTGAGAAGGGTGCTTTACCCTCCATTCGCTGGAAACTTACAACCGGATTCCTAAATTGAACTCAACCAACTTTGATTGGGCCGGAAATAGCCAGCATCACGAGGGTGCGAACCTACATGGTCACTCACAAAGTAAAACCTCTCTGCACGTTGCTTAAGTTCAGTGATCTAACAAGATCTGGTGTATCAACGTGACATTGACGCTATTTTTGTTTTTTCATTTTTATCTTGCCGTATTTGTGGAGTAAGTACCCTAATCATGTTAATAAGAATATTATACTTTGCTCCAAAATTTGTCTAGTTCTGCGCATGATATCGAGCCAATCAAATCTGTTACAAACGTATACGAGTATCATTTGTACATGAAAAGTGCTTCGGCTCTTTAGTCTACCCTATACTTTATGTTATGCAGACGTGTAGAAGTGCTGCTTGAACTGATGATCTTATGAAAATGCAGCAGAAAGCTGAATTGTTTCATTTGAGTTTAATTGTCATGCAGCAAAAACAAGCGAAACATTTCATTTTTTCTAATGAGTATACTCTTCTTTTGTTTTTCTCTTTTATCAATTTTACTTTTGACTTGTACTTTACATTCCAAACAATATATACAGTGTGTTTACTTTCTAACTATCCCATAGGAATTATCATGGGATTTTCGTTTTTTGACCTGTTCTATGCAAATTCGCAATTTAAGGGAGTGATAGAGTTTTACAGGCTATATTTTCTCAAGAAATCCGAAAATTTAACACTCAGCCCGATGGAACAAACGGTTCAGAACTTAGAACCAGTTCAATGTCTTATTTCTTGGCGTAGAAATAAGATAATGAGTAGGTAAGTGCGGAGCCGTTTGTTCTATCGGGTTCAGAGTTTGATTTCTTAAGAAAATTATCCTAAAAAATTAGCTACTAAAAATTTACACAGGCAAAAAAAAAAAAATACGACAAGAAATAAGACAATGAGCCAGTCCCAGTTGAGAACCTTTTGTTCGAGTGTTCAATTTTGGAATTTCATAAGAACAATTATCTTGTAAAATACTACCACTCTCCTAATATTACCTACCTACTTACTTTTGATTCGTATGTCACAGTTAACACAAAAGTCCGAGACCACCTGAATATCTTTTGAACGGCTTTATGTGGAGTTTTGAAATTTTGCATGGTATTTTATCCCAAATTAAACCACCTGATGGTGTGACCAATTTTTCAGGAGCGGGTCCCATAAAATTGGAAGTACTTTGCAAGAAAATTCACACGTCTAGCGTGTTTGATTTCAAAATGGCGGCCATCTGAAATTTCCAAGACATGACTTCCAAGAGTGTCTAAAACTAGGCAAATTATGTCTAAAAAAACAGGTTCCTCGACATTGGTGTCCTATATAATTATTCAATATCCCATTGCAAATGATTCGCCTGATTTTAGACACTCTTGGAAGCCATATTTTGGAAATTTCAAATGGCCGCCATTTTGAAACCAAACAAGCTAGGCGTGTAAATTTTTTTGCAAAGTACTTCTAATTCTATTGACTTTCTGAAAATGTCTCACAAAATGAGGGTTCATATTTAAAAAACAAAGGTTGGACCCCTGGGGGCCACATGGGACCCGTCCCTGAAAAATTGGTCACACCATCAGGTGGTTTAATTTGGGATAAAATACCATGCAAAGTTTCAAAATTCCTCATAAAGCCGTTTAAAAGATATTCAGGCGGTCTCGAACTTTTGTGACACCCTGTATAGTTAACAAGTAGGCACTCTCTGTATATATTTCTACTGTTCTCTTCATGTTTTATTTACCTTTCTGAAACTTATGTAATATTCAATGGCCACATCATTTTTTTAATTTTCTTTTTCTATCTCACTTGGTCAACAAAAGCAGACTGTAGCCTAATTTCGTACTGGGAAACGGGGTTTGAACAGACATATATGGGTAACATACCCATTGGAACTTTTATACACGGGATACAAACGACATGAGGAGATAAATAAATAGGTCCCCACATGCGGTGTTTAAAAATGTTTGATATCTACGTTTTGATAGGGTATTCCAAAATATACTTACAAGACATTGTATCTTTTCTTCTAATTTGTACACCAATGATTGCTTCCATTGGAACCTCCGTGCGCGGGATACTAACGGCATGAGGGGGTAAATAAATAGGTTCTAAATTTCCAAAATTACATTCAACAGGGATATTTTTCTTACAAGCCGCATGACACTGAAAAAAAAAATTATAGAGATTTTAGTTCTTGATAGGTAAAATGCAAAAAGGGGTGATCACGTGAGTATTTTTCATTGCAGCTAGCGTGGAGATGAGGCTAATACGTTCTAGGTGTGACACCCATAAAAAATGTATACACCTGAAGGATGATCAAGGTCGCTCATAGTTTGCCTTAGCTAAGTAAATATACAAGCTACTCTCCTAACACAAAATGCTGAATAGAAGCTTTGGTGCAAGGGCCCTAAAGAGTATTTTGGCTCACGAATATAATTAGGTACTATTACATAATATTTTGTATTTAACAGGGGATTTTTTTCGAATATATTATTATGTTGATAAGAGTATTTTCATTTCATTGGGGATATTGTTGTTGTTGCTGCTGTTGTTGTTGTTGTTGTTAACGTTCTCAACGACTCTCACTGTGTCTCCAGGCCAAGAAAGGCGGCCTCTCCAACAGGATCTGTCCATAATGCTGACGGCTCTAGATTAATTGGGTCTGATGGATAGTTGCTGGCTGCTCATGATTTACATCAAGAGCAGCCAGCATACACAGACGACAAAGATCAGACACTTCAGGGCCCAGCAAGGATTTATATACCAACTCTTTGAGGAAGCATCTGGAGCAGCACGGCTGGGTCCAATGGAAGAAAAACACAGTAAGTTGTCGTCGGTGGTTTCATTTGGGGATATTGTGGTTTCATTTGCTTACCGTGTTGCCACACCATTCACATCGGTAACCATCTAATATTATGTTGATAAGAGTATTTTCATTCCATTGGGGATATTGTGGTTTCATTTGCTTACCGTGTTGCCACAACATTCACATCGGTAACCATCTAATATTATGTTGATAAGAGTATTTTCATTTCATTGGGGATATTGTGGTTTCATTTGCTTACCATGTTGCCACAACATTCACATCGGTAACCATCTAATATTATGTTGATAAGAGTATTTTCATTTCATTGGGGATATTGTGGTTTCATATGCTTACCGTGTTGCCACACCATTCACATCGGTAACCAGCTAAACATTCTGCAGACCAACAGGTTTTCTTACAAACTAAACATTTAGAATTGTTAGGGAGATTTCCTTCCCGCCAATGATGCTCATGGTGCACCATTGACAACTCTTTTCCGGGAACATAGGTAGCGTTCTCCTTGCAATCTGCGACTGCAAAATCCTGACATTCCCCGTGCACAAAATATTCGCAAACTGAAAAAAAGAAATATTAATCTAAGTTTTGGAGCTTTAATTTTCGTCTATCGACTTTTTCACTTTGGAGAAATGAATCATTTTTCCAAAATGGAAATTTGTACGTTTCATGGAACGTAGAATCTAAAATTCGAATTAAAATATTCCGTTTGTCCGTACCAATGTTTCCACTTAGCGTCGATATTAAGTGGTTTATTTTAGAACAGCTGTATGGAGGCACCTCTTTTTACTAATAGATTAACTAAAGAATAGATTCCGTGTCGCTTTGGTGTATCCATAATAGCTACTCAGTTGTCATCACGAGCCGACTAGGTGCACCTCAATGATAAGTGGATGATCAGAGAAATTGCTTCGGAACCACGCAGAAAACTTCCGAAACACACCAGGTCTGAAATAATTCATTCGGTATACTTTCGAGGGCCTCAAACGTAAAAGGATGCCAAACAAGGGTGTCACGGAATCTTATACCGGCAATGTTTATATGGAAAAGTCAAGCCATTTAATGAATGGTAGCCTGCTTACTTTCACAATGTGTCCCATATCCACTTTCATCCAGTCTTTTTCTACATACATTACAAAATTTGCGTTTATGATGGCTTTGTTCGGACCAGCAGTGGGCAACGGGGTTCTGAAAACAAATAAAATCGAACGTCAGTACAAATGAGAAAAATCACTTTTAATATACATGGTGGGCTATTTTGAGAAGAACAGTCAAACATTTCGGATCCTGTTAGAGATAAAAAAATAATATAGGTACCCACCAAAGTTCCATGATATCGGGGTTCTCCTTAAATTATTTTATAAACAAACTATTACCATAATCTTTCATTTTAATTGTATATTTCCTTTGTCACACATGGATATCCAGGTCTGTGTAGAAATTAATGGAGAATTGGAATATATACAATGAAAAATACAGGACAAACTTAACAGTTCATTGAGGTCACCATGTCCCCTAGAAATAATGAAACTCTAGTCAGAGAGTCTCCGCAAACTTTCAATACGGGACCCATACATTTTTTTCCAGAGATTCCCTCTTCCAAACTTTGAGGAGGGGGGTTGACACCCCGATTATAACCAAGCTGTGACCCCGTAGACTTTAAAGCTAAATATATGCACATGGTCTGAATGATCTCCAAAGGAGTTTACTTTGGGTCCATCAGAGGGACCGCAAATCGCAGATGTTGCTGAGAGATATAAAAATTATACATGTCCTAAAGGAACTTAAAGACTCTGCTCTGGCCCATTAGGGTTAAATGATACTGAGAAATTTTGCTACAAACTGAAGCGGATATAGGAGAGGGGTGACCCTTCTCAGACCTGAAGAAATTGTACGTCGAAACATCACCCTCAAATGAAGCAACTTTAAGGTAATAATGAAATATTCATATAAATACTCTTATATGTTTATACAGTAAAGCTCACCACCCCTAACTTTGAAATTGTCACTTTGCTCCTATTCTCATTGGACACAAAGCAATCATTGAAGCCGAACTATATCTCGAACTGTGAAAACTTTTCAATGGAAAAAATAAACTTTTCATTATTATTTTGTGCTAAACAAATAACATATTCAGGGTGACCTGTGTCTAATATGAACAAATACTTGTTCACACACCAAACAATGGACGCACTATTATTTTGTGCTAAACAAATAACATATTCAGGGTGACCTGTGTCTAATATGAACAAATACTTGTTCACACACCAAACAATGGATGCACTATTATTTTGTGCTAAACAAATAACATATTCAGGGTGACCTGTGTCTAATATGAACTAATACTTGTTCACACACGAAAATCAAAAGTATGAACGGCTAATAGACTAGGTACTGTCTCTTGGCCGTAACTTGAAGATAATGTATCCGGTATAACTGGAATTGCGATACAGAAGACAATAATATCAGAAAAGCAGAAATTATATACTGGGCATGAAAAGATGAGTTTCTATTCTATCTACGAGTAAGATGTGATAGTGGCTCCGCGAAATTGGCGGACTACCACTTCTGGTTTCAAAATTAATTTATTTGCAGAAAGATTGGAAAAAAGTAATAACTTTTAAAAAAAACTGTCAACGCGGCATTCTGACAACTTAACATTAATATGGCGGACTAACATACATAACCGATCAAGTCTTTTTTTTTTTTTTTTTTTTTTTTTTNTAATTTGGCTTAATGTCTCTTTAACATCTATTGGTCATTCAAGACGGGGGTTTCACCCTCCAATCGAAGGAAACTTGCAAACAAGCTACCCACATTGACCTCACCCAGACTGGGAAATTAGCCAGCATTACGAGGGCGCAAACCCACGTGGACACCCACATATTACAACCTCGCGGGACGTTGCTTAACTTCAACGTGTATTCAACGTGCCATAGACGCTGGCTGATCGAGGTATTTAAAGGCTTTGCAAAAATGTTGCATGATTTTGCATAACTTTTTTTCTAGGTAAATTTTTGAGGAGATATTGGTCTCTAAGCGGTGTGCGCCAATATTTTTATAACTGTCATTCCTCACTGCAGAAGAAAAAAGTTATACAAAACCCTGCAACCATCAAAATCGGAGCTGCTAACATAACTGAGCCGGGCTGTGGACCTACTAGAGATAGATAAATATGCATCTAGGCCTCAGTTTCATGTGGGAGACTTTTAATTTTCTTTACCTAATTTTGAAATAAAATTGAATTACCTATTCCCTCATTTACATTTTTTTAAAAATTTATTATTGTGATACCTACAGTTTTTTAAATGCCTCAAAGACCATGGAACGTAAATTCGTATTCCATTGCTCTTATTTTTCTTTACTCAGGCCAAACCTATTTGGATCAATGATGTTGCCCACTCCATTCATCATTAATTTTCCAATATAGATTACAATCATTCAGCTTTATCCTTTTACATAGAAAAACTCAATCATGTAACGAAAAAAAAGACGGTCACAATTTTTCATATAAAAAAAGTGTAGGAAAAACACTTAATTGAGGTCATAAAGGGGTGGATGCGAGGTTGCCATAGCAACGAGAAGATCGATTCAGAGAGTCTGCTATTTCTCCTCTCTGCAACTGTCAAGCTCTCTTTTTCTCTTTTGTATATTTTCCCTGAATCTTAAAATTTGTTTCTGCCTTGCTTCATGAACCATACGATTGCTCAGCATTTGCATTCTCTTTTAATTAGTAGGTACACGTTCGTATATACAGAATGTAACAGAAAAAGAATGTACTATGGGTCAAATAAGTGGACAGGTATATATTAAAATAAATAAAGTTGCAGATTTTGGCCCCCCAAAATTAAGATATTTTTGTGATTTTTTCGCAACTATTGCTCAAGGGAAATTAAGTCTTCAATTTGCACCTACTTCTATTAATATCATTGAAAATCCTTTGATTTTTAAAACCTAGAAAAGTCAATTTTACCGAAAATTATCAATGGCCGAGATATGAGGGGACTCATTTGTGAAAGTAATCAGAACTTTACGGGTGATTATCATCATAAGGTTGCATGGTTCGATGATAGCCAGATTTATGAGAACGCAACTCCAAAAATGCTTGTTCGCTGCTAATTTTTGAATCGTCATCATACATCTATTCTTGGATGCTGACAATTGACAGCAGGATTTCCCCAGAACCACGCTAATCGTCGATTTACTCTTCCTAAACTATTTCTTGTGGTTTGGTCATTCAAACATAACTTGCGTTTTGATTCTATAGCGCTTACAAAAATCGTAACTATTACTTTCTCTTCCTAGAAGATAAAGTATTGTATTCGTGCAGAA
>CM022874.1:13485427-13536575 GCA_012654025.1 Pachypsylla venusta | reverse complement strand
GCTGTGACAACAGCCGAAGGCTGCTAAATCTAATGCATATAATATTTTCACTAGAGAACTGTGACAATTGTCAAAGGTGATTCACATATTTTTATTCACATTAGAGCTGTGACAACAGCCGAATGCTGCCAAATCTAATTCCTAATTTAATAAGTCAAAGGTGATTATCCGGAGCCCGGCAAATTCCCAGAATAAAGGAAGATAAAGTTTTGTTCGGTTTTCCGTACCCTTTATTTTTTGTTGGAAGCATTTTACTACCTTTTTCAGAGAATGTGTACTGTATTATAATTTGCCAAATAAATAAAATTCCTTATAATTTAACCAATAAGACATGTTCAAGGAACGCACTTTTTTGTGACACGTTACACCCTGTATACTGATGGGACAATTTGAGTAGAACACTCATCTCTTCATACTTATCAACTTGCTTTGTTCCCCTTCTATACTGGAGGGACAAAATGAGTGTGACACTCAATTCGTCCCTTATCTCTTCATACTTATCAACTTATTTTGTTCTCCCTTCTATACTGGAGGGACAAAATGAGTGTGACACTCAATTCGTCCCTGTATATGTACTTGTGTAATATCCCTTGGGCTTAATCATTATGAAATGTTATATAGATTGTGCAACACTTTGCATGATTATTTACATTAATGGCTGTCACTTGGCGCCAGCTCGTCCAATATGCCCAATAACTAATCAGCAGACAAACAAAGGGAAAAATGTCGTGTTAAAGACCTCACTTCATTCTGTCAACAATTTGTAGTACATAGACATGTTATATGGCAGAATATAATTACGAGCTACCTTCAGGAAGTGCCATCCAGAACTGTTTTACCTTGAATGAAATATTTGCATTTAAAAATTAACTCCTTCAAACAAACAAAAGTCTGATCCCACGAAACGGCACACAAGTGTCTACATTATTGTTGGAAAAATATGTTCCACCTACATACCTATTGATCATTTCCAAGGTCAGGGCAGTGTGTATCTTGCGTTAGATATCTACCCAGATACCACTGGCAATGGCATGCTTCCACACACTACCCCTTCTTCTTCACTACCCATACCTCACCTGACGTGATCGATAAAATAAAAAATAAGCACAACATTGACTGTTTGGGAATGAGGTGCAAACTTACATTAACAATACCCGTAGGTAAAATATGTCGAGGGTTCAAAAGGCAAGAGCACCGGTCTTGCTTTTTGAACGAACACTATAGTAATATGGCTTAGTGGTATACGGTATGTCCCAGAAATCCTAGCGGAGGCCTTGTAACTTTATATGGCTTAGAATTTTTGAATTCTGATTGATCCTGGGGATAGAAAAGAGACCAAGGCCATTAGATTGGTGACAGCAAAATCCAGGTTCGATTCCCGGAAATGGCATGTTTTAAACAAAAGTTTCGGTTTCTCAATAATTTAAATGGAATGGTACCAATTTTATTTTTTAATTTCAAAGATGAAATAAAATAAGGAGTAACTTTTATTTACACTTTTTGAAAAAAATAATCAGGAGCAGAAATAGAGGGGGCCTAAATTTTTATTTCGTTGCACCCTGTATAATGGCCCCGATTTTGACGTTCGATGTAAAAGTTCAATTATTATGTTTATTATAAAGGTTACTCATCCACTGGCAATCACCAAAGTACTAATTTTCATTTTTATCAGTGTTGTAGACTGACAATGTCAAATCTCTTTTTTCTTCAGGAGGTTAAATTCAGGCAATTTTGAAAACGGGCTTTTTGGCTAGAAATGTTATGATTTAGGACTAACAGAAAGTAACTTAAACATGAAAACATTTTAGCATAAAATAACAAATATTACCCATCTCATTTTTTTTACTGGGGTGCCGGAGGAAGGGGAAATTTTGAATACAACTACTTTAGGTTTAGAATACGAGTTATTTATATGTAACTAGCTGTTTTACCCGTGCTTCGCCACGGGCTATAATATTCTAAGCTCAGGTATCGATGATACGTTTGTTGTAAGTTCTAGATGTGCAATAGGAAGATTTTTGATATTTTAACTGGGACGACAGTCGCGGAGGAAAAAGGTAAGTTTAAAAATAGAGATCACCGTTTCATCGCTGTTTCTTCGTACCTTTAAATTAAAGGTGACCGAAAAGGTGACGATGGACGCGCCTTTTTCTCCCCGCGGCTGGCACTCCAGTTTCTATTGCACATCAAGAATATAAAACGGACCTACATACCAAAAAACAGACACCAGAAATTTAGCGGTACGGGGAAACAGTGATGAAAAGCTTTTCCCCCCGTGGCTGGCGCCCCAGTTAGAATATTAAAAAATCCTTTCTTATTGCACATCTAGAACATAAAACGAACCTAATTCAGCCTCCTAGGACGTACCAGTGCGGAGAAATCGCGATGATGTTAAGTGAGTGTCTTTCTCTTTTATATATATAGATAGATTTTATTTAAAATTTCTCATTCCTCTGGCCGGAATGTGAAAGAAATGAGAAGGTTAAATTTTATTATTTTTTGCTCAAATGTTCTCATATTTAGGTTAAGTACTTTCTACTGCATAGCCATACTTCAGACTTTCTACCCGAAAACGCCCGCTTTCTAAACGGTCTGAATTCAACTTCCTGAAGAAAAATGAAATTTGACTTTGTCAGTCTACGGCACTCTTGATGATTTCAGTAAATGAGAAACCTTTCTAAGAACACAATAATTGAAGTTTTACATCGAAGCCGGAAACCGGGGCCGGTATAGGTACAGGGTGTAACGAAATAAAAATTCAGACTCCTCTATCTCCGCCCATGATTATTTTTTCGTTGCCGCCATAAAATGGACATAATTATAAAATTTCAAGTCTCTCTAGCACTTGCCGTTCTCGAGATATCTTGTTTACAGACAGACACACACAAGGACCAATGGCTGAAACTTGAGATTTGGGCTCTGGGGACCTCAAAATTACAATACTTTCCTTTTATTTCCATAGGATAAGGAAAGTAAGAAAACAAACGATCTGAGAATTAATTCCACCCTTTGAGGAAAATCTACCTCGGGCGGGAATCGAACTTCCAATCTCGATTTCAAGAGACAAGTGTCCTTACTTGACTAGCAAGCAAGACTGTTTGGTTTCACTTTAAATAAACAAGATCTTATCAAACGAAAAACAGGAGATACTCGTATAATATCCACTAAAAAATTCTTGCATTTAGATCACTCGAACCCACGTCCTTTGCATTATTAGGTATTTTCGTCACTGTTATGCAACACAGTTTCTGATAATTGAGGAAATTATAATTTCAAAAAAGTAGGTTTTGGGAATGTTCTACATACATTTTTTCCCAAATTATCATAAAAATTAAGCACTATTCCATGAAGGAAATTTAGTCCACTATTCGTTTGGAGTGTAATGATGGTTTCATTGGAATCCTCATTAAAAATTACACCGAAAATAACTATCTATCATTTCTAGTTTGTGACATACTCGGAGGATATGCCAACCATAAGTTTAAATGTCCATGTAAAATCCTATGGGACGACCAGAAAGTGCAAACCCTGTACTATAGCTGAGTAACCAAACTGCGTTTCAAGAAGATGAGAAAAAAATGAGAATAAATCTGACTTTTATATTAGTAATCATACCACCGAGGTACAACCCTTTAAACGCGATCAGAGAACACCACACATAGATTTCATACTCTATTTGCAACCCAATATTCCATTCCAACAATAATTCTGAGAATTAATTCCACCCTTTGAGGAAAATCCACCTCGGGCGGGAATCGAACTTCCAATCTCGATTTCAAGAGACAAGTGTCCTTTGACATACTGGTATTGAAGTGGTTGTTTCTGATTCAAAATCATAAAACTCACCTAGACACCAAGTTTGTTGGGTAGAATGTGTTAGGAGTAGTACCTATTGGGTTAAGTTCCTCATGGGTTCGTGCCCTCGTGATGCTGGCTATTTTTCCGGCCTAACCCAGGCTAGGTGAGGTCAATGTTGGTAGCCGGTAGCCGGTTTTCAAGATTTCAGCGAATGGAGGGTAAAACCTCCGTCTCGAATGACCAATATATGTTAAAGAAACGTTTAGCCAATTTTTTTAAAAAAAAAACATCAAATTTAAATTAGTTTAACAACTCCTACTTAAAAGTTCGCCAACGTTTATGTATATTTCACATTAACGGGCAGTACATTCCCCAGGGCACATCCACTACAATGGAGAGATCGTTTAGTATGGATTAACGGGCCGTACATTCCACAGGGGCACAGCCACTACAATGGAGAGATCGTGATCATCGTAATATTGGTGATAACACTACTAAAATATATAATCCAAGGTTTCGCGTGTTTTGTGCGAGTTTATATTTGACAAAAATTTAAATATTTCCCTTTAAAAGGGCGGCGCTCATGAATCTTTCAATATTAATTTTTTCCATTACAGTGAATAGGTTCATATAAACGACGATTAAAAAGAAAATTCGCCAACCTTGGCATTGTTGTTGATTAAACAACTTGGGTTGGGTATTAGACAACTTAAAGTTTATAATTACAATAATTGAAGAAGAAGAAAATCTTCTCCTTTTCGTCGACTTATTTTCTTGCTATGTGTTATGGTATATCTTCCCTCCCACCCCCTCTCCCACATATATCTTAAAATTATAGCTTTTCATTGTTGTCATTATTAGGTGGCATATACCCAGAAGGAAAGGGAAATAAATGGTCAGATTATTTGCCCCAAAAAAAGATGTTGCGGAATGCCAACAAGAGGCAGATCAAAAATGTAAACTACGCGCGGCGCGGTCAGGGGTACTTAACTATTACTTAAG
The DNA here is from genome assembly GCA_012654025.1 of Pachypsylla venusta. Taxonomy (NCBI): domain Eukaryota; kingdom Metazoa; phylum Arthropoda; class Insecta; order Hemiptera; family Aphalaridae; genus Pachypsylla; species Pachypsylla venusta. The sequence continues at coordinate 13,531,775 of CM022874.1, read as the reverse complement.
CAGAATTGGTTCCAACATCGAAGATAAACATCAAAGTGTGTGGCTACACCTTTTCAATCCGGTAATCCTGATAGACTACACCAAAAGAAGTTGCAATTTTCCAGAACCTAAGTAAAATATTGACCTCACCGGAAGTACCATAAGACCTTTACATAAGACCTCGTACTCGTCCCAGGACAACTTGGAATTTGCCAACTTCAACCAAGAAAATTTTACATATTATCTACCGTTGCTCGTAAATGTCGTTCACTCCCCCCCCCCCNGACGTCTCTGTAACATCAATTGGTTATTCGAGACGAGGTTTTACCCTCCATTCGCTTGAAACTTGCAAACCAGCTCCCCACATTGACTTCACCCAGCCTGGGTTGGGTCGGAAAAACAACCAGCAACACGAAGGGGCGAACCAACGTGAAGACCCACATGGTATAACCTCGCTAGACGTTGTTTAACTTCAGTGATCTAAAGGGAACTGGTGTATTCAACGTGCCATAGACGCTGGATAGACCCCCTTTCCCTTTTTATGTTTTAGGTTTTTGCAACTTGATAAAAGATTACTTACCTTGATGAGGTTGGCTGCTATACTGGAACAGGGCGATACAACTATTTTGAGGCATCGGTCATGTACTACAAAGTTACAAACTGAAATGAATAAAAATTGACAAAATTGCATTAGTGCAAAAATACATTGCATTAGTACAAAACCAGTCAAGTGTATGGCCCGGATTTCTCAAAAAGCCAATCTAGGGCATAGTCATTAGTCTGGGAGGCGCTGTTCAGTTTGAGTGTTGGCCAAAACCGAAATACAAGTACTTCTGTGAACAGCAGGCTCCACTCAGTTAAAATGGGTACCACCAAAAAACTAATCATAAAATTTTATGAACATAATAAATGTCCAGACCAAGTTTCATCAAAGGACAAGTTACCGTAGATTCATCTATTTAGCCATTAGCATATACGGCTTTTTACTAAACATCTCTTTGATGTTTTTTACTAAACATCTCTTTGATGTTTTTTTACTAAACATCTCTTTGATGTTTAGAGAGTTAATAATACTGAAAAATCAGAAATTTGTGTGTACCTATGTATGTCGTAGGGGTTATCTGTTCCTGTACACAGCCCAAACGGTAGAAGATAGCGAAAATTGATGTGAGTGGACCCCCCAAATAGCATGGTCTACGACCTCAGGAAAATTATCAAAACTAAAAAATGTCAAGCCGTTTTCGAGTTACGGCCAAATTTCTAATTTATTCTCCAAAATCTAAAAGTCACGTTCCGATATCTTAAATTTTGTAGCGACAACATATCAACTCAAAGCGAGAAAGTTTTAGGTGGCCTGTTAATCCTTATTTTAGAACATTTTCTGCAACGGTATGACCAGCCATTCCAGAGTTACGAGAATGGCCTTGCCTCTAAGGCCCATGACGAAACGTTTAAATCTTGGTTTTTAAAAGGTTGAAATATACAGGGTGGACACAAACCCATACACCCCCCCCCCCAANCATACCCCCCCCCCCCAATTCCATTGCCCTAAGCTAAAATAGCAATATATATAAGAATCGTAGCAAGCACGGGCGGAACAGCTAGTATAATATAAAATAAGGAGGGAAACCCAGACTGTTTCACTCCTCTCCCGGATCGCCTTTATTTTGCCTTGCTCTCTTATTTTTTTGCGTCTGTGTGTTTTGATCTTGGGTTACCTACGTCGGATAGTATTAAGTTGGCAGAATAAAAAATCACCAAATAATTGGCAGGTCGTCTGATTTCTTTAGCATTACCCAAGGCACACCACATGGACACGAACTATCATTGAACCAAGTTATATTGGAACGAACAGATAAAACAGATTTTCTTGAAAAAAATTGTAAAAATAATTGATTTGCAAACCGTGCGTGTAAAGGCACGGTTCTATCTGTTCTCTCTGTCGCAGAGGCTCTGTCACAGTTTATTTTTGTGGAAAAATGACTCAGATTAGAAAATATCACACAAAATTCCTTATCTATATAGAAGAAAAGATTTTTTTTTTATAATGGGCTGAAATTTTCGATGTCGAGTTTTCAATGTCAAAACATGTTTCGAGGTCCCCAGAGGTCAAATCTCGAGTTTCAGCTAATGATTGGTGTTCTCAATAACGGTATTATCTGTCAGGTTCTGTGTATATAATTGACATTGAATGCAGAAAATTGATATGAATAGACACCAAATTTTTATCTCTACCGTTTTCATTTTTTGCAGGATTCGTGAAAACCGCTAAAAAGACCACCAACGGGTGATTAGATTTCAACCAAAAGTGGCTTTGAGCATTCCATGCAGAAACTTGTTATAAGGCACCAATTTTCAAACTCTAGCGCTAACCGAGCTCGTTTTAGACAGAACCGATAAAATATGGCCAAAAATCGCTAAGAATCAGAAAAAACCCGTAGTTCAACAAAAAGTTTTAAGTGTCGTTCTTGGAACAAAAATGACATGCATAATACAATTTAAGTCTCTAGGACATTCCGTTCTTGAGATATCTTATTTACAGACAGACAAGACACACACACGGACCAATAACTGAAACCTGGGGACCTCAAAACGTGTTTTGGCATTGAAAAATGGACATGGAAAATTTAAGCCCATTACAATGCTTTCCTTTTTATGATATAAGGAAAGTAATAAAATCAAAACAATATAAAGGGTGGTAAAAATGACCTGAGCTGTCAAAAACATAAAATAAACTTCTTTTTTAACTGTGTGACGTTTCTTTTGAGCCACCACAAAATGACGAGTGAATAAAGAAATGACCTCACCCAGCGTAGGTTGGGCCGGAAAACACCCACAAAATTGAAATAAACAAGTTTTTTGTTGGAGTGATTTTTTTTATATATATATAAAAAATATAAAAGAATCAACTTTAGATCAATCTAATGTGAGATAAAAAAAAAGACATGAACCAACAACAAATTGAAATNTTTTTTTTTTTTTTTTTTTTTTTTTTTTTTTTTTTTTTTTTTTTTTTTTTTGTGAAAAGTGCCTCAGATAAAAATGATAAGAGAAAATGTCTCGAAAAGAAACAACTTCAGATCAATCTAATGTGTGACGTCAGTGCACGACGCAATCGCAAAACAATATTTATAATAATTTCTCTTCATTAAATAAATAAAATATTTTTCTTCTCTTTTTCGTCGTCTTATTTTCTTGTTATGTGTTACGGTGTATCTTCCCTCCCACCCCCTCTCCCACATATATCTTAAAAGTATAGCTTTTCATTGTCATTATTAGGTGGCATGCAGTTACCAGACCGTCCCAATTAGTTTGGTAGATAAATAATAGGACTTTTGTGCCTTGGATCGACTATATTTGTGTTATGGTATATCAATACCCCATCCATATAAATATATTAGAGTTAAATCTTTTGATTGTCATTATTAGATAGTATGCATCAGTTACCAGATATAAGTAAGCTGCCGTGGATAGTTTATAAAGAGTAGGTGCGTCGTACCTTGGTACCTATTATTAGATAGTATGCATCATTTACCAGATATAGGTAAGGGCTGGTGTGCCGTGGATAGTTTATAAAGAGTAGGTGTGTCGTACCTGGGGGCGGTTTTCAGGGTTGTCTACCCCATAGGTACTCACTTCAAAGATGTATTTTGTTATTGATTTTCCATTATTATTTCGTGGATTTGGTTCAGGCGGTTTTCGGGGCGGTCACGATAGGTACTCACTTCAAAGATGTAATTTGTTACTATTACTTCAAAGATGTAATTTGGTAAAAAAAAACTGTAAATTATACCAAAAATCTACCAAAAAAATTATACCAGAATCCAAAAATCGTTTTTTTTTTTATAGGCTAAGGTANATCGTTTTTTTTTTTTTTTTTTATAGGCTAAGGTAAGTACAATCTCCTTCGTCCGTTGTCTACCCTGAATAGCAGTTTCGCTAATAAGCGTTGACAATTTTAATAAAATTTTGCTATCTGGGACTCATTTTTCGTTCATAATGGTAGCTGAAACTTATCGTTACTTTTAAAACACAAATTTTAAAAGGCTCCGTAATAATAAGAAAAGCATAATATAAACGTAAAATTGTAAACGCATATGCTAAAATGGCACAGGTTTCAATTTAACCTTCGCTACCTCTTTTTTTTGATATAACGTTTCTTTAACACCTAAATTCATTCGGGACGAGGAAAAATATTATTTTAGCCAACGTTGAATACACCAGTTCCCGATAGATCACTAAAGTTAAGCAACATCCAGAGAGGTTTTAAAAAGTGGATGTCCATGTGGGTTCGTGCACTCGTGATGCAGTTTTTTTCCGGCCCAAACCAGATGTAAAAAGGCGTTAAGCCAAAAAATTCATGTATCCATTTTTGATTCGAGCTTTTGTTGTGAAGTTACAGGATATTTTGTGTTATTCTTTTAATTGATGATATCTCCCTCATTCTTGCTGTGATATGTAAAAAATTAACCCTAGCATTGCCAAGGGGAGGGGGGGTACAAAGTACCCGCGTTTTAGCATAAAGCTTGTAGTAATCAAATTATGATACTTATTTTAATGAGACCTTTAATAATTGTCACAAACAATATTCCATCATAGTATATAAATATATGTATGTTCTAAGCCTTCCAAGGGATGATATTGAAGCCAATCTTTGGGTGCGGGTACTTTATACCAAAGCATGGTACCAATACATTGATTGTCTAAAGCTACCATAAATTGTCTAAAGTGTCTAAAATGTCTAATTATGTACCACATGCAAGAAATAAGTGTGTGTAAACACTGTCAAAAGACATTTGTCTGTGTGGGATGTCAGGAAGGACAAAGTTCTGATTCAGAATAGATTTCCTAGGGTCAAGCGATTTTTTTTATATTTTCATTTACATTATTTTATTTCTCGGATTTAATTTTATTTTTATGTAAGATAATAAGATAATAATTGATTTAGTTTATATTTTTTTAGTTTTTAATACATAAATAACGACTTATTGTAATTAAAAAAATCATTTTATCCTTTACTTTGTTTGCGGGTACTTTGTACCCCCCCCCCCTTAGTAATGCACGTAATTGAATATAGCTTGGCAATCCTAGGGTTAAAATGTTTTGGAGAACTTAGAATAATGACTGTTAAAATGTTTTCCCAGTTGAGATCAGCAATAATCAAACTAATTTTGAAAGTCGATTTTCTCGAAATCTACTTTATGAATTTTTATTTCTCTTCTCTCATTTATGAGAACAAAACCAATGAAACAACTACTTTTGTTTCGATGAATTTGTCAAAAATGATGACTTATGTCAATTTTTGGTCGCCCAAAGATATATTTATAAGAAATCATTTTTTTGCACCTGTGACCAAATTAAGAAAAATTTTCTGGTATAGATGATCTGATGGGCGTTATAATGATGTGTAGACATCAGTTTATAATGGTCGGGGGGGGTATTTANGGGGGGGGGGGGGGGGTATTTACAAATGAACGCACGTGTTTTTAAGTATCACACATTCTGTGAATAGCGTCGAGCGAGCACTATGTTTTACACTCCGTGAGAGAGTGTTTCTTTATTATTTATTCTATTTTGGATATTGGGCCCGCTCTGCTCCGCAATTATTTAGTAATCATTTGTACAGATACATACAGTGTATTACAGGGTGAATAAGAACAGTCACATGTGCTAAACAGGATCTCGGATCCTTTTGTAGATAAAAAAAAAACAATATTTTGACTAAAGTATTTTGTAAACAAGGTCTATGAGGAAAACTGCCCTGTGGTCAGTCAGTAATAAGAAATCCACCTGGTGGACTGACGAGTTGACTCGGCTCAAGAAATCGACTCGGTGGCTGTTTAATTGAGCCAAGATAAACAATGACTGGGAAGCATATTACCACTCATTAAAAGAATACAACAAAACTTTTCTCACGGCTAAGTGGGTCGGATTAAGAAACCTATGACACTAGGATGAAAACATCTCCGAGGCATCAAAACTTCAGATCATATCTAAGGAACCAGTTACATTGGGGACTTCGGAGAAGCCTGATGGAAGATACACGGAAACCGGGAAAGAGACTATGGAGTTACTTCTCCAAACTCACTTCCCGGGTTCTGAAATGACTAACTCTCAGGCAATCAACAGTTCACTCTGCCAAGGAAATCCATTTCGAAGGCCCAAAGAGGAAGACTGGACTGTTGCCAAAAGGGTTGTCACATACAACACGTTCAGTCCGTATAAAGCTGCTGGGATCGATGGGATCTTTTTCAACAGGGAAAGAGTATGATTGTGCCCATCTTTTGCAGAGTATTCGGGGCAGGCATAGCATCAGGCTATGTACCAATGTCTAGGAGAAACGAAAGGGTGGTGTTCATCCCAAATCCTTGGAAGGAGACCTACTCAGAGGCAAAATTCAGGCCAATCACCCTCTCGTCTTTTGCTCTAAAAACGCTTGAGAGACTTGTTGATAAATATGTGAGGGGAACCTCTCTAAGGGAAAACCACTCCACAGGCATCAGCATGCGTATCAAACGGGAAATCGTGTGAATCGGCCTTACGCCAGCTGGTGTCTGTGATTGATCTTTTGTAAAGAAGCCGCTCTTCAGGCATTCCTTGACATCGAGGAGACGTTCGACAACACGCCCTGCGACCTGTGAGGCAATGACACAGGCGTCTCGCAGGCGGGGGATCAAGTCCACTCTCTGTGAGTGGATTGGGACCATAGAAGATAAAATGTGACCGCTTTATCGTTTTCAAAAGGAAAATAAATCATGTTTAGATAGTATCTAGAATGTTTGTAGTTATTATGAAATATTAGTTTGAAAAAACTTTATCTATCAATTAGGTAACTACAATTAATTTTTCGAGACCCAAGCGTTTTCGCTTGTTATAACTTTGTCTAGGTCTAGATAGACAAAAGCGCTCGGGTCTCGAAAAATTAATTGTAGTTGATACATAAAAGTTTTTTTAAATTAAAATAAATCATACTTGAGATTGTGAGAAGTTATACTTGAGAGTGATATTTTTTCATTATTGTTACCAACAAAAATCATGTGTATTAATTCACTAACTTCAATATTTCATTTTGGTGAGCTCGACTCGTTGGGTGTATTAATTTACTTATTTAAATATTTCATTTTGGATACCCCGACTCGTTGGGTGTATTAATTTAATTATTTAAATATTTCATTTTGGTGAGCCCGACTCGCTGGGTTTATTAATTTACTTATTTAAATATTTCATTTTGGCTACCTCGACTCATTGGGTGTATTAATTTGCTTATTTAAATATTTCATTTTGGTGAGCTCGACTCGTTGGGTATTATTAAAGTTCTAATAATAGTGTCTGTGTTGAGCCGGAGGAAATCTATTTTCAGCTCTTATTTTTAATTTTATAAGAAAAGTAATTTAATGAGAAAAGTGATTNTCGACTCATTGGGTGTATTAATTTGCTTATTTAAATATTTCATTTTGGTGAGCTCGACTCGTTGGGTATTATTAAAGTTCTAATAATAGTGTCTGTGTTGAGCCGGAGGAAATCTATTTTCAGCTCTTATTTTTAATTTTATAAGAAAAGTAATTTAATGAGAAAAGTGATTCCACTCTCATCATACCAATCTCTGATGGGCAGTGGCAAAACAAAACACCTCCAAAAACCCTGAACCCACGAGACCAGTCAGTCCAAATGAGATCAAAGTCCTCAAATATACCACCACACCACAGGGGGTTATTAAAATAGACACAAGTAGCTTGCTAAGAATCATTGGTCCAATGTTTCACGTAAAATTTGTGTTTAATTTAGTTTAGGTAGTTATATATTTCCATTAGTATTTCCTCACGGATCGAGTTATACAGGTAGAAAATGAATAACTAGGAAATTAAAACTCTATTATTGTTTTGTAACAAATTGGCGCTAGTGGCCTACGCCAATATAATAAATTGGGCTTCAAAAATAAATGTTACCAACCTACATTTTAGCAGCAAACAACGACTCAAATTACAGCTACAGTCTGTTTATAACTAGGTACCTATCAATAATTTTAAATATTTTTGGATTTTAATGAACTAAGCACACGGCTGGATTGATTTTGCCTCAAAGACGAATCGCAAAAAGAACGGACAGTTAGCAATTTACAATGAAATTGTGATTCATTAATGTTTACATCAATGATTTGAAATAAATAATCTATGCTGAAACCGTGTTCACAAGCAAAACACCAGTCAGCAAAGAAATTCAATATTCACATCATTGAATAATGTTTACATGAATGATTTGAAATATTTTGGATTTCAATGAAATTATCATCAATACTGAATCCGTGTTCACAAACGAAACACCAGTAAGCAAAGAAATTCAATATTCAATTAATTTAATAATGTTTATATGAATGATTTGAAATATTTTGGATTTTAATGAAATTATAATCAATACTGAATCCGCGTTCACAAACAAAACACCAGTCAGCAAAGAAATTCAGTATTCAATTAATTGAATAATGTTTACATGAATGATTTGAAATATTTTGGATTTCCATGAAATTATAATCAATACTGAATCCGTGTTCACAAAGAAAGCACCAGTCAGCAAAGAAATTCAATATTCAATTCATTGAATAATGTTTACATGAATGATTTAAAATATTTCGGATTTCAATGAAATTTTAACCAATGCTGATCCCATTATCACACAAAAACCACCAGTCAGCAAAGAAATTAAACTAGCAATATTCAATGAAATTTTAATTCATTGAATAATGTTTACATCAAACCAATGCTGATCCCATTATCACACAAAAACCACCAGTCAGCAAAGAAATTAAACTAGCAATATTCAATGAAACTTTAATTCATTGAATAATGTTTACATCAATGATTTGAAATAATCTGGCTTTCAATGAAATTATTATATTCAATTAATTTTGAGTACAAAAACAAAACATTCCATATGAAGAAATGCATATTTTATTCAAATGAATAAATATGTTGAAAATTAGCAACGAATTTCAAGTGTAAAATTTGTGATGTAATACAAGTGTTCCCATAGGCTCTTCGCTTTGCCTAAACGAAACACACTTTTATCGATTTGCTTTTCCTTTTTGGGAAATATATTTTCCTTTATATTTGGAAAAAGATGAAATTAGAAAATTTCAATGAATTGGATAAATGAACGTATGTAACATACTAATCATCATTTCTATTGGGAATTATTTATTTTTGATATTTTTATTGGGACGTCATGTTTATTGAGAGGGGGGAGGGTATCCTGGAAGAATTGTAAGTTACAACTCACTGGGACATCATCAAGAGTACTCACCTTCGCAGATATATCCCTGTTGGATAAGTCCCCACAGCATATCCGTGCAGTGGTGACAATACGTTGGCTTATGAAAGGTTTTCTTGCTGAAGGTGTGCCCGTGGTTGGCTGGGGGCGACGCCATATTCCCCGACCCACCGCGGGGCCGTTCACGCCAGATTTTCACCGTGTATATATACCGTGAACGACAAACATTTTACATGACTACGTAATATCGGAACCACATGTGAACATGGTAGTGCCCTGACAATCAGAGCACTATGCCTAGGGCACATTTTTTGACGTGTTTCCGACACAGCTGACCATCACTAGCGAGAGTTGACTTCGCGCATACACGTCGCGCAACACCCGATAACTGCACTGCACCGGGTCGTCATCATTTTCAGCAAAAAAGAAAGAGAGAGAGGAAAAACAATACGCGTGCCTCGAATTTTAGGTATTCTGCGCAGCTGCTAAATTTCGAATGAATTGATATTTAGGGTGATATCTGTTGAGTTTTAAATTTACTAGCACAGGGACTCGTGCTATTTGAAGAGAAATAATTATTGATTGCGTGTTGTTCGCGTTTTCTAATCTGATAATGGGGAAATGTTCAAAAGTATAAATTGCATAGGATGGCGGCACGGTCGGCAGTACTAATGTGGTCACGAGGGACAGTTAACAAGACGCAACCACAGTGCCGGATTAAGTTTGAACTTGACGGGGTTTACACGCTATTATCCTTTTTTGTACCTAACTAGATTATTTTTCATCCTTTATTGTCAAGCATGAGCAGAACTCCGCAGCTGATTTTATAAGAGCGATTCTTTTCAAGCAAGTTCCATGATTAAAGATAGAACTGTTCCAGAGCATAATCTTACTATTATATAGAGTGTTTTACATAGATTTGGGCATAAAGAAGAAATACAGTTTTCATGTTGATTAATTGATTTTTTATTTTTTTAGAAATATCTCATCTTACTATCGGTACCAAAGTATTTCAAATTATTGTGGGTATGCTAGCAACATGTCTCTGAGGTGCCACCAGAGCGGGCGGAGACTGCTAGACGATGAGTGACTGAGTGGTCAGCATACCACTCACATTCTTTGGTATTAAATTTTATACTAACCTGTCCGATTGTATTTATGAAATCAATAATATTAATTTCATTTCATTTTCCATTTGCTAGCTTCAACATAATTTATTTAAGCACTAGCTTTATATTTCAGGCATCTTTATATTTGAATCGCAATGCTGTTTAGTTGTGGTAATACAAATTTTAGTTTATTATTATGAATAATGAATTTTTGGGACCGTCAACCTCAAAATTTTATATCTAAACTAAATTAAACACATATTTTACGTGAAAAATTGGACAAATTCTGACTCGGTCGGGTTTGCGCGGGGGTGTCATTTATTGTGGCAAGGTCACAGGACATGGACATTTTTAAAAATAGAAAAAAACTTTATTTTATTTAATGTCTACATTTTTATTTATTTTAAGAATAAAATTGCATAATTATCTACCTACCCTACATAATAAAAATTACAATCAAAAAATAATTGGTAAAATCTAATAAGTCTTAGTACCTAATAGTACTAAAAAATGCTTTTTACCAGAAGTCTGAAGTTATCGATTTTGACAAAAAATAAAAAATCAGAGATCAATTTAATGAGATCATGAGCTTCAAGGGACTGCGAGAAATAACCTAAAATTGTGTTTCATCCAACCAGAAACGAAAGATTAAGTTTTCACGGAGAAGATTGCAGATTCTAAATTATAACCTAATCTCTTTCTGGTTGGGGGAGTACGAAAGTAAAAAATCCCACTGGGTGCTTGGGATAAACTTTGTTACGTAATTTTAATTGAAAACATTAAATATTTAATGTGAAATACACTTGGACCTTACTTAACCAATCAAAAGAGTTGGATCCCTATAAACCATCTATAAACCAAATTTTTGAGCCTCAAGATTAACAAGAATAAGGACATTTATCAAAAAGTGACTTCACAATGCGTAGAGAGTAGAACATGTTCAAAAGTTTAGTAGCATATCGAAGAAATAGTAGAACGCTTCAAGTAGAGTCGTGAAAATAAGCTTCTCATAAAATAAAATTGCAACTCCGACTCTTTCTGCCAAAAATTAGGAAAACTCCGACTGCACGACGCTCCAAGGCATAACCAGAAAACTACATTACTAGATTCTAAGACTCTACCATTAATCTAATACATTTCTGCTTGAACGAGCACTTGTTCTTCTCTCCAAACATCTCCAGGCTTCCAACAGTTGGAAGAACACGAGAAAATATAAACACAACCATATTCTAAATGGCCAGACTCTCCAGAGCCACTGGAAGATAATTGTAAGGACAAAAATGGGATGAGAGTGGAGAGAATTTGGACTTCAAATATAACAGACCCGTTACAATATTTACACCTGGTTCCCACGTGCTCACCACTTTGCATCCAGAGGATTCCAAGATTATCCCGACAATACCTAAAAATAGATAAAACCAAACCCTTCACGTAACCTGAACACAAATAATTGAACAAAGTCTAAATCGAAATCAAAACTTATCAAACAGTCCAACTAATTCACCTAAATGTACTTTATTGCATATTGCAATAAACGAGTATTTCAACTTGCATTCAAAAGATTGCTTCCTTGTGTTACTGACATAATTAAACAGCCAAGTGAAGATAGATAAAAATGAGAAACAAGCTTGCAAAAGGTGGAGCAATTCCCATATTTAGGTATGTTGTGCGTCTCCGCCATCTTGAATATGTTTTAACAGATTTTTTTCAGTAACTTGTGGTTATCAATTTTAGTATTTGACCTAAATATTACTAATTTAGCCTTATTTTCAGTGCAAAATGTATAACGACCTTGTGGAGGATTTAATTTCCTGCTAGGTTCATACAAAATAATTGTCATGGGGTGCTCACATTTGACCTAAATATCGCTAATTTGGCCTTATTTTCAGTGCAAAATGTATAAGGACCTTGTGGAGAATTTAATTTCTTGCTAGGTTCATACAAAATAATTGTAATGGGGTGCTCACATTTGACTAAGTTTTGATTAAAAATTGAATAATAAAACCAAATTGCGCTGTCAAAATTTGACTTCGCCAAATAAACGATTCTGATTGGTGGATTATTTGATTATTATATTTAACATGTTGGGTGTATTTAGTCATTATAATATCTTTTTATATTTGATGTCAATATTTTCTAGTTGTATTGAAATGAAAGGTATGGGGTAAATATGTGTTTGCATATTAACATATTTTTTTGCCAGCGTCTATGGCACGTTGAATACACCAATTCCCGTTAAGTTAAGCAACGTCGAGCTAGGTTTTACCAAGTGGGTGGCTATTTTTCCCCCAACCCAGGCTGGGTAAGGTCAATGTGGGTAGCTGGTTTGTAAGTTTCCAGCAAATGGAGGTTAAAACCCCCGTCTCGAATGACCTATAGATGTTAAAGGGATGTTAAGCAAAAAAAAATTTACAAAAAAGACAATATCGATTCAGATTGAAATGATTATAAGGCGAGCTTTCAATAGCACTCAGGCTATCATCCTCATGCCAGTGTTGACTCTATGATGTTCAGAATACAAGTGAGCGTACGTTTACTTTTGTTGATCGAGCAGGTGTTGGTATATTCTTATATTGTTTCCCACATCGCTTTTATAATTGATGGAGCTCGGATTTTGATTTATAAAGGATGGTTCAAGTATTTTTCTTTTTTTATAATGTTGTTCACTGTGCAATAATTTTGGCGTCATCAAAATTAAAATAATGCTTATTTTCGAATGCGTGATTTGTAAGGGCCGTGTTGTTCTTTTCCTTTTTGACGTCATAATGGTGTTGGTATAATCGTTTTTTCAAGTATTGGCCTAAGTTTGCGACCTATATATTGCAATAATGTTTGTTGCGTCACATGAGTTTTTGAAAAATTCAAAAAAAATTACTTATGACATCGAATTTCTCATCAGTTTTGTATTTTTTTTTAAAAAAAATACTTAATAGCTGCTTTTAGATAGTACTTGTGAAATTTGCAATAAAATATAGGAGCAACTGGGAATTTGTTTTACATCTGCAGGCTCCAAAGAAGATTTTTTAGTATTTTCCGGGCCCACTTTTAAAAAACGTCCTAACCTAAAATATTTTTGTTATCCTTACCTTTAATTTCCTATAGGTACTCCATATGAAAACACAAAAAAAAAACAATGATATTTTTCTCACCTGACGACCTGACTTGGATTCCAACGTAGCCTTGTAATAAACCTATGGAAAATCTTATCACCATGCACCGGTACAACTTTTTCATAATTCTCACCAGATGCAGAATTACCACTTGAACTGAGGGCATTGTCCAGAGGATTCGCTTTCTGATAGTTCTGAAGGAGAATAGTTATGTGATCTGACAAGTTGTCAGGACTGGAATCGAAACCCTCTTCTTCAAAATTTAAAAAGTAAGGAGCGAATTCGAAGTTTTGAGAAGAGACCTAAAACAATAAAATGAAACACTTAACCCTGCTAATGAACAGGAGGTCTGGACATTCCCCTCTTATCTTTCAAGTTGAATGTTTTTCAAACGTTCCAAAACCGTGTAGTTATATTACCTGCGGAACTGGCACCACATTCTGGAGAAGAGAAACAACATTGACATTCGCAATGACAGGAGATTCAACCTCCACAACTTCTCCTTCGTCTCCTTCTATTTCCGCAGTAGCCATAGGTGATATAGCACATCCCATGGCCCCTAAAGGAGAAGATATACTAGTGGCCATATTTTCTTCTTTTGATGTATTCGTTATGGACAATCCATTTATTTCTGAAAGACAAATATTTTGAGTATTTATCCTCCCAATACTGAATGTATAAAAGGGAAGTAGAAGCCCTTCCTATTAAGCATTCCAAAAATTTATTTATTATTTATTTTATTTAAGAAAAGTTTACCCTTTTGGTAGATACCCCCAAATAAGGAATCTTACGTACAAGGCAAACATTTTTATATCCTAGAAACATACTCCAAATTTTATATTCAATACTTTACCACTTTGATATTCAATATGTAGGCGAAATTACTGATAATAATTTGAAGTTCATATTGAATAAATAATTAAAAGATTTGTATTGATAAGTCCTTTAAAATAAGCTACACAAAAAGGGAAGTTTCAATTAAAAGAGAGGGCACGGAAAAAGGGGAGAAATTTTAAACATGGTCGACGATTAGGAACGAACTGGCCGAACTTAAGTCATTACTGAGCATGTGAATCTGAAAATAGACGGCATTTGTACGGTCATCTTTAAATACTCTCACAATCTCAGTTGCCCCCCCCCTAGGCCAGATGTACGCCCCTGGCTACGCCCTTGATAATGTTGATTTCCGATTGTAATATTTGGTTCTTTAAACAATCCAAATGATAACCAAGGGCAATTTTATAAGGTTTGAATGATAGCGGCAATATAACTTTTTTAAAAAAAATTTTTTTCTTAACGTCTCTTTAACATCTATTGGTCATTCAAGACGGGAGTTCTATATACCCTCCATTCGCTGGAAACTTAATGCAAACCAGCTACCTACATTGACCTCATCCAGACTGGATTGGGCCGGAAAAAAGAACCAACGATACGCGGTGTATCCAAGTACTGACCACGCCCGACGTTGCTTAACTTCATGTCAATGTTTATATGAGTAAAGCGAGCAAAATTCCTAAAAACAGTGTTGCCAGACTATATTTTAATCCCGATTGCGTGTCGAAAAACACACGATCGTGATAGGGAGTATTAACCCTCGAGTTTCTTGGTAGGACGCAAAAATTTCTAACACTGTGATAACATGCTCCAAACACAAACACGAGCGTTTCCTAACACGGCTTTTGGTAGGACCGGGCCTTAATGGTTTCTCCATAATATTAACTAACTTGACGAACTAAGGAATCGTATCAAAGCAGGATTAACATTCGAGGGAGCCATTTCAACGCGGTCGAATGATTCTGTTATCACATATTAATGCTTCGTAACAGATGGCGGTGCTCCAAATTCTAACCGCATAGCTGAAGCCACGGAATTTTAAAACGGCTCTTTAAGAAAAACAAGTCTAGCAAGATATTACAAAGCCTTCCTCACCTGTAGCAAGGTTTCCGTTTTCATCATCCCCTCCACCTTCATCATCATTGTCAGATCCCCAATCTTCAGAATGCACACACCACTGATTAGAAGCATTTGTCAGTGAATCGTTCTGAGTATTATTTTTTGGAAATGAATAATTTGGATCTAATGTTTGGTATCGGATACATTTCCAACTGGAGATGAAAAAGAAATACTTATATCATAAAAAGGAAACATTTAATTTACACCCGTTGAATATTGTCACCAGATACATCAAATTTACTTTAAAAAAACATTCCTTTTTACATTTTATTATTAATCCATCAAAAAACACAGCCCCTTTTTTGACATTAGGCAATAATATAGATTTTGCCAAAAAAAACTGTTCGTTTCAGTCTTTCACAGCTTTCACCTTTTATATAACCAGTTATTATGTGCATAGAATCTCAAAATTTTGGGAATAAGGTTTATGATAAAAAAAAATGTGCATTTAAATGACAAGACAAGTGAGGTCTTTAGTTTAACTCCAAGATTTTGCACTTTTATATAACCAGTTATTATGTGCATAGACTCTCAAAATATTGGGAATAAGGTTTATGATAAAAAAAATGTACACTTAAAAATGTACATTTGCACACCGTTATAATATAAAGTTTATTTAAAGAACACCAGAAAACTTTCCCTTTCAAATACAGATACACGTGTTTCAGCTTTTTTTCAAAATTCAAATCCATTCTCAAGACATTGAACTATTCTTCTTTTTTTAAGACACCCTGCAGATATTCTTAATATTTTACATTGGAACTCTTGTTTTCTTTCTTAATGGATTTTTTTTTGTCACTATAATTATTAAAATGTCGTTACTAAAGGGGGGCGTTGAGAGTAATGTTACTTCGTAAAAACTGTGAAAGGGGGCACCATTGGAAAAGGTTGGGAAGCACTGATATAAACTATTACCATGCAAAATTATTAACCAAAAAATCACTGACATGGTGTATTTTTTTCTCGTGCTGCATGGCTCCAAACAACAAACACACTTAGCATTTATGCTATCAGTAGAAGGGGAGCTTTGAGAGTAATGTTACTTCGTAATTATATATTGGCTATCTTAGTTGAAAATAAAAAACTATGAGCATTTGATGGTCATTTCACCCCCCCCCCCCCTAGAATTTATGAAATACTCAACACAAATAGTTAAATTAATCGTATAGATAGACAGGTGTTTAAAGAAAACATTGAGAGCTTAAACAAAATTACGCAACGATTGACTGCCTTTGGTATTGAAAATTTTCTAAAGGTGCTTAAACTTTTGTACCTTTTACTTTGGTTCCAACATTGAGAGTTGATACAAGCATACACAACAAGTGACCTATGATACGGAGAATTGTCTAAGGGTGCATAAAGTTGAACAACTAAAACTAAATTGAGACCACAAATACTACACGATGGAGATAACTGGACATCAGGATCCCACACCTAGAAGTTAAAGTAAAGATTGTATTATCACGAAAAGTAGCAACACCACCAAGTCAAACAACAAATATTCCAAGAACTTCACAGTTCCATGTACTAAGTCCAATTGAGATTATTCCACCTAACTTTCGTACCGACGCGTCGACAACAACCCGCTTGCTTCGTCTATGGATTTAGAGCTAAATCTTTGGTAAATTTAGAGCTAAATCAATCGTTTGATTGTTTAACCCTAGGATTGCCAAGCTCTATTCAGTTACGTGCATTGCCAAGGGGGGTACAAAGTACCCGCAAACAAAATAAAGGATAAAATGATTTTCTTTATTACANCCCCCTAGGCAATGCTAGGGTTAATGGCCGAAAAGCTGATCACAATAAAACCATTAATTTAAATGCAGACCTTACCAACCTAGAACATAATATATTTTTTAGCCTAGCATACCTCTTGTGTCTGAGAATCTGAGCATGAATGTGATCAAAAACATTAACAATCAATTCCGGCACATGCCAATGGATGGATACTCTCATATAATTAAATTTGTAACTTACATTTAAATTGTCAAGAAAAAAAAGGTTCAAATTCAATAAATTAAAAATTACAGCTAAATATCCTATTGTGTCTTGTTAGCGACCTCATCCTTAAAGCTTCAATACTCTGCATTGCAGTATAAAATTAAATAATAACCTAGTTTTTTTTTTTTTACTGAAATTTTCAACTTACTAGTTTTCCACCAATTTTGTTGGTTGTAAAGTCGACTAAACTTGAATGTTTATGAGACCGAGAAAATTTTAGACTATAAAATTCAAACTCTGTAAAAAACTTCGAAAGATCTGAAAGTTGAAAGTTTACTCTTTATCTTCAGATGAATGTTAGTTCACTCATTCACTGTCCACTCAACTCAACTACTCAACTATCTTATCTTAAATTGATAGAAGTTAGCTCACATATCCCATACATATCCTCAATCGGGGAGGAGTAAATGGCATTCTTTTCAAAAAAATTTTTTTTTGAAATCACTTTTTTATTGGCCGTTATAGATCCCTTTTGGACGATTGTACATACGCAACAGAGGCATGGCCCTAATTTTTTTTCCTAACTTCTCTAGTTGGGTTAAAATTGGTTAAAAGAATTCAAAGGACGCCATATACTCCTCCCCGATTCCAGACACATTCTTTGAAACAATATTGTCAGGTTCAGAGGTACCTAGTACCTAGGTATTCCTAGAAAAATTTTTTATATGTGAGGTAAAATCTGAAGGACGCCTTATTCCACCAAAAAATCGAAGGTATTCATAGGTCTTGTAAATTTTGGTCCAAAATAAAAGGAAGGAATTTATTTGTGTTAAAGCTAATGCTTTGTCACAATGCACTTCCCGATGTTATTACTAAATTTGTTGTCTTCGCTTGGATTCGAACCAACAGCCTCCTAGTTACGAATCAGTCATTCCTACTAACTGAGCTACTGAGACTGGTTTTTGGTCCAAAATATGCTCTATTATAGCAGCCAAATTTATTCTTGCTGCTCTACAAGGCACGTGTTAGTTTATTATTACACTTTCTTCTGTCTCAAAATGATCCTAGAGTAGTACCTACCTATCAAGTATTTTTTAGCGGTATTCACGAATTCTGTCTAAAATGAAAACGGTAAAAGTTAAAACCTTGAATTTGATGCTTACACAACATGTCAAATTTGTGTATGGAACAAAGGCGCACCCAGGATTTTCATTCGAGGAGGGGGGTTCTCTAACTGTAAGGGCTATTGCCAGGATTGATTTCTTTTTCTTNGGGGGGGGGTATATATCTAAAATATATTAAGATCGTGTCAAGATTTTTTCAGAGATTATTTTTGGAAAAACAGAGGAATATGGCTGGCAACACTGCTTTGATCAAACCATGAAACGAGGAAATCAAAATCAACATGTGCACGTGTTTTGGTATTTTTGATTTCCAATTTCGAACTGAAGGCTGAAGCCTTTAAATAAGTATAAAATAAAATATCATTTAAAATGTTAATTTATTATTATAAATTTCAATAAATTTAAAAGTTGCACTAGATCTTAACAATCAAGAATTTCCTTACCGTGGACATTAATTGGATATATTTTTATCAAGTCTTAATTACTCTATATTGTCAGGATCCTCTATTTTTCTTGATTTTAATCTATAAAGAACATGTCTAAAGACACAGAAAAACACTTGATGAAAAAAAAAAAAAAAATGGCTTGAAATGGCCTATTTTCAAGAAACTTCAACGAATTTTTTGGGCGCGAGGTGTTTTGCGTTGTAGGAAAAAAAAGTTTTACCCACTAGGTAAAAATTTTATGGACCCATAAATCGAGGCATGGCCGACCAAAACGTTTCCTAACCTCTCTGGGGGGGGGGGGGTTAATTTTTTAGAAAAAGCCTCGATTCGGAATTTTTACCAAATAAATAGTCAGTCAACGTTAAATTCTAGGTCCTAAGTCAGCAAAGTACAGAACATCATTTTATTAAAATACATCCATTTTACATGGTACCAGGTGTGGGATTGTTTGTATTAAAAATGAACAACATAATGAAAAGGGGATTTAAAATGCCATGAAGAAGAACCTCCTACCCATGAGAAGTTGTTATACAGAATTTATGAATTTAAATAAATCTAAATGTGTTATTGCCTATAGTTTAATATACGAGAGTTAGGACAGTGTGGTTGCTAGAAAAAGTTGGCAGATAAAGCAATATGCCCTGCCATGTAAGTATAGTAAAATAACAGTGACAACATTCTCCCCTGTCTAAATTTGTAAACAAAGCTTGTTTTTTGAGACAGAAAGACCTATTTTGAGAGCAATTTGCAGCATGTATTCACACAAAACATACCGTATCTACCCTGTAATCGTTGAACAACAAGATTAACACTTCGACCGCCAATCAGAATTACAAACCTGCTAATACCTTTTTTCTCCTTTACAGAGCAAGTAACATCTAATTCTAAAGATCCATCTGATGAGAATCACGAAGATGGGCAAGACAAAATTAATCAAATCGAAAGGCCGGAAGCAAAGTGTAAGTAACAATTTGATCATTACTGTGTATTTATTATTATTAAACTGGTTTAACTGATATTTTAGACTGATTGTAATTAGCTATAATGCTGGGTCAATACCATCGTAAACTTTGCTAGCTAAGAATGTTTACTAACTACTTACTCTAACACAAATTTTGTCCTACTATACTTTTTTTTTATTAATTAAAATTTTTAATAAAAGTTTTGCCCGGGAACCGCTTACGCATTACTTCAGGGTACTCCTTTTACAGCCATGTCATTCCGAAAACGAGAAAATTCGATCAGAAAAATTTCGTTCCGTGTGGGATTCGAATCCATAACCTCTGGACCAAGAGTCAATGCTCTTAACAACTCGGCCACGGAGATCAGCACCTACTATACCTAAGTAATGGGAAAACAAAATTGCCGTTGCCGTAACAACGATGGTGTTGACCGTTTCTGGTTTAATGGTATGGTATGTATGGAGTGTATTCTATATAATCAATTATATAGTGTGGGTTATAAGCAGCGATCATACATCTTTTCCCCTTTACTTTTAGGTGATGATTCATTTCATATTTAGGGTTAAAATTGTTTGAAATCATAAGGGAATAATGACAATTGTTCACAAAAAATCGATCAATGACTTTTACTGTACGTGTGTTTTGTAGGCGATGCCCGGTTTTTGTAGGGAATTGATTATTTATCTAAAGGACGTCGCTACAGGGTATTTGGATGAAAGATGTAAATTTCACATTAGCTATTGTCTGAATCGTGTATGATCTACTATTATATTCTCCTTAATCTCCGCGAGGATGATTATTTTCAAAAATATCTTGAATGATTATTTGTCAAAACGATTTTAGGGAGAAATTCTAAATAAGGGGAAAAAATATGATGATTTATTCCTTCTCTGTGTTTTGTCTTTATTTTTGCATCTAAGGTATTCGAGACGGGTATTGTACCCTTCATTCGCTTGAAACTTACAAATCAACTACTCACATTGACCTGACCCATCTTGGGTTGGGCGGGGAATAGCCATCATGACGGGATCTTGAACCTACGTAATTACCCTACAAGTAAAACCTATTTGACGTTGCTCAATTTCAGTGATCTAACGGGAAATAATGTAGTTAACGTGCCATCGACGTCGGATTCTGTATATTGTCTAACTTATATTATTTATTATTTTTTCTAGTACCTGGATCCGACATGACTCTAGAATTATTAAGTGATACAAGATTTGAAACTCTGAAAGATAGGGTATGCGAAAACACACTGAAAGCAATATCAGATATGGGATTTACTAAAATGACTGAAATTCAAGCCCGTACTATACCACCACTTCTTGAGGGGAGAGATCTTGTAGGGTCTGCTAAAACTGGATCTGGTAAAACTTTGGCGTTTCTTATACCAGCGGTGGAGTTGATTTATAATTTGAAATTCATGCCTAGGAATGGTGAGTTTTTAGACATAATATTTACCTACCCAAACATAGTAACTACAAATAGGTGCCCC
Organism: Pachypsylla venusta; assembly: GCA_012654025.1. Classification (NCBI taxonomy): domain Eukaryota; kingdom Metazoa; phylum Arthropoda; class Insecta; order Hemiptera; family Aphalaridae; genus Pachypsylla; species Pachypsylla venusta. The sequence continues at coordinate 13,510,392 of CM022874.1, read as the reverse complement.
GATTGTATTTCCAATTGCTGTCTCTATCGTTATTGTGAACACACACCATTTTTTTCATTATTATTATTATATGTATTAAGAATTAGCTCATGTGCGCGACATATCTTACGGCTCAAGATAGAAGCTTGGGATATTTTTTTTTTTTTACTCTATTTGTTTTAAACTATCAGATCAAGTTAAACATTTGACATTTTATATTTGAGAGTTGTGTTTCAATTCTTGGTTACAGGAACTAACCCTCAATATTAGTAGTGGTGATTATATCGTTTTCGAAGGTAGACTACATACACCTATAATATAAAAAAAATAGCTTTACGTCACTTTAACATCTATTGGTCAGTCAAGACGAGGGTTTTACCCTCCATTTGCTAGAACTTGCAAAACCAGCTACCCACATTGACCTCACCCAGCCTGGGTTTGGCCGGGATCAAAACAGCATCACGAGGGCGCGAACCCACGTGGACACCCACATGGTACAACCACGTTGGACGTTGCTTAACTTCAGTGATCTTACGGGAACTGGTGTATTCAACGTGCCATATACGCTGGCTACATCATATATGTAATCTTAGAGCTAATAATTGCCTTGGGCCTCCAGAATAATGTCAAACACTGCAACATAATATTTAATATTATAGGGGTCCATAACCATTATATAATTACTATNAAACTACTGAACCGATTTTGATGAAATTTGGTATGGAGATAGACTAAACTTTAGGAAAGGACATAGGCTACTTTTGGGGTTGAAACTATAAACGGCCATGCCTCTAAGGCGCCAAGCGAAGCGGGCGTATCCTGCTAGTATTTAATATTATAGGGGTCCATAACCATTATATAATTACTATCCATCTTCATCACGGATAGTGATGGTGGTCGAAGGGTTAGGTAGGATATTTTGCTACTCTGAGGATGCCGGAGTAGATGTTGATAATCCCGACCTCTTCCATGTCCTCCAATAGTGGTAAATATCTCAAATTCATGAGGATAAAATTTCAATGGGATGGCTGGGTTTGAAACCACGCCCTTTTGTTTACCAGTCAGACAGTCTTACCACTACACCATCAATCCATGTTTACCATCACATCATATGATTTTCTTCTTTCTCTCAGTTTCAATGCCATTAGGCGAACAACATAACTGAAAATTGTCTTGATTTTTCAGGCACTGGCATTGTGATAATTTCTCCAACCCGAGAACTGTCTATGCAGACATTTGGTGTATTAAAAGAACTTATGCAATATCATCATCATACCTATGGACTTATTATGGGTGGCGCTAGTCGACAAGCAGAAGCACAAAAGTTAGCCAAAGGTATCAACATAATTGTGGCCACCCCAGGACGACTTTTAGATCATTTACAGAACACATCGGAGTTTTTGTATAAAAATTTACAGTGTTTAATTATTGATGAAGCGGACAGAATTTTGGACATTGGGTTCGAAGAGGACATGAAACAAATTATTAACCTTCTGCCAAGTAAGTTTATTTCAAAATCCATTTTTTTCCTTTTTTTAATAATGAACCATTGCAATTGTCACGAAAAAAATACCCTCTTCAAAATTTGATATTTTACGTGTCAAGATACGTGGAATCCAAAAATCGAATAAAAAAACGTTAACCGATTTGGATGAAACATATAGATCCCGTTTTGAATCCTAATGAGCGCCGGAACTTTTGGGGGCAATCGAATATAACCTTGGCGGTTTTTGCCGCTTTTTAGCGGTTTTCAGTATTGCTGCCTAAAAAAGAATGGTAAGAGCTAGACTTGAAATTTGTTATGCATGTCATATTTGGAGTCTCAGTAATCTTCGAAACTTGTGTACAATCAAATATGCGACTGGCGGTTTTCATTAATCCTGTCTAAAAAGAGAATGTTAATAAAATTTGACATCTATGTCGAATATAAGGTCTAATTATGTCCCAGAACTTTGGGGGAGGGTATTTTTTTAGGCAGTAAAATAATAAATCGTGTCACATAGGCTTCAGAAGACTTTTTTCTTCAGGGGGTTAGATTTTATTAGGAGACTTGTTTTATCCCTCTTGAAATATCCTGCTTTGCTATAAGACAAGATACAATGAAGGCATTGATCTTCCGCGTGTCTGGTTACAATTGACTCTTTGGTATTCATTGGACACGTCTGCAGATAGGTTTAGTGTTTAGATATGTAAACACAAGCAGGAATCTCTGGTGGCGTATGGGTTATACGCATTCATGCGCAACAACATACCTAATGAGAGCGCAACAACATACCTAATGAGAAATTTATCAAAAATTGATAAATATATTTTAAAGACTTTCTATTAATTTGACAATGTATTATTAAGACGTAAGCCCCGCCTCATCATCAGGGCACCATCACATATATGTTGACGCCCTGAGGTGGGGAGCCTCGAAACTGGTTGGTATGTTTACGTCTTAATACATTGTTGAATAGTTACTTAGATCGGCTATGTTCTACCGACTGAGGTACACTAATGTAATGGCATTTTTTAATCGCAGTAGCAGTCTAGCTTGCAAAATGATAGACTGCTGTTTAAGAAATGCTAAAATATACGGTCAGAGGCGACTAAGATTTTTAAGATCGCTTCGGGCCTAGTTTTTCTCATCTGCGCTCAACTCCTCGGTTTGCAAATTATTGGTTTTGACCTATCAAATAAACAGAAACTAACCTCGGAACTAGCGCCAAACTTGTGGATTAATCTGTAACTAACCGCAGAGTTTTTTGATTGAGAGAAACTTGGTCTTCATGTACTGAAAGATAATCACGATGAGATTTACAGGCTACAGTGATAGCTATTTTTTTTATTTGTTTCATAGAAAGGAGACAAACAATGTTGTTCAGCGCCACAACGACCGCAAAAACAGAAATGTTAACAAAACTGGCATTGAAAAAAGAACCTGTCTATATTGGTGTAGATGACACGAAGGAGGAAGCCACAGTGGAGGGACTAGAGCAAGGTATGTTTTGAACGAGTAGTGGTTCCTGTCTATATTGGTGTAGATGAGACCAAGGAAGAAGCCACAGTTGAGGGACTAGAGCAAGGTATGTTTTGAACGAGTAGTGGTTCCTGCCTATATTGGTGTAGATGACACCAAGGAGGAAGCCACAGTGGATGTCCTGAAAAGAAAATCAGGAGCTGACATCTCATCAGACCGAGCACGATTCTTCCTGCGTATTGGCAACCAGCAATAGCCAGTGGCGGTTTGCGCCTAAAATGTTGGGGGTTGCAGCATCCGATTAAAAATATGGAAAGAATATATTATTCTTTAAAATATGATTTTTGTTGATCCATCACGAGGCGCTCTCACGATGAATGCAAATTTTATAACTGTTTAATCAGTTACCATCAAACACAGAATAATAATTTTTTGGAGCGTTGCAATCCTGCTTCCAACCATGTCTAGCTTTATACTGCCTCAGATGTTTTGCCATAGGAACTACATTTTATTGGGGGAGTACTTCTTTCCTGAGAGCAAAACAGTACAAAACAAATATTACAAGTGACTTTATCAAAGACGCGTTTACAATAAATTTCATCGTTCACTTTAACATATTTTGATTTAACATACATCGATGTATGTTTAATTTAACATATTTGTGTGTGTGTGTGTGTGTGTGTTTTTTTAATTGAAAAATTCTCATTTCCTCAGCCCCGCTTTATTTTTGGAGGAAAGAATAATCGTCACTAGCAATAGAGGAAGCAACGACTGATTGATTAGATTACTAATCTGAGTCCTGTTTATATTTGAGTGATTTATAGGTCATGTTCGGAAGTTTCATACTTGATCCGCTTGATCATAATGCAAAAAGTAGTTTTCGTCCTCTTCTTGTTGCTCATCATCGCTTCTTACACATTTCAGGTTATGTAGTTTGTCCGTCTGAGAAACGATTTCTGCTTTTGTTTACGTTTCTCAAAAAGAATCGTAAGAAGAAGGTAATGGTGTTCTTTAGTTCATGTATGTCAGTGAAATTCCATCACGAGTTGCTCAACTACATCGATCTTCCTGTGATGTGCATCCATGTAAGTAACAAAACTGAATCTGGCTAGTTTGTTTTATGTCCACTTACACCTGGAACAAAGATTAATTTCGTGAGTAGAACTGTCACTGGTAAACCTTGCTACAAAGAGACAAAGTATGATGCGCCAGCGTCACGTGTTCGACAAGTTATGTATATGACGTCTCAAATGCACCATTTGTAATGTCGTGCATTCTTACCTTTTCGTTCAAAATATTTACTATGCTAGTAGATAGTAGATAAGTATGCTGGTAGTTCCGTGAACTCTAGATCTCAGTCACTTAAAATGGACATGAGACCCCGGGTGACCCAAAAAGGACAAAAATCTCGAATTGTATCAACATAATAAATATCCATAACAAATTTCATAAAAATGGGACCGGACGTGCGAGAGTTATCGACAGTTAAACAGACGTTTAAAGATAAAACGTAGTGGTAACACTAGATCTCACTTCATTCGATCATCAAAAATGCATTTAGTTACTTTGTTTTATATCCACTCACGTAATATATACCTCGAGGCACGGTGTCCTTTGTGAGTGGAATTATCACCGCGAAATCATAATGCTCTAAGTTATGCGTTATGCGCATAACTATACGAGATTGTTAGAGAGTCGGACAGGTTTCAAAATTCGTGACTTCGTGAGTTTTATATTTTACATAGGTAGGTATATCAGGAAGATTGTGTGTTATAGTCGAAAAGATGTTATAGTTCAATCCTTTTGCTTATGTGGTCAGTGTGACTTTTATTTTGATTTGATCATTTCTGAACATTTCTTGTGTTTCACAGGGCAAACAGAAACAAATGAAACGAACCACAACTTTCTTTCAATTTTGTAACGCCGAAACTGGAATCTTATTATGTACAGATGTGGCAGCCCGTGGGCTGGACATTCCCGCTGTAGATTGGATTGTACAATTTGACCCGCCAGATGATCCTAAAGTAAGTCGTTGACAAGCTTTTCAAGCGATGTCTTATTACAGGGTGTACTTGGCCTTGTGAAGGTTTTGACAAAAGAGATTCCGTTTCATTCAATCTCATGTTCAATAGTACTAAAGAAGTCTTTATACTTCCTTGAGAAAGTCATTCAACTTGAGAATTTTTTGTAGTTATTTTGGAACGGCCGTAAGGCGTATTTTTATGCATTTTTTCTCTACAATTAGATAATTCTTTTCAATCTTTAAATTTCTGGCATTTACATTAATTTTCCAGAATATAGTTTTTCTCCTCTTCTTTTATAAGATAAACCACGAGCTTTTCTATGTATGACTCACAGCATAGTATTAACTTCTCCTTATTAGACTCATACAAAATTTAAATTCAAGGAGCTATTTTTCCGGTACGCCCCACACACGGGCGACTAATTTTAAAAGCACCACCTATTATTTTTAATTATTCGTGCTCTAATATGTACATCTAATAGAATAGATCCTTTCTATGCTGTACGTCCTCACGATTTCCGGTTCTACGTACCGAGACGACTTGTAACACTTTCCATTATAGTTCCAGCCAAGGGCCTTCAGCATGTTTCTACCATTTCTAAAAACATGAATTTATAAATGAGATTTAGGGTTGTTTTCGAGAGAAACACCGCTACTACAACAACTCGTCAGTTCAAAATAGAAAATAAAGAACATAAAATTCCATTATGTTGACCTTGAACTGTAGCAGAAAAATAAAATTTACCGGAACGCTTTCCATCATAATAAAGTAGAACCGAATGTAGAATTTTACGAGCTTTCAGAATCCGGAGTCAAAACACAGGTTTCTCATTAAAAAAAGGACTTTAAAATAACCTTGAAAGCTGACGTTGTACAACTCTTGTGACAGCACTTTTTTTGTGTAAGCCTTTTCCTTCAAGTGGTTTTTATAAAATGTTTCACCCCACATTTAGTTGACAACTGGTACATAGACGTTAGTCTGCATTTTTTTTTTTTTTTTTTTTTTCTTCCTATTATTTTTAATTTCATAATTCAGAGGTAAATGTAAATCGTCTCCACTAACAAATTTTTCTTATTTCTTGTTTAGGAATATATTCACAGAGTTGGAAGAACAGCCCGCGGTGAAGGAAGTTCTGGCCATGCATTGTTAATATTACGTCCTGAAGAGCTGGGATTCCTGCGCTATTTGAAACAAGCCAAGATTCCTCTCAATGAATTCGAGTTCTCTTGGAGCAAAATATCAGACATTCAGTTACAAGTAAGAAGATTTTATGTTTCATAATAATAATATAAAGAGTTCAGTGTGATGCAACATCGCAATTGGAGACACTTCATTTCACTAAAACCCCTTTATGTGATGGTGGCATCTAATTGAACTTCGAAATTAATAATAATTAGGTCAATCCAGTGTGTCCAATTTTCGTAACTGTTAACCTTTGCAATTAATAATCAACATTGTCACATTGTAACGCAAGGTGATTTGCGATTTTATGTATTAAAAAAATCCTACAATAATTCACAATTCTCTTAATATACTTGCACCCGATCATTTTTTAAAAGATCATATAATTAAAACCAAAATATCTCTATCATGGACACCTCCGTGGTGGAGAATACATCACATTGGCTTTACGCCATGGAGGCACCGAATTCGAAAACTGATCGGATGGAAAATTTGATTTATTTTTTCTTTCCTATTTTCTATTTGGTCTGTTTGTGTTTGGGAATAACGCTGAGGACAATTGTGTGGCAATGGCAATAACGACTCGTGGCAGCAGTAAGAAATTTTATGTAGCTTATAGCACAGAGAAATTGCAATGATTGAGTTCCTTGTATTGCTATGAGGCCCACCAAAAATTGTGACATCTTCTTCTTTACCATTTTCTTTTCATGGGCGTCGGGATATTCAATGGTCGAAGAAAACCTTTATCCTGCTAGGTTTCGACAGCAAATTCTAAGATAGCCAGTTTGATTTCCGAGACACGTTTTAGTTCTCTGAATCTGTTTAGGACTAGAGTGGGGATTAGAATTTCTAGAACTGTGGTGGCCGGTAGTTCGTGTACGTAGTACATTACACTAATGTACTGTGTTTGATCGTAGCTCAACTAGCTCTCATTGCTAGTAGAACCGTCTGCTGGATCATCGTGCATATTTATTTCACTATAAATGCAGTCATTTTTTTTTTTCTCAAGTTTATGTGATTTTTACTTTTACCACATATCTGTATTAAAAATTCTTAATACCTATCTCCTCATCCCAGGTAATTGTGGTATATCAACAAAAATATATACAAATTTAAAAATAATACTAGTAATAAGTACTACTAAATCATTTTGCTCATTCATTATCATAACTCTGAGACTATTATCCACCAGAGAGGCATTGAATTCAAATCTTGGTCTTATTTTCTTTCGTACCTAATTTCTGCTTGGTTTGTATGTTACAGCTAGAGAAACTTATCTCTAAAAATTACTTCTTGAATATGTCCGGTAAAGAAGCATTTAAAGCGTACGTTCGAGCTTACGATTCACATCATCTTAAGCAAATATTTGATATTGACACTATGGACTTGGCCAGTGTAGCTCGTTCATTTGGATTTACAGTACCGCCAGCTGTAGACTTGAAGATTAGTAGTAATCCAAAACGTCCAAAAAGAAGACACGGTGGAGGAGGTTTAGGATTTTATGATACGATGAATGAGGATGAAAAGGCCAACCGTGTTAAATACTTTCAGCCTAAGCAGAGAAGGAAGAAGTGAACTGGTAAGAACGGATAGGACGCGGAGGGGTTGTGATGTGATCCTGCTCAGAAGAAAGAAGTAAACTGGTAAGATTAAGACGCGGAGAGATTGTGAGTCACTTAATAAATCAGTGATTCTGCAGAGAAGAAAGAAGTGAACGGATAAGATCAGGGCGCGGAGAGATTGTGAGTTACTCAATAAATCAGTGACTCTCTGCAGAGAAGAAAGAAGTGAACGGATAAGATCAGGACGCGGAGAGATTGTGAGTTACTCAATAAATCAGTGACTCTGCAGAGAAGAAGGAAGTGGACGGATAAGATCAGGACGTGGAGAGATTGTGAATTGGGAGTGACTCGTTAACTCAAAAATAAATTTCTCACTTTGTTTGAAGTTTATTCTTACAAATTTTAAAACTGCCATTTTGTTTCACTGTTTCTTTGAATTTCTGATCTAATATTTGTGTTCGCTATCAACATGCAAAAAGTTGTGTCGAAAGTTTGAAAAAAAAATACATGAAAGTATTTGAAAAATAAGTTATTTTCACATTCGAAAACAGACAAAAACTTAATCACTTTTTTGGTTTACCATATATTAAATGTTGACACCGTAATTCACCATCAAAATCAAGGGTATAGTGTCCATTTACTTTTTCTTCGATAATACAGAACCCACCAAACGACTTAGATATATAAGTTGGTTAAATTGGGATAAACGTAGACATTAGACATATGTCCCAAATTGACGTTTTCCACTCTGTAACTCGATTATTCTCGTGTGTATTACTAATTAATATTCAGCCAAATCAGGTTAATTTGTTAAGAGTGGCGGATTCGTAACCTGGAGGTTGGTGGCTCGTATCCAAGCGAAGACATGAAATTTAGTTAAAAAAAAAAAATAACACAAATATATAAAATTTAGTAAAAAGGAAAAACTCAAATTATTTATTTATCCAAAAAGGTAGGAGATGAATGTCGATTCACAAATATTACTTAATAATAAGTAACACAGGAAAAACATAAGGTGCTTTGTATATCTTAAGAAGTAAACGGTTTCAGTGACGCGATATGTTAAATTTTCAGTTACATATTTGTCAGTAATTTGAAAGTTAAAGAAAAATATTCTAAAAATATGTCTAAAATTTCTGCACGAATACAATACTTTATCTTCTATGGAAGAGAAAGTAAAAATACTGTACACTACACAGTAATCGGCAAGTTCTTACAGATTTAGCTATAATAAAATAGTCATATCTGACATATTTTTATTTATTAGAGAGTAACCCCTACTTTGTGGTTAATACCTTTTAAGAGCATCGTAGATTTCCTGATAAATGGAGGGGAGCGGTTCTCCAATGAAATAATTGTAAATGGTCCAATGTTCAGAATGTCGCCATCGTATGGTAAAGACTTATAATAATAACCATATAAACTTATCTCGTGACCATATTGGGATGTTTCATCTTTGTTCAGAATAAGCCGCCCACGTGGACTGTTCTATCATATGCAAAGCAACGGGCGACATTTTACATGCGTATTTGGTGAAGAAAAGAGCTGAGTACAGAGTCCAGTCAAATTAAATACATACTTTTTTAAAAAAAAGGCCATACTTGATATTGTGAGAAGTTATTTGAGGGTGGAAAGACCTAAAAATATTAACCACTATTAATTGTAGAAAGCTTCATCAGTACTTTGCGCGTGTGCATTTTGCACAAGCGTGTGAAAATTATCATGTGAAAAACACGAATTTCAGGGGATGGTGTTCTAATTTGGCCAGACGTCCATACAATAAAAATATCATTAGAGAGAGGGAAAAATCGACTTTATCTTCTGTTCTCTCATCCCGTCCAAAATTTTCAATTTTCCTCCAAAATAATAAATATTTTTTTTTTATTAAAAATCGACAACGAATCGAATCGAGTTAACATACTATTTGCAAATAATATTAAAGGTACCTAAAGATAAATAAAATTCCAGAAGATCTATGCAGTTAACTGATATTTGATGTATGATATCCTTAAATATTTTGAAAACTATTGGCAAATAACCAAACTCGATTCGTTTCACTGTCGATTTTTAATATTCTCATTTTGTCGGGAAAAATGTAATTTTTGCGGAAAATTTACAAATTTGGACGGGTTGGGAAGATGAATTCCATTTTTATGTAATCAAATACTAATATTAATTAGGAAAAAAATCCTGCCTCTGCTGAGGATTGAACCCACACCCTCCTGTTTATCAGATGCTCGCTTGATCACCATGCCACTACCGAGGCAAAACATCTCTGGCAACAACATGTGTGATACATTTTACTCCCTTTCGAACTAATTTTTGCTTTTGGGTAAATCTTAAATCACCTAATAAACTTTTATTTTTAGTCGTACCCAGTTTAGTCACTCCTGAGCTACTTTTGATAGTGGGAAAATCACTATCAAACAAACGATTCGTGTCATTAATTTATATCTTGGACAAATATTTTGACTCACGCCCACAAGTGTCCGGACAGGACGGTAAACCAGATGGGCGTCCTAATAGGTATGGGTGTTAATATGATATCATAAAGATATTTTATTAAATGGCGCATGTCCAATTTAAATTTTATTTGCATGTAATAGGTTTCATTATTCACTTTAGTTCTGAGGTAAAGAATAAATTAACCCTAAAGAAGGGCAGAGTTATTTACTATCCAGCATGTCCGTAAGAATGTAATTGGGGTCATTATTCACAGTCCTGAGATAAATAATAAAAAATGTACCCTATAGAAGGGCAAGGCAACTATTGTCTCAACGATTTTTTTCAGTTCAGATATAAATATACCCCTCAAAATTTTAATTTTTGAGGGTTATATTTTTCACACAGAATAAGTTGTTCGCACGCCGCGCCGTAAGTGACAGTAGTGACATGTATACCGCTTTTTGTAGACCAATTAAGATGAAATGTGTAATTGAGATCTAGATGGTCATAGAAGCTCGTCGTTATTGTCAGTTACTCATAAAATGTTCCATACTAAAAAAATATTCAGATTTCGCATATTATAGAAATACATTACAAGTCTGAGTCAACAGAAACAAAAGTAAAATAATGTTAATTGACAGCATGATTGTCCAGATATTCTGATGGCTCTCGATTGGAATTCCATAGAAACTCCAGGTCGTCCCTGTGCGAAGAATCGACTGCTATGAGGACGAAAGTAAAATAATGAGCCCATGTGCCAAATAGAATTTTTATTATCTATCCAAATTCCAAGCCAGCTTCAAATTTAATAAAACATAAGAATGACACTTCCTTCTATTTATTTTCTTCCTTCACATCAATCAACATGCATCCGACTCTTATATGATTACCAGCACGACATTCTAGGGTTAATAATTTTAATATAATCATATTATTATCGTAAGCTCTTAATATCGTTTCCTGTTTTTTATTAATTTTTTTTTTTATTTTATTATTGTTGTTGGTATATTTTATTTAAGAATAAAAAATATATCAGAGAAAAATAATAAAGTTTTTTGATAAGACGAGTTGTGTATAGCTGTGTATGTAGGTTGATGCCTACAAACCTGGGTAGAGCACCTTTGCTAGAAAGTATGTTTATTATATTTATAGGGTCTTTGAAAAGTCCTGGAACGTCAAAAGGTAAAAGGCTAAATTTTTGAATGTTTATAAAAATGCACTTTTTAAGGGGGGTTTTAGGAGGGAATGTACTTGATACCCCTTTTTGAATAATTTATTCAAATTCATTTATGAAACAACTTTTAGTCTATAAAACATAATTTAAAATTATATGGTCACAAAATGGCTGTACTTTGAATTTTAAAGTCGTGAAGCATTGACTAATTTCGATAACGTCTAAATATCTTTCAAACGGCATAAAATAAAAAGCTTTTTAAGGGTCCCTCTTTTAAGGCAGGTCTGATAGGGCGGTCATCTTTTTTTCTCAAATAAAAAAATACGTCTCGAGATATTTTTTTTTTTTTTATTTATTTATTTTACTCTTCATAATATTCTACTATAACTAGTTCGCCCCGTGGCTATCCTTGAAAAGGTGAGGCCTGTCTCCATTATTCGAATAAATATACCCGGTTTTTAGTCAAGAAAAAAGGCCAATACACTCTACATCAATGAGTGCATTTTATACCCTATTAACTGCCCGTGCTTCGCTACGGTTTCGAGTTTGCGATATTAGGGCTCTTACGATTGGATTTTTGTTGGAACCTACTTCAGAGTGTGCACGGCTTCTATTTAGAAAATTCAATATTTTACTCAAGGATATTTCTTTTTGTACTGCGTAATATCCTTGAGCGAAATATTGAATTTTTGTACACCTTTCTCGTATTGTACACCTTCCTTACACTTTCTCGCTCATCCCGAGATGTTACTTCTCAANTCGTTATTTATATTATTATTGTTTGGTAGTCAATTGTTTTAACGTAAAGAAGGGAGATGTGGCAAAGTTGCTGTAATTGTAGGAAATAGATAGGCGTGGTAAGGCCCACACGCCCAAGCATTGTTAGCCCATTTCTCAATCTGTATACAAGATATCCAAGTATTTGAGTAGGCATCTCCCATTGTGATTATGACGAATTGACACATTCTAAACATATCTTGGATTTCTCCTTGGTCACACTGGAATACATGTAGGTTCCAACTCCCGTAGAGTCAAGAGTTGTCTTTTTGGTGTGCAATGAAAATAGTTGGTATAATGACTCATAATCATCGCAGCTCGACGATGCGATGGCGAAACTTGAACTTTGGAACACAATATCCTTCTTAGTATGTAGGTACGAAATAACCCAAAAGAGGTTTCGCTATTAGACAAAAAAGACAAGGTTTGGGGTGAGTTCTTGAACAGAAAATACCGACTTCATTGGGTGTCACGTTTTTTATATTTATCGAAAGACTCCGTTATTACTCTTCTCGGTACTAGAAAGTAGCTAAAATACAAATGAATAAAACTGAGAAGTAAGATCAATATTAAAGTATATTTCCAAACAGAAAATTAGCAGCACACATGAGTATGTGTTACCTAATGCGCAGAACTTGGATGTGAGAAGGCGGATTGTACGATGTACGCACTAGAGTACACCAACTTATTCAAAATTGGTGTATTCTAGTACGTGATCCAGGAATTTTACAGCCACAGGAAAAGACCCGAAATTAACATTTGACGCCTAACCCTTACCAAAATGTAATTCTTTTAAATACCTGGGCCCAGAAGATGGATTGCGGGAGTGACACTTAAAGACAGAATTGAAAACAGATATATCAGAGGAAGCATAGGAGTAACACCAATTACAGAAAAGGTAGAAGAGAAACAAATGAGATGGTACGGGCATGTAAAGAGAAGACCCCCAGAACACATGGTAAATCAGGCAATTGAATACCCTCTTGTTGCTCCAAGACGAAGAGGAAGACCAAAAACCACATGGATCAAACAACAAGAAAAAAAGACTGGCACAAGAAGAAATCAATCCCGAGGACATCCACAATAGAAGAGTATACAATCTTCGAACAAGGAGAGCCGACCCGAACAACGTAAATCAAGAGGACATACACAATAGAAGAGTATACAATCTTCGAACAAGGAGAGCCGACCCGAACAACGTAAATCAAGAGGACATCCACAATAGAAGAGTATACAATCTTCGAACAAGGAGAGCCGACCCGAACAACTTAAATCAAGAGGACATCCACAATAGAAGAGTATACAATCTTCGAACAAGGAGAGCCGACCCGAACAACGTAAATCGTTGACATGTACAAGGCAAGGGAGATATATAGGAAAGGACACGAAGTTGCAGGCACCAACTAATTTGGTTACAAAATACAATTTGGATACCCTACGCTTGTTACAAAGTTCGAATAAGGTAAGGTCCATCTGAGATGATAAGCCTGTAAATAATAGTGGCACAGAGGATTTTATGTTAACCGCCTACAACTCCTATCCAACACCTGTGTGTAATATGGAGCGGCATTTGGTCAAACAAAAGATAATTAGCATGTTCTACGGAACAAAGAAGTAGAACTCTAACAGTGTCTTATGTTCCTTACCTTTTTATAATATGGAAACCATTAGCAACCTTCAGTAGTCAGTTAGAAACCCACACGAGGCGAATACTGATATGGGCAACAAAATTATGTTGCCACCAGTGGCGATTTCAAAACATAATTATTTTTTCTAAATAACAAATAATTTTGTCAAATGCTCTCTTTTCATACTGATATGGGCAACAAAATTATGTTGCCATCAGTGGCGATTTCTGTAAAGCCGAGAGCGAAGATCTAAATTTTTAGCAAACACAATTATTTTTTGTAAATAACAAATAATTTTGTCAAATGCTCTCTTTTCATACTGATATGGGCAACAAAATGATGTTGCCATCAGTGGCGATTTCTGTTAAGCCGGGAGCGAAGATCTAAATTTTTAGCAAAAACAATTATTTTTTGTAAATAGGAGTGTGTGTGTATAAAGGTATGAAAGAAGTTGTAAAGGCAACATCCCTCTACCGATAATATATTAAGCCTGGTGCGAGAAAAGGATGACGTCACTAGAGACCCCACTTCCTGCGTTTACTTACTCTTCGGCACTCTTAAGTAGTCTGATAAAAGCGAGTCGCTTTTATTATTTTAAAAAAGAAAATGGATGCAAGTTTTCACAAAGACTGATTGCAATTATTACTGAGACCTTCATTTAAATCTATTGTGACCAGTATTTGATTCTTTCGACCTACTGTCAAGCTTCCCTTATTTTTTGCACATTACTTCGGGGCACTCCTTTTTACAGTCATACCATTCCGAAAACGAGAAAATTTGATCAGAGAATTTTCGTTCCGGACGGGATTCTAACCCACAAACTCCGGACCAAGGGTGTTAATTGGGATTAACAAACTGGGCCACGGAGATTGGCAAATTATAAGCTTCTCATAATACCAATGGTCTGATTCAGATTCAGTTGGTCGATAGTTGTTTTCCCCGGCATATTCAGTCCAGAATTCTGTCCCCTCTATAAGGAGGATCAGGACCCGGAACTTTAAGTTGAGTTCGTTGGGGTTTTCAAGTTCAGTGGAGCCAAAGTGGGTAAGGAGCAAAGGAGCTTTATAAATCTTATGTGCACTTGTGACGTTATGCGCATCCTTGTATTGAAAAGTAACAGCGACAATGTTGCCTCTCCTTCTACCATTTTTTGCAAACTAAGAGAATTTCTTTTGTGTCTACTCTCGCAACTAATTCACCAATCTACAATCACGAGAATCGTATATGAAATCGTGATGAATTGCATTTAAAGATATCAATATGGTTTCGCATACTTAGAAAGGTCACGAGTAGGATGTCACAAGGTATTGGACGCTCGTTCGGTTGGTAGCTTCCTACGCGCCCTTGTTTAATTTCATTCATATATTTTGGTCGCAACTTTCATTCATTGAAATCTGATAGCTGTGACGTTCCAACTCGTGTGGTCGTATAAACTTTGAATAAAAAATGATTTGATTTTAATGTCTTTTTTTCAGATTAAATAAGTTTCGAATTTTAATTATTTTTTTTAATCTTATTTTTTGTAGCGTGGAATAATTGTGTCTCCTATTGAGCGTGCCTCGGGGTGCCATTGCGACATTCAAACCAGTTCTTAAATTATGGTGGGCGAAAGTTTTACGTAAAATAGACATTGAAAGCAATTGCAATTGTTTTGAAAAAGTCCTCAAATTTAGCACGTAAAAAACATCAGAATTAAAGATATTTTACGTTTCAAGGAACGCCAAAAATCGAATAAATCCGTTCACTGAACACCGTTAGCCATAACTGAATGAAACGTAACCAAAAAAAAAAAAAAAAAAGGATTTGAGGTCATTTGGAATCCAAAAGGACCTCCATACCAAATTTCACTACAATAGGTAAAATACGGTAACTGACGTTTTACGGCAGACATTGAAAGGTAAAATATCAAATTTTGATTCGATTACAAATGGAAAATAATCAAGAAAATTAAATAACACAATGTCATGAATAAGCCTGTTTTTTTATTAATCTTAGTAAACCTTAGAATAAGCTTACTGCAGAGTAAATTTCTGTTCTTTAATAAAAAATACAGGCCTAATGTAAACACAATCCCAGATATCGTTAAGGAGTATATTCTAAAGGAGCTTTCTCACTAAGCACTGACAGTGACTTGAACGGCAAGTGATCCACCCGGCAAACCCAAAAATATTCTTCCAGGCATTTGAAGGAACAGTGCATCACTGTGAGTGAGCGGGAATAACTTGCCGGACTGTCACTGTTTAAGTGTGAATGCTCTTTTATACTCTCAATCCAAATGAACCGTTTGTTAGTGATTTAACATAAAATGTCCTAACACACTCAATNGGGCGCCACATTATAATATCTATTTTTTGTTTCTCCTTGTCATTGGTCAATACTACGGGCGCCACATTATAATATCTGTTTTTTGTTTCTCCTTGTCGTTGGTCAATACTACAAGCGCCACATTATAGTATCTGTTTTTAACAGAAAGTTATTAATTAAATAGAATCCTCTGCACTTACGTCAAAATAAGAAACTCTAAGCTTCACAAAATGGTTCTCAACAAACGGGCGTAGGTTCGAATCCCACACGAGAATGACATAATACTTTCCAATATTGCTCTTCCTATGATGGTCGGCGTAGGATGAACGAGTGCGATGACGGTTAAGCCAAACTCAAATGGTTTTAATATATAAGTAGAATTGGTTAGGAGATGTTTTGAAATCGTATATGTGTTACAACCAGCTGGCAACACTTAGCCATGGATAATTTAGGATAGCTGATACCCCCAACGTTCAATGCATATTTTTACGTGGTTTTAGAATTCCTTTTGGCCAAAATAATTCAGGCAGTCGGTATAAGAACTGGGTTTTGTGTAGAAAGACCGGTTTTGTACCCAATGAAAAATGCTTGAGAGGGCGTCCCCCAAAAGATATCAACATCTAATCACACAATCCTGTCCCCTAACATTCTTTTTATTGATATAGCCAGACAAGACGTTTTTTGTATTATAAACTATAACCACAGGTATATTTTTTTGTTTACTGACATCGCAGATGGACCCTGTAATGAGCACTCTGTGGGTCCCAATTTATATCAGATGGATAACATTAGCCATTCCGATGCCATCTATTATTCAGAACCAGAAGACACGAGACGTGACCGATCGACCATTTATCTGAGAAGAGATCTTAATTTTGAATAACTTAGATGATAGAAAGGAAAGTCGGGGAGACAGGCAGAAATGAGATGACAATTAGAAATTTTGCGATGAATGCTACTTGTCAAAATTTGAAGAGAAAAGAGTAATAAGATGACAATTTGAAATTTTGCGATGAATGCTACTTGTCAAAATTTGAAGAAAAAAGTGTAATAAGATGACAATTTGAAATTGAAATTTTGCGATGAATGCTACTTGTCAAAATTTGAAGGGAAAAGAGTAATAAGATGACCATTTGAAATTTTGCGATGAATGCTACTTGTCAAAATTTGAAGAGAAAATAGTAATAAGATGACCATTTGAAATTTTGCGATGAATGCTACTTGTCAAAATTTGAAGAGAAAAGAGTAAAAGATGACCATTTGAAATTTGCGATGAAGACTACTTGTCAAAGTTGGAGAAAAAACAGTCGTAAGATGGCCGCTTGTAATTTGACGGAGAAGGCCGCTTGTCAAAAGTTGCGAAGAAAACAGTCATAAGATGGCTATTTGAATTTCAGCTCAAATGGTATTCGGCTCCGAAACTAAAATTTGAGAAAGATTTCTTTCTTCTTGTTCTAACTTTTCTAAACTTCAGATCAATCTTCATTAAATTAGATAAAAATAGACTCACATAACACGTGGACTTCCAGCACAGGCACACGTGTCATTTTCAACGTATCTTCCTAAGATCTTCCTCGAAATTTGTTAAGAGTTAATTTTAAATTAATTAATTAATTACGTTTAATTGTTTGGCAATCAAACAAATATCCACTTCAATGGATATTATGATATAACAATTAAATTTATTTATGACCATTATCAAGCAATAGAAATTATCTATTAATTTTTATTATTTTCGAGTCCATTTTTTGAAAAAGATGTATTTTTTTTTTTAACTGTTTATCCAGATCCAGCACATTGGTTACAGTTTTATTGGTTTATTATTTTCAATACAGAATCTTTGAAGAAAAAAAATAACCCCAGTGTACAGAAAACGGTCATTTAATGTCTAACGTAAAATTAAGAATAAAGACCCACATTGGAGAGCGTACCTCAACAAGGATTATTCGTTCACATCACGAAGGTCGCAAAAATGTAAAATTTTGGCCTGCAGCCGAGTCTCTGCTTTCTTTACCCCAATGACCTCTCTATGTATTAAGAACAAAAGAATTTTATTTTCTTCGATTTGACTGCCGGCTTCATGTTTGACTGTCAATGAAGTTAAAACATTATGAATTCTATTTTTGAACTGAAAATTACATTAGTTAAGCTAAATAAGGCATTACGATAGAATAATACTGGATTGACATGCTATAAGAGATATTACGATAGACATACTCCTGCTGAGGCAGATGACAGACTCACATCCACATGTCGCATCTGACGAGGAGACAAGTTGTCAAAAACATGGAAGTTGTCATTTTGAGAATTGAGTTGTTAAAGGTAAACATGTTTATTATTTGTATGTTCCGTATATTGTTGCTTATAATTGAAGGTCGTGTCTAAATATGATCAGCTCGCAGAGACATGATACTAAGAAGACAAGGTGTATTATTCCGCAGAATATGCTGAAGATCAGCTAACAGAGGCATGATACTAAGAAGACAAGGTGTATTATTACGCAGAATATGCTGACGTCATCTATTGTTGCTTCTAATTGAAGTTCGTGACTAAATATGATCAGCTAACAGAGGCATGATACTAAGAAGACAAGGTGTATTATTCCGCAGAGTATGCTGACGTCATCTATTGTTGCTTATAATTGAAGTTCGTGACTAAAACCCCCCCCATGTATCTGTTTCTGTTCATATGGCCCGTGCATTATTAATCAATATAAAATCAAAAAATGTCTTCAAAATGAGAATCCGTCGTACGCTACTTTGTTATTTAGCGCCTACTGCTTTGATATTGAGTGCAAACGTAGGTCGTATATGGGGTGCAAACGTCATAGAAGTTCTATTCCCCGAAAATCAGTAAACGCTAGGGGTCAAATTTGCCATTTAAGACTGTTTTTTATTCGATGTTTAAAACGAACAATATCATATTTTGAGGAGGACGGTATTTTTATTGTTTTTCGTAGTCTATTCCAAAGGTTCATGATTGACGATAATAAACCAATAATAAATATTAGGTTACATTTACATCAATCTGCTTATTAGAGAACACTTTCTGTCGGTTTATTTGAGACCAAATCGACTTTACACACTGTGTAGGAATATACCTACAAAGTTCGCTACTTAGTACCAGACCATATTATAATGTCATTCATAGGAATTCACAACAATGGACCAGGCAGAAAACAAGACACTATCAGCCTATTCAGTGGTCAAATCAGTGGCCTTGTCCGGACTGACAATCATCTGTGCGTAGGAAGATACTACTTCAAATAATTCACCGACCGATTTATAAAAGACTTCTAAAATTGGATTGCACCAGTCAGGTTGTCAACGTGATATTTATAAAATTGGCAGTGCGGACGGGTAGATTAGAATCAAACGCGGAGAAAAATCTTACAGAAATAGTTGGGCATTAGTATAAAGAAAAGATTGTAAAAAACACAAATCAATTCCTTTCGATTTAAAGTACCCCTAATGAAGAGAACAATCATCTTTAGCACAGCTTTTTCTAGTTTTTGAAGAAGAAAAAAAAAAAAAAAAAACATTGCTCACCTATACTCGTAAAATTTTGAAAAACGTTGTTCCAACAAACATGACCTTTAAAGTTTAGCCATCGATACGTCAAAAGATTTCCATCACATAACTGCATAACTCTATAAAAGGCTAATCCAATTTTGGTTTATTATTTTCAATAATGAACCTTTGGAATCGTTACGAAAAAAATACCCCCCCCCCCCTCAAAATTTGATATTTTACGTTTCCGGGAACATAAAAGCCTGAAATTTTGTAAGTGGCACTTTTACTAGTTACTATTGACAGATTTTAATTAAATATTCCGTACTAAGAAATCTGGTATGAACATCATCACACGACTTCCCTTATCTATATAAGAAAAAGAATTTAGTATGGAACCCTATATAATTATATATGTGACTGACAGTAGGGCACAATTAGACCTATATTACAAATTTTAACAAAATTGGTCAACGCTAAGTGTAAAAGTGCCCGGCGGACAAACGGATTTTAGTCCATTGTTGAATTCTACGTACCTTGAAACGTAACGTACCTACCTATCAAGTGTGCCCCTCAATATTTTTTTCATGACTATTGCAAAGCTTCATTATTCAAAACAAGAAACCAAAAGTTATCTATGACATCAATTTCATTGTCTGCTATAAAGTTGTAAGACGTCTCCGTGGCAGAGTGCGCATCACACTCGGCTTGCACCACGAAGGTTCCGGGTTCGATTCCCGAACGGGTCGAAAATTTGAAAAAGGTTTTTTCGAATTTTCTACTTGGTCTGGTTGTGTTTGGGGGTAACTCAGCCTCCTGAGGACAATTGAGTAGTTATGGTAATATGGTATAATTGGAGTGAATGTTGAAAATACCTTGTAATGCTATGATGCCCACAAACATCATGACATAATAACACAAGGAAATATACATTTACATATAAAGTTGTACACTGTACAGTAAGACAGAAAATATACCTACAGAAGATAAAGTTCGGTGTATGACGACAAAGACTTATCTGATGTACAGAAATAAACAAATGACGTCAGTGAGATAAAAGAGGTATATTGTATGACGTCAAAATTATATCCGGTTTAATTAGAGGAATAACTAAATGACGTCAGTCAGATAGATAAGATATTTTGTGTGACGTCAAAAATATAATATCTGGTATAGAGAAATAATTAAATGACGTCAATCGGATATAAAGGGTATTCTGTGTGACGTCAAAGACATAATATCTGATGTAGAGAATTAATCAAATGACGTCAGTGAGATAAAACATATCTATACTACTCGTACATAAATAAAAAGAAACATCAGTATTTGTGATATATACTGTATGATTTTCAGGAATTTTCGGACGCCTGATTTCACAACAAACCCTTACCCTTGGCTCCTCACAAAAATACATTTCTCCGATTTTCAATTTTTTCTTCAACGAAATTTAAATTTTTGTAAAGCCAATGTTTCACTACATAAAACAGCTTATACATTTAAATAAAATATGTACTGGCCATCCCGAGAATACCCCCCCCCCCCCCNGAATCCCCCCCCCCTCGCCTGTGAACGACCCTTGGCACACATCACTGATTTGGTACAACTTTGCAAAGATAACTTACTCTTGTTTATGTTAAGGCGGTTCGTATCTGTAGATACTAAATGAGTTGATAAGTAATTAATTAACGGTTTCTGATTAATGATGCTATTGTTAAGCATTTGAATTTATTTCGCTAATCAGCGACTAGCATCTTGACTTTAAAATTTAATTTAGTAAACACTTAAAACATATTTTATAATATTATCCTAATTAACAGTCATAGGGGATTTCAAAATTATACGTTCACTAGCTGATGTCCCCAACTTCATATGCATTTTTCCTGTGGCTGAAAAATTAATTTGGCCAAAACAATGCCGTCTGTTTTTTTCTTCGCAAAGATCGAAAAATCTGCCATAGCTGAAATACCAATCAATAAAAGAATATACATTCGGTTTTATATCAAGCGTGTCGGTAGATACGCGTACGTCAAGAGTAACCTACCGACTACACATATTAACACGAAACAAAGTTTATAGGTATGAAGGCCCACTTTTTTCTGTCACTTCCAGGTGACTTTTTGAAATTGGTGTTTTGAGATGGTGTTTCCCCCAAATACGATGAATCTACGTTTTGATGAACGTGTTTCCCCGACACGTTTTGTAGTCAAGCCTACAGCCAATTCTACTTGCCACACAAACACCGTTAAGGTGTCAGTGGAAATGACATGTCATTGGAAATGGCATGGCAAGGCCATATTTTTGTTATAATCAAAACTCCAGCCTATATAACAAAGAAGATAATGCATACTACAACCTAAACCACATTAGAGAAAAAAGTTGAGAATACAGCCCCCCCCCACCCTTAAATTTGCATCCTCTATACAGCAATATCATCAAAACTAAAAAAAAATCCAATTCATTTTCGAATTACAGCCAATTTTGAGTATTACATATACGATGAATCTACGTTTTGATGAACGTGTTTATCGTTAAATACGGGTACGTCGAGAGTAACCTACCGACAATAAAAACACGAAGCAGAGTTTATAGGTATGAAGATAGACTCTTGAGAAGGATGGATCGAAAAAAATTGATTTTTCGAAATCACTCAATCCGTCCCCTTCTACCGTTCGAAATCACTTTAACTAAAAATTTGTTAAGTCGTTTTCACAAATGTATCTTGATCTGTCGCAAAGCGGTTGCAGATTCCGAGAAAAGTAGAAAATTTGCATTTGGTGGACCTATTTTTGAAAAAATTAAAAAATAGTGGGACTTTTTGATATAGATCTCTACAGAAATCCAGCCCATATAGGTCTGCTGCGTGATCCGTCTTTGAAGTACTAGATGTCCGCATTTTACGGTATTATTTGTCTTGCTCCAATGAGAACGATTCATTTTTTTTTGGGGGGGAGGGGGGTCAAGTAATCTCATGCCATATTCTACAATAGGTGTTCAAGAACCTGATTCAGCAATCATTGGTTGAATTTTCAACTGAGGAAAGGAAACTAAGAGAGGAATGTCATGATACACTGATTATTGACGTTTTTTATATCAATTTATTGCGAAAATTGCTTTTTGGGTGTTATA
Source organism: Pachypsylla venusta (assembly GCA_012654025.1). Classification (NCBI taxonomy): domain Eukaryota; kingdom Metazoa; phylum Arthropoda; class Insecta; order Hemiptera; family Aphalaridae; genus Pachypsylla; species Pachypsylla venusta. The sequence continues at coordinate 13,487,720 of CM022874.1, read as the reverse complement.
TTTATCCCGACAGTTTTCGGTATTGTTGTAGGGCTCCATTTTCGCTCATTTTTGGTGATAAAACGCTTATGCTTGAACTTTTGAAATTTTTAATTATGATTCTTAGGGAGATTCTTATCTTATTATCGGCATTAAACTATTTCCAGCAATGGAACGGCCATGCTTATAAGGCGCCAAAGGAATCGGACGAAGCTCGGTAGTCTTTCATAAAATTCTCGTGGAGCCTTGTCAGACCTTACAAGCTAAAGGCCATCAATCTATAGCTGTGGAAGTGGTATTGATTGCTTTATCCTACATACATTGCTTTATCAAAGTCCTACATTGCTTTATCGAAATTTCCTCTGCCTATTTGTTATTGCGGAAAGTTGCTGACTGTGCTCAATATTTGTTATTGCCTATTTGTTATTGCGGAAAGTTGCTGATTGTGCTCCCAGGTCCCCTCCAAAGTCGCCTCAGACGATTGCTTTTGTCTGACCGATAATGAACATGGGGTGACCACCTTGTTCATATACCTCAGTGCTCAACCTATATGATGAAATATAATTAATATACGAGAAATCGACGAGAACAGCACAGCTTTGGCTTTGAAACCTTTTGGTTAAAACGTCTAACACAGAAAAAAATATATTAATTTCGTAGCCCACACAAAATCTGGGCATTTCTGATAATAGCAGTAGCATAAATTGCCAAGAGCTATTATAAGGAGCTACCACAGCGAGCATGTGTAAGACATAATTGCTTTATAATTTTAAATTGTTTCGTTGATCTTCTGGGATTGTAAAGGGTATTCAGGAAGAAACACTGCAAGTCTTGAAAGGTGGGCCCATGTCAATTATTAATCTCAAAGATTATACCTACCTATATGATGACAATAAATCCCTTTCGTAGCAGTGACGTAGCTACCAGTGGTCTGGGTGGTTAACTTGCTACTCAGGTATCCCAAAAGTTTAACATTGACATTTTTTTCCATTTTTACTTTATTTTCTAATATTACACGAAGTATAGATGTAAGTAAAGTATTATATTGGTGAAAAATTTCTCTTTTTTGCTTTTTTGGACAAGTTATGTCAACTAGATACCAAAAAACGGGTCAAGAAATAATGCGTGTCCGTCCGTCCGCAAATCGTATTCGCGCATCTACAGACTTTATCATTGGTCCGATTTTGATGAAATCTGGTACGAATATTCCTTGAGGCCATAATTCGATCCATAACATTGGAGATAGCACCTTCTGGGGTCCATATACGGGTCAAAATAAGTCATTTTACTCTAGGCAGCTGCGACAACAGGCAAAGGTTGTCAAAGGTAATTCAAATATTTTTTTCCCACTATAGAGCTGTGACAACAGCCGAAGGCTGCCAAATCTAATTCAAATAATATTTTCACTAGATAGCTGTGACAGCAGCCGAAGGCTGTCAAATCTATTTTAAATTATATTTTCCCTAGGGAGCTGCGGTAACAACCGAAGGTTCTCAAAGGTAATTCAATTTTTTTCCACTTTAGAGCTACGACAACAGCCGAAGGCTGCCAAATATAATTCATATAATATTTTTACCAGAGGGCCCTGACAACAGCAGAAGCCTGCAAAATCTAATTCATTTAATAATTTTACTAGAGAGCTGTGACAACAGCCGGAGCCTGCCAAATCTAATTCATATAATATTTTCACCAGGGAGGGATGTGGAAGGGGGGGCCCTTCCACATCCCTCAAAACTTGACATTTTTTATTTATTTGATTTCAGAGGCATTAAGTGCCATAGAGTTTCGCCTCAATGAGAGAGCATTTTGACAAGAGAAGATGCACTAAATCCTCTGCGCTTTGCTTAATGCACACTTCCTGCGATGTGATTTGTTTGGACACCTACAACATTTTGACTAAAAATTTGGAACAGATAAAACACATTGTGTTGGGTTAAATAACAAGGAAAAAAAATAACCCTTTCTTGGCCTGTTTCAAAATTTGCTACTAAGGCGATTAAATTTTACAAAACGAATAAAGTGAGTTCTGGTATTAATTCGATTTTTCTTTTAATTGTAGTACATACTGTCAAGTTCTATACATTGGTATACTATGTCATTTTAACCATAGTTGAGGAATAATATTATATTATCTTCACTTAACTAAATAAATGGTACGGAAAACCGTACTAGACTTTCTCTTCCTTAATCATTCCATCAGACTACCACCGAATGCAGATGTTGTTCTTCTAAAGTTTTAAGTTTTTTAGTTATTGTTATATTTCTATTTTCTGTAGATGTTGACCATTATTTTAAAAAGATTTTGCAGCCTTCG
>CM022874.1:13460918-13471505 GCA_012654025.1 Pachypsylla venusta | reverse complement strand
GAGTGTCACCCTGTAGTTTGTATCTTAACTCGATACTATCCACTGTTACATAGCGCAGGCGCTTCGCCCACGTTGTAAAGTGGTCATCTTCAAAAATGTTTCAGAATATAATGAAGAGTGTCACCCTGTAGTTTGTATCTTAACTCGATACTATCCATTGTTACATAGCGCAGGCGCTTCGTCCACATTGTAAAGTGGTCATCTTTAAAAATGTTTCAGAATCTAATAATGAGTGTCACCCTGTAGTTTGTATCTTAACTCGATACTATGCACTGTGTTACATGGCGCATGCGCTTCGCCCACGTTGTAATGTGGGCTTGTCTTATACCTCTTTAGTACCAGTGTGATCTTACATTTCTCTGCGCGACACTCAGTTTTGTTTTTGTACTCCTTGTGTTTCGTTCTATCAATATAAATCGATAAATTTAATCAATGATTTTTTTTTTATCAAAAATAAAATATTCCTTTTACAATAATATAATCATTTTATGAAAATCTTAATATTTATTTTCTAATAATTGTTTTAAATTAAATACCTATTTTTAATTTCTACTTAAAGTTTTAAATATTTACCTATTTGTTTTGTTTTTATAGAATTCTATATTTTTGATTGCTAGTTTTGTTTTAAAGTTTATTTTGTGTTTTGTTTTGATCAAATATTTTATCAAAATCCGCTGTGATGATCATGTGTGACAAGGGTAATAATAATACACAAAGCACTGCTGATTATTTAGCTCAGCTAATTAATGACAGAAAACAAATTACAGCATTTCCGAATGTTTTTATGCATGTGGAACGGCTTATAGATGAAGGTAAGACAAATGTTTTTTACTTTCCATTTCAGTTAAGAAGTTAGAAGTGTTGTTTTAGTTTCAATTCTGATGTAGGTTCAGAAATCAGAAAGTTTAAATGTGTTTTACATACCTATCATGACATTTTAAACTAAGTGAGGTCAGTGTTGTAAGGTGAGTGACTAAAATTATTTCATTTTTGAGGCTATCAAACCTATATTTGGAAATTCAAGAACTTACGACATGAGTGATTTAACATTTCAATTTCATAGTCTGACGACAGTGTGAATGTGTTGAATTTATGTATACAAAGACATAGTTGTTTGTGAGGGCGATTCCTTGACATAACATATTTGTAACGGTGACAGGTAAACGGGTGTGTAGTCAAACGAAAAATCGACTTAGCCTAACTGCTCTATGTCAGACCGTGTAAAGTGTAGGGGATTTGGGTTTAGTAGTGCTAGTTTAAGACGTCTTTGGAAGAAGATCCCAAGTTGATTTCCATAAATTTTAGAAAAAAATATTTTAAATTTCAAAGTTTTATCTTTATAAAGCCAAATCATACTTGATATGGTGAGAAGTTACTTGCGGGTGGCATCCTCAAGGCCGAATTCACCTGAGCTGATGGTGTAAAATAACAAAAAACAGCAACATTTTCTCGTGTTGTTTTTTCTCTAATTATATTGCTGTAATTAACATGGTTCCATGGTAGAAGCTCATGTCAATTATCAGCTTCCAGGAATAGATGTATGATGTTAATTAAAAACTTTAACAGTGAACATCAAATTAATTTAGATCTGCACTCTTTATGTTGTTGTTGCTGTTTCTCTTAAAATCAACTATTCTCCCCATTTCTAAGTGAGGTTACCGAAAAAGCTTTTATGGCCTTTGGCTGGAATTGTAATTGCATACTTTCCAGGCCTTCCTGGTGCATAGAATCGGCTATCGTGAGAATGTTAATCGTAATGCAGTGCTATGTAAGCTGTAACTGTTTCAAGGTTAGTAACTAATCTGTAATTTGAGGGGATCAAAAAACCTTTATCCAGTACCTTTTAATTTTCTATCTACCTGCAACACTAATTAATTACATCTATTGAATGAGACCAATAAAATTAGGAAATCGTATACCTAGTAGGGTTTTAAAATCTACAAAGACATAGTAATTTGTAGATTTACCAGATGTCAACGTATTTGGGTGTTATAAATGTTTTGGCTGTTGAAAAACTGAAATCTTCCACGGTTTACCTGTCACACCTTTTCAGGTTAATTCTACAGCTTTTACAGGATCCGTATTTTCATTAAAACACATAAATAGTGCCTTTACCTTTGAGTGAAACTACAAGCCTGTGCAGTGAAAATCTTTTGTTTTTTGCAATAATTTGTTATTGATACCTACGTAAAATCCAAAAATCGAATAAAAATCCGTTCGTCCGCAATAAGTGGCACTTTACTACTTACCGCGGATAGTAATTGGTTTATAGGTACCATAAGGAAATCTTCAGGGCATGAGGAAAACGAGGAATTAGACTCTTATATAATCTTCAATTGCAGTTCTCTCCTGAATTAGAGATGAGTATCATTTGGTCACTAAAGCCCAGAGAAGAACTTGTCCAAAGTATTCTAGAAAAAAGGCTAGGTACTCAAACTCCCTGATAGTTAGAAAACCAAGCTTAACCTTAATAAAAAAAGGCCTATGAGGGTGAGGTGTATAGATGAAAGTGTAGATCCATGAGGATGAGTTGTAAAGATGAAAGTGTAGATCCATGAGGGTGAGTTGTAGGGATGAAAGTGTAGACCTGTGAGGGTGAGGTGTAAGGATGAATGTGTAGGCCTATGAGGCTGAGGTGTAAGGATGAAAGTGTAGATTCATGAGGGTGAGTTGTGAGGATGATGGTGTAGACCTATGAGGGTGAGGTGTAAGGATGAAAGTGTAGACCTATGAGGGTGAGGTGTAAGGATGAAAGTGTAGATCCATGGGGATGAGTTGTAAGGATGTAAGTGTAGACTTATGAGGGTGAGATGTAAGGATGAATGTGTAGGCCTATGAGGCTGAGGTGTAAGGATGAAAATGTAGATTCATGAGGGTGAGTTGTAAGGATGAAAGTGTAGACCTGTGAGGGTGAGTTGTAAGGATGAAAGTGTAGACCTATGAGGGTGAGATGTAAGGATGAAAGTGTAGATCCATGGGGGTGAGGTGTAAGGATGTAAGTGTAGACCTTTGAGGGTGAGATGTAAGGATGAAAGTGTAGATTCATGAGGGTGAGGTGTAAGGATGAAAGTGTAGATATATGAGGGTGAGATGTAAGGATGAAAGTGTGTAGATCCATGAGGGTGAGGTGTAAGGATGAAGGTGTAAATCCATGGATATTTTAGTTGGAAAGTAACTGGGTGGCTGAAAAGAATCTCTTTCTGCATTAGTTATTACGCTCACATTTCAAACTATCAAACCTTTTCATTTGTTTCTATCCAAAAGTGTTAATAGGGAAACTTAGTGTTACATCCCCACCACTAGTTAGTAATTAATTGGATGATTGGACAAATATTTTCCGCTCAAGAAATTGATTGTATCTTTTGGAGATTAGCATCCTCATCTCCCCCCGTTTAAAGTAAATTTGTTTAGGGGTCAATTATTAAAAAAAGGGGAAAGCTTGGTTCCGGTTCCTATTGCCACACCTAATCATAACTTGATCAGCAAATCAAGTTATAATTTTTATCTGCCGTTCAAGAACTCATTCTTACCAACTTTTCCAAGATAAATTATGGTAACAAAAGCATGAGCTTCCATCGAACAATAAATAGCGATGTTGCCAACAAAATATGTAAGTGTAGACCTATGAGGGTGAGATGTAAGGATGAAAGTGTGTATATCCATGAGGGTGAGGGTGAGTAGTAAGGATGGAAGTGTAGATCCCATTTGATATCTTTTTAGGCTTCTTAAACTTTTGTCTTACGCTACTCATACGCTAGTTTTTGATGGGCTTATTTTTGATATTGAACAATCCTATGTAATAATGAAATTAAACACCCTATAGCCTATTCTTAGCAGGATTAAATTTTGGAATATCCTGTAGGTAACGTTCCTATGAAGCTTCAAATAGGAACCAAATAATGTCCTCAATTAGGCAATCAAAAGAAATTCTAAGGGTCTATTTTTACAAAATATCTTTTGTTCATACTTGATTGAAAGAACCTTTTCCTTTGTATTACTCACTCAGGTAGGCTACTGTTTTAAGGAAATTCCGGCATTTGAATGACGAGTTCCTGTGTGTTGAAGTTATCATTATATTGACGTCATTTGTAACTCATAAAATAGAAAGGTTGGGTATTTTTGACCGATGGAATTTTGTTTAACTTCACCAGTTTTTTTTCTCAAACGCTTCTTTGTATGTACCACAGTAATTCTCAAACGTCTCTTTGTAGGTACCACAGTAATTCTCAAACGCTTCTTTGTATGTACCACAGTAATTCTCAAACGTCTCTTTGTAGGTACCACAGTAATTCTCAAACGTCTCTTTGTAGGTACCACAGTAATTCTCAAACGTCTCTTTATAGGTACCACAGTAATTCTCAAACGTCTCTTTGTAGGTACCACAGTAATTCTCAAACGTCTCTTTGTAGGTACCACAGTAATTCTCAAACGTCTCTTTGTAGGTACCACAGTAATTCTCAAACGTCTCTTTGTAGGTACCACAGTAATTCTCAAACGTCTCTTTGTAGGTACCACAGTAATTCTCAAACGTCTCTTTGTAGGTACCACAGTAATTCTCAAACGTCTCTTTGTAGGTACCACAGTAATTCTCAAACGTCTCTTTGTAGGTACCACAGTAATTCTCAAACGTCTCTTTGTAGGTACCACAGTAATTCTCAAACGTCTCTTTGTAGGTACCACAGTAATTCTCAAACGTCTCTTTGTAGGTACCACAGTAATTCTCAAACGTCTCTTTGTAGGTACCACAGTAATTCTCAAACGTCTCTTTGTAGGTACCACAGTAATTCTCAAACGTCTCTTTGTAGGTACCACAGTAATTCTCAAACGTCTCTTTGTAGGTACCACAGTAATTCTCAAACGTCTCTTTGTAGGTACCACAGTAATTCTCAAACGTCTCTTTGTAGGTACCACAGTAATTCTCAAACGTCTCTTTGTAGGTACCACAGTAATTCTCAAACGTCTCTTTGTAGGTACCACAGTAATTCTCAAACGTCTCTTTGTAGGTACCACAGTAATTCTCAAACGTCTCTTTGTAGGTACCACAGTAATTCTCAAACGTCTCTTTGTAGGTACCACAGTAATTCTCAAACGTCTCTTTGTAGGTACCACAGTAATTCTCAAACGTCTCTTTGTAGGTACCACAGTAATTCTCAAACGTCTCTTTGTAGGTACCACAGTAATTCTCAAACGTCTCTTTGTAGGTACCACAGTAATTCTCAAACGTCTCTTTGTAGGTACCACAGTAATTCTCAAACGTCTCTTTGTATGTACCACAGTAATTCTCGAACGTCTCTTTGTAGGTTCCACAGTAATTGTCAAATATCTCTTTGCAGGTACAACAGTAATTCTCGAACGTCTCCTTGTGGGTACCACAGTAATTCCCGAACGTCTTGTCCGATCTTAATAAAACTCGGTATGCACATTTATTGCGTTCATATTATTAACTGATTTTGGTCCCTGCTGGACCACCGAGATTCATGGTGGCCTTTGATTGATATGATTTTTTCTAAGTTCTTTATTTTTTTTTCAAGGCATGCATGACCTTTCTTTAGTATTTTTTTTTTTTTTTTTTTTATTTTGGAANATTTTTTTTTTTTTTTTTGGATTGACGTCTCTGTAACATCTACATATTGGTCATTCGAGACGGGGGTTGTACCCTCCATTCGTTGGAAACTTTTAAACCAGCTACTCACATTGACCACACCCAGCCTGTTTTGGACCGGAAAAATTGCCAGCATCACGAGGGCGGGAACCCAAGTGGTCACCCACATGGTACATAACTTCCGTGATACAACGGGAACTGGTGTATTCAACGCGCCATAGTCGCTGGCATATTGCTGAAAAAGCCTTTGTAAGAATCGAAAGGGTTAATCATAATTATACTTTGCATTAAAAAAAACTTTGCTGAACTTTTGAGATGCTACAGGAACTGGATTATTCACTGTGTCATTGTCGCTGGCTGGAGAGGTTTTCCAGTGTTCGGAGATTTGTATTTTTCAACATATTTTGTTGTATGGGTATCCCTAAAATGTTAAACACTTAGAGGGGGAGGAATAAGTCGTACAATGAAATACGAGAAATATAAAAACAAAGGAAATGGATCTCCATAATGAACCATTAGACAGAAAGAAGCATCTTGCTTTCAGCATCTTGATGCTATCGTACAGAAATAATATTCTAAGAAAAAAGGGGGACTTGGTGTAATTATAGCTCCGCGCACACACATTCAATAAAAGGGCCCAAAATAAACAAGAGGCTAACAAAATCCTTGTTTTAATTACGTATACACACATACACACGTAGCGCAGATGATTTTCTATATTTCACTTTTAACACATACCTCCCATAACGGTTGTAAAAATAGATTGAGTTTTAAAAAAGAGCGAGACACATATTGAGGAGACACATATCTAACACGGGTGACACGTGAAATATCATCCACACTGAAAAAAACCTCCCTACAATACAAAGTAATTGCATTTGAATCTGATGGGGATCGCCTTTAAATTGGCCCCAAAATAACGCATCTGTAAAGTTAAAGGAATTGTACTATTTAAAATACCCTCCCTACACATTACTTGTCAATAATAAGAATTAATATTTGTTAATTTTTAATGCAAATGGGTTTGGTATTTAAATCGGAAGCACATTTTTCAGAATCCAAAATACGAATAAAAATTCCTCCGTTAAGTTGGACGATGGCACTTTTGCCAATTAGCTTTGAGCGAAATTTGATATGGACCTAGAAGCGTCACTGTTTGTCACATACAAAGGGTTCCGTATTAAAGAAAAAGGAAAAATAATTGACTGAACAAAGTAAAATCTAGTTTTAAATATACAATTTTTTCTTTGTCTGCTCCTTCCACGATAACAATTGGATTAAAAAATATTAACATCGTCTAACTGTCTAACTGGGCCTATCTGATATAACTAGTAGTTCTGTGTAGACCTCTCTCAAAAAATGGGCCATAATGGGGCTCCCGGTGGCCCTATCATCAAAATCAGACTTTGCCGTTCGAAATTAATCGTAAAACGAACAGACAGACAAACAGATGAATAATAATAAGCCTTTATTGGATTTCAAAGTTTTTACAAATGACAAAGTAGATTAACTTAGCCAGCGTCTATGACACGTTGAATACTCCAGTAGTTAAGTAACGCCCAGAGAGGTTGTACCATGTGGGTGTTCACGTGGATTCGCCGCCTCGTGATGCTGTTTATTTTTCAGGCCCAACCCAGGCTGGATGAGGTCAATGTGGGTAGCTGGTTTGCAAGTTTCCAGTGAGTGGAGGCTAAAACCCCCGTCCCGAATGACCAATAGATGTTAGAGAGACGTTAAACCAAATAAAAAAAAAGATATAACATAAAACAATTTGGTTACATATCTGCCTAAATAATTATTATCCTACTTATTCTTATTTTTTACACAAAATCAAAATCGGCGCATCGCTGAGACAAACAGATGCTTCAAGAAAAATCTTGGAGTTAAAACTAAGCGTTACATTATTCGGTGAATTATTCGCCATGTGTGTGTCAAAGCAAACCCTTTAGCATACCTTATTGGGACCTAAATCTATCTGCGACGCGGCGCCATCCCCTGACATCCTAATTCTGATTTCATTTATATTTTGATAGCAGATCTTAGATCAACAAAGCGGCAAGCAGGATCACCTGTGTCTCATCTAAACAATAACAATGGAGCTATTGTTCCTAGCCTGTCCAAGTTAACATTTGTTCAACTGAGAGATAAGATTACAAGTCTTATACCTACTCGGCATCGCATACGGGAGAAACGAGTTAGGCTGAAATTTTGAAGCACTGCACAAGTGGTCAAATTTATTTTTTTCTCTGCGTCTTACATAATAAGAATAATAATCATTGATTATTTGATCAGGGGATACGACACAAGGCCTGGATAGAGTTTTTCCGAATTGATGCATGAGTTTTTGGGGATTAGCTTTGAGTTTTTACGGAAAAACAACTTCATAATCTAGGCATGGCCGATCAAAACTTTTCCTAACCTCTCTGGGGGGCGTTCATCTTAACGCTTATAAATATTGATAAAATAAACAAACTTGTCCTTCTCATGAAGTTTGCTGATCCCTAAAAACGATTGCATCATTCGGAAAAACTATTGCTCCATTCGGACCTTGTGCTGAATCCTTTGCTCAGGTAGTTCAGAAGCAACTTGCTGTGAACCTTCCGAAAGCCGAGAGGAACTCGCTGAGAACAAATTCACAAGCGGGGGGGTACTCGGGAAAAAAAAGGTTAACAGGAAGGAATTCGTTACTCTTGCTTGACCAAAAATAATGCTAACTCGTGTGTAGGTCCTATGTGGGCTGTAGTTGGTGCTCAAAGCTTGGCATTACTGTCGGTCATATCCAAAAGGGTGGAAACAAAGTTTACACAAGATATTTTCTCGTTAACTCTATTCTTTTTGAAATTTTGTTTTTTTCCCTTCTTGTTTCCTAATACATTGTAAGTTATAAGTTTATCATATTTATGGAGCTATATTGATTCTGACTATGAGTGAGTCATTAATCATTATACCAACGGGGCCTTGCGATTTATAAGTAGGTATAGATTGATAAGAAACATTAGTCAGATTTAACCTCAGTTAAATAATAAACCCATATGCAATTTGGCCAGGTTTTCAATTCTTGAACGATTTTCATCGACGACATTCAACCTGTTTTCTGATCAAAGAGGCTCATACTACTAACAACATCTCTCCAGATTATTATATTATGTCTGAATTTGGTGGGGTCTGCGTTTATATAAAAAAAAATTTTATTGTGAACTGCATTTTGGGCAATATAGTTGATCCAAGCTCTATTGGTACTAAGGATTTGATTCCATGCCCGATCTAAGGAGCTTAATTTTGGAATAACTCAGTTGAAATCAGCTGCTTCATGGCCGAAATATGAGATGTTGTCTTCATGGGGATGTTGTCGTTAGAACAATAGGTAGGCCATCCTAGGTCGGAAATTTTTCCCAATGTAGAACCGATCACCTGTGAAGTCCACAAAATATTCTTTGAAGTTCATTTAATAATAAGCAAAAGGAGTTCTCACTGTCTTACCTAAAATATCTGGGAATCTTCCTGCGTACCTACTGAACCGAGAAATCTAATATTTTGAGGGTTGATAGGCGACAAGAGTTAAAAAACAACCCCACATTTTGGTGTTAATATCTTTTGAGGGGGTTCAACTCTGGCACATCCGAACATTTAAAGAAGTGGTATCCTGCAGGACCGAATTTAGAATTCGATTGATGTTCACTGTAACTATCAGAATGTTATCAGGTCAGTGGGGGCGTCCTCAAGATCATCTTCTTAACATATAAATGTTGCCAGCACGTACAAGCACTTTGTCTATAAACAGCATAAAGTTTTATGTGTCAACCAGCATTAAGTTTAACCTCTGACATGGACGGAAAGGTTAAAGTGACAATCTGTTTAAGAGAAGACGAAAGGTTGACAAAATTAATGATGTGTAACGTGGCGGCTTGTGATTGATTTATTGTATAAAGAGTATCAAATAGAAAAGTAGCTACACACAATCGGAATGTTGCACAGTGCTCAGCATATCATACGGGGTGTCTCAATGTAGCAAACTACGAGCCGACTTCAATAATATTTGAAAATAGAAAACTTTTTCTTGTAGTTTTTAAATTTTTAATATTTTCAGGGGGAAAAGCTGCAACTTTGATTTTTTTTAAAAAAATCTAACCCTTTTGTAATACATTTTTGAGATCTGCACTCAAAACAGAGCTGGTGTTATTCAAAGTTGTTGTTTTTTTTGCACCTTTGCTTGTTATAATTCTTCTGTGTTGTCAAATATTGGAAAATGAGATTCTCCTCGGGATAAACATCGTGGGAAAGATATTAAAATAGTAATCTTTTTTACCCATACTTGAGACTCTGTCCTAAATCTGGAGCAAAGTTACTGTCGCAAAAGTTTTTGAAAAGATCAAATTCATCTTGGAATATCTCCGGCCTTTGGATATACGTAAATAAATCACAAAATAGGTACATTACAAAAAAAAATAAAAAAAAAAAAAAAAANAAAAAAAAAAAAAAAAAAAAAAAAAAAATGGGTGTGTGTACTTATGTACGCGCGTGAGAAGTTATACTTACGTTTAAAAATAAATTTAAATATATTTTTAAAAAAACATACTACCACACCCGGAAGTGAACTCAGAACCTACCAACTATGAAACAAAGGCCTTGCCACTGACCCACGATGTTCTATGGATATAAAATGAGAAAACACAATATTTAAATTTAACTCTCATAATTTGATCATATTCATAACCGAACTTCGTTTCGAGAAGATGAGAGAGAGAGAGAAAAATAATAAATCTGACTTTTACATTAGAAATCATATCACCGAGGTACAACCTTTTGTTATCCTATGTAGGACATGGGAGTTGTTACGGGTTGTTAAGCCGCTCAGAACGTGCTGGGAGTAGTATTGGGTTAGGTTCCAAAAAATTAAAATGCGTGTTGAGCCTAAACTTGCGCAGCCTTCAACACGCATTTTAATTTTTTTGGAACCTAACCCAATACTACTCCCAACACGTTCT
>CM022874.1:13384434-13458639 GCA_012654025.1 Pachypsylla venusta | reverse complement strand
GTCTGTTAGAAATTGCTCCCTATAGCCTACAAGAGTTCACCAACTAACTTTTTTTCTTTCTTTTTCAGGTACCTACTAATAACAATTTCAGTTTTCTTTACAGGTCATTTTAATTTTGCAGTTTATTTCAATTTTGTCAATCCAATTTTCTGTTTTGATTAACTTTTTTTTATATACATATTTATAATTTTGTTTGAATATTAAGGGTGGGGGGTATTTTGGTTCCCAATTTTGTAATGTGTCAGCGGTTTTTTAACCCCCTGAAACACAGTAAATAATAATATTAATAATAATGGTGGACAAATAGAACCAAAAAACTAACTAGGATTTGGATACCTAAGTATTGTTTTGGAAAACAATAGGTATCCAAATCCTAGTTTATTTTACCAAAATTATTTTGGACCCATTCTGTATTTTACTAGTAGCTCTGTGAACCGTTATTATTATTATTATTATTTATTGTGTACTATAACAAAGTTTGTTGTAGACACATTACAAATATTTCCTGAAAAACAAAAAAAAAAATTAAAATATAAAAAAGAAAGGATAATAATATATCCTGAAAAATAAAAAATTAATAATAAAAAAATAAATAAAATTAAAAAATGAAACTCTTAAACAGGATTAGTCATAGAATCTTTTCTATGTTGTAAGGGACAGATTCTAAGAGATCGTTTTTCAGGCGAATTTTGAACTCCTTTAAATTACTCTCTCTCGCGAAAGGATTAATTGTTTGATAAATTCGGATGCCCCTGTCCAGAAAAGATTTCCCAAAGATTGCAAGTGACGAAGGGATTAGTGAATGAACATTTCTAGTGTTGTATCCATGTTGATTAGTCGGCAAGTGTGTTTTATACTTGTGAATCAGGCAACACATGTCCAACACTAGTTGTTCATAAAAGGTCAGAATTCCTTTTTCTTTAAAAAGTACCCGACACGATTCAACATCATCAAGACCATACACAGCACGGAGAGCTCTTTTTTGAAGAATAAAGACCTCTTTTGAAAATGAAGATAAACCCCAGAACGCGATACCGTAGCTCATGAGCGAGTGAAAGTACGAGAAATAAGTAGTTCGAGCGGAAAGACGAGGCACTAAATTGTCAATATGAATTTTCCATTTCAAGTTATAACAAAGATGGACACAAAGAAATCAGACAGAAGATGAACTGTAGACCTGGGCAACCATTTGGACCCAGGTGGTACAATCCGACAGGGTGTTCGGGAATAATGGTAAATTGATCGTACATTTAAAGAAAAAAATTGTAGATAAAACTAGATCTCACTTCGTTCGGTCAATAAAACTCGTTCGATCTCTTGATTTATAAGAAAAGGCTTTCCCGTACTGTGCGAGTTGTTGTTGTTGTTATTATTAGTCATTTTTAGGTTTCTTATCACGAAGCATTAACAAAACTCATCTGAACGGGTTATCTGTGTTTTAACTCAATTATTGATAACGTGAAATATTGAATACTTTTCTGTGAACATAATTCAAAGTTTTTTGTGTAGTGCAGTCGAAAAAATATTACTCCAGTGATGAGATGACACAGAAAACAACTAATGGCCAGACCATCAACATCTCTTACTACTGATGTATACACTATGACCCCCCCCCCACCCTAGTCTGGAACACCAGAAAAATTATCCGAACTAAAAAATGACATTTCACAGTAAATTTTTTTGCTTGTTCCTTACAGAAAGAAAAAATTACCAAATGTCATACATTTTGTTTTGTTGAATGTATTTAATTGAACTTTGAAAAATGTCTTGTAAATTTTCCTTCTTGGAACTACATGAATTAATTTTTCTAAATCTAGTTTTTTGGTCTAATTTTCCTAGACTACCAGCTAAATATGCCCAGCTATATACTTATATGGTTAAAAAAAAAAAACATTATGTAAATTGGACCCTGTCGATGGGTATATCTGCCAGTAGGTGAGTAGGATGATAAATACTATCGCCATCCTGTATAAGAAATACCTATAATATGACATCACACAAATGGTGACGTCATGAGTAATTTCGAGACAGTTGATTGATACTACACACACCACCGGAGAGCATCAATTAAACTACGAGCACATTGTTCAGGTGTATTGTCTCCTCCGCACCGCATGTGATTTCCTCTTTCATTCCTCTAATTAGGACTAATGGAAAGGACGACCCTATAATGTCAAGGTGGACCTAATTTGGAACTTCAGCCATTTTCTTAAATCATTTTTAATGTTTACATTTGAGTTCCGAATCACTGTATACGATAATTTTTCTTTTGTTTTTCTATATGCCTTTTTGTAATTTGTACTACCATATATCTAGAACGCCTTCTCCGATTTTGATTAAATTTGATATGGTCATACATTATATCCATAGAATTTGGGCCACATGGTGACCATTTCAGGTGAGTGAGGTGTACAGTTTACAGACCTACTAGTTGAATTCAACTGAAACTATAGAGAGAATTTCTAAACGTACCTTAAACATAAAGACAGTTATTTCCAAACCTAACAAGATGAAAAAACAAGAACATTTTTTTTCTCTCTCAAATCTCAATGAATTAAAGTATACCAAAGCTAAAACCACGGCCTTCACTGAATTCCGCCATTTTATTGTATCTCAGTTTAGTCGCGCGATTTTTTAAATGCGGTCAATAAGATTCATCTGATTGCTATAGTTCTTTTCTTAGACTTCCCTCCTGATGTGAAAGATCATTACTCTAATTAAGACAATTTTATTTGGATGTCCAGGTACTAGTGGCACTGAAAGGATAAGTCATGTTTTGTATCTAACCAGATAATGTATCCAGCCGAAGGTCCGTCCTGTCGAAGCTCGTGAGTTTCCAAATTTGACTTCTATTCAATTGTAAGAAAGGATTTATTATTGTTGCATCAGAATTCTACTTCTCATATTGGAATTGATCTGTTAGCTCTGAAACAACATTACTTAATGTTTCAAACTAATTCATTGATTAGTTTCGGTTTGATCGTAACCTATCGTCAGCATATTTGGTTGTTTGGTGTATTTTCATCGAATGGCAAAAGAGCATTGTGTATCGGTGATTGAATATCTTTGTGGCTAATTTTTTTTTTTCATAACTGAAATAATAAGGATTCGAGGAAGAAAAAAAAAATCAGTTTAAATTAGAAGGTTATCATTGAAACGGATGAGGGTTCTTTTGGGAAGTTTGACATATAGTATTTTTGGAATTGGCGAGGTGGGGATATGTTTGTTGTCTGAAAAGAAGGTTATGGTGTAAGAAGGAATGTGAGAAAATGTGAATATTCCTCGTCTGAATGCTCAACAGAGGTATTGATTCGCTCTCGTAATTTGCAAGAAAGGTTATGGTGTAAGAAGGAATGTGAGAATATTCCGCGTCTTAATACTCAACAGAGATATTGATTCGCTCTCGTAATTTGCAAGAAAGGTTATGGTGTAAGAAGGAACGTGAGAAAATATTTCTCGTCTGAATGCTCAACAGAGGTATTGATTCGCTCTCGTAATTTGCAAAAAAGGTTATGGTGTATGAAGGAATGTGAGAATATTCCTCGACTTAATGCTCAACAGATGTATTGATTCGCTCTCGTAATTTGCAAGAAAGTTTATGGTGTATAAGAAGGAATGTGAGAAAATATTCCTCGTCTTAATGCTTAACAGAGGTATTGATTCGCTCTCGTAATTTGCAAGAAAGGGTTCGTTATCGTACATGAAAGCTCTTATTTCTCACATCATTTTATCACGTCACAATCATCAGTTGATTTGGCTGTGTCGTCGTACCTAAATATTTATTCGTTATGACACGTCTGACTGGGTGTATTGAATATTTGCATCCCAAGTATGATGCACAATATTGTGCATGTGCATTGTGCATAGTCTATGACATTTGCATAATATCAAAATAAATTTTATTGTTTCAATGGAGTCTCATTATTTTTATTTTGGTTTTGCTCTCTGCAGTGGACAAGTCAGTTTTATGAGCTGATTCTTTTTATTTCTCTCATTCTTATTCTTTCCCATTTGATTTGATTAGGGGAATATGCTACTGACATTATGCATGTTCGGTTCAAATCAGTTCAGTTAGGTTTGTGCAGTATTGTAATGAAGGTGCTCGATAGTCCAAAGAAATAATTCTATACAGTGTGTTAGAAATCCTATCCATCTTCTTCACTTTTGAACGGCTGCAAACTGTGCAATGGAAACATATTGATATAACACTATCTTTCCCTTTTTTCACAATAGAGCCGCTTTAATTTGTCTTTTCCCTTTTTTACATCCCTGATGTGGAAAAATAGGAAAGTAAATGAATATTTTTTTCACCCTAAAATGAGCCCTCATCAAGATTATTTTCTAGTGTAGATCTTAAACTAGCCAGCGTCTATGGCACGTCGAATACACCAGTTTCCGTTCGATCACTGAAGTTAAGAAACGTCCAGCGTGGGTTCGCCGCCTCGTGATGCTGATAATTTTTCAGGCCAAACCCAGGCTGGATTAGGTCAATGTGGGTAGCTGGTTTGCAAGTTTCCAGCGAATGGAGGGTAAAACCCCCGTCCCGAATGACCAATAGATGTTAAAGAGACGTTTAACCAAATTAAAAAAAAAATCTTAAACTAGAACCTTACCGCAGACATTGGACCAAAAGACGTTTCCTAAAAGGTCTCATCTCACCCCCGTAAAGAAATGACCGAATTCATTCAAATAAATGATATCTCACAAAAAAATTATCATTGAAAAAAGACCATTGTTCGTACCCACGTACGACACTGATGAAACTTAAAAAGGCCCTGCTGGAAAATGCTCACTTGAATCTCTCTCGCTCTTACCTTTTTTTAAAAAAATAATAATAATAAAGTTTCATTTATTTTTGCCTTGTAAAATATATTACATCTGAATGTTGAATTTTCGAATTGATATTTTCCTCATGATACAATTTGAGAAACAGCTTCTCAGCAATTACACACTATCTTTGTGATCACCCTGTTTATTATGAACATTCAGTGCAGTCCGCTCTGCAGTTGTGCATAGACAACAAGTTCCAATGTTTAGTGTTTAGTACAAGAAATTATGTACTTAGTTTCAGATTTAATAAATTGCAATAAGATAGAAGACAAGAACTGAAGTAGGCGACATTTTACTGATATTTAGTACTTAATAAGAGAAGGTACACCGCGCCGACCCGACCAAGATACATTGCTCAGATGCAGCGAGCGTGTGCATGAGTTGACTTAATGGATGGACTAAACAATGTTGGCAATTTGTGTTCCAACAAATATTTTAATTACGAATTGAATATTTAAGGATTTTTAAGCCAATTCCACGCGAAATCTAGTGAGCGAAGACTATTTATGAAGAAATGTTTGCTTGATATAAATCATCCATGTTTAGTAGAAATTAGGTGAAAACAAGTGTTTGCACTTAAAAAATATTTTTCTCCCTCTCTTGCCTTACACTGAAAAAATTTGGCTCCAAGGAACTAAGTAGGTAGGGTTAACATTCAAACGATTCCTTAAATCTGATAGCATATCAATTTAAATACAAACCCATTTGAATTAAAAGTTAAGAAATGTTTTTTTTAAAAATTTGGTTTAACGTCTCTTTAACATCTATTGGTCATTCGAGACGGGGGTTTTACCCTCCATTCGCTGGAAACTTGCAAACCAGCTATCCACATTGACCTCACCCAGCCTGCGTTGGGCCGGAAAAATAGCCAGCATCACGGGGTCGCGATCCCACGTGGACACCCACATGCAACAACCTCGCTGGTCTTTGCTTAACTTCAGTGATTGAACGGGAACTGGTGTTTACAACGTGCCATAGACGCTGGCTAAATTAAGAAATGCTTATACCCTGATAATAAGTATTGCGATGTGTATTCTAAATAGTAGGTACAGCTGTTTCAACTCTACTGATGCGTTCCTTTTGGGGGTTCTGCAAATATGCAACCTTAACACAAATCGCCACTGCATCTACGTGTATGGTAGGTACATGAGAAACAATGAAAATCTTTCTAATTATTAAGTACACACAATGCACGATAATATAAACATTTCAAAGCGATGATGTATGTGCGATGATGACACATTCATTAGTTTTGATGAGGTCAGCACTTCCACAGTTAAATCATCACTTGGAGCATGCTAATTTTCAGCTATACCATCACTCATAGTCATTCCTGGCTAGGGATAGTTTCCATAGGAATTTATCTCGCAGCCTCACATGACTAACACTTCGTTTACCTTCGGTGGTACACATGTTATGGAATTGACCTGCATAATTTCAAACCTGATTATACCACCAATGGCACAACTAGTGTTATTATTTTCTTACACCGTGTCTCTAAGTGTGAACTATTTTATATATTATTCTGCCTTGCTGTAGCATATGGAGAAGAATTTCTCTAAGAAAGCAAGCCTTTCAAAATACTACTTGCTCGAAAAAGATCTAAAACTAAGAACTAGGAAGAAGATGGAAACATTTGTTAACTATGGGTGTAAGACTTTAATTATGATAGTGATAGGAGTGTTAGGAGGAGTAGTTCAGGAAATGGAGATGAGATCAAATAAAATGACCAGGAATCAACTCAAAAACTGGAAGAAATAGGGGTGAGAAGAAGTCTGATGATTGATGAATTAGCATTGTGAAAGAAACAGAATGGGCATCTGACTTTACACAAGAATTAAAGAAAAAAACTTCTTCCATGATATAAAGGAACTGCACATTCTACCAAATTCTGGGGAATACAGCAAACAGCAGATGACCCTCTTGACTAAAACGACTAGGAGTAGTTGACTTCAGAATATATGATGAAGGGGATATAGTGTGGTCAATCTCTCACAGTTTCATTAGGAGAAGATTTTTTAATATTTTAGCAATCTAAATTTCAACGGGGTCCACATAGAATTGTATCCGTGGAGATATTGTAAAACGAATCTTAACCATACGAAATCAAAAACTTAAAAAGGGAACCATTTTTTAAAGAACTATGATTGAGTTCAACCCACAACTTATCGTCAGGAGAATCAGATTGTGTTTCTTCAAGAAATCTAGAAATGCTAAAACATTTCCAACATTTCAACAGGTTGTTTATATTGGAGTTTTATTCTTTTGGTTTCTTGAGGCATTTTCCCACAATATGAACATTATTGGGTACGAAACGCCAAACGACTGTTATGATCAAATGACATGTTGATGTCATTTGATCTCAAAGGATTTGTTGGAAGGCAGTTTGTACAAATTGCAACCTGACACCCCTCTCTAAGTGAACTTTTGATTTACATATAATTAATTACCATTCTGTGATCTGTGGTAATTATTATTTATTACCCATACTCACAAGTTGGTTGTCCAGGCTATAAAACAGGGTGTTCGAAAAATTTAAAAGAATGCATTGAAAAAAAAAAAAAAGTCGGCTTAACCTAAGTCTGGTCGCCTTAAAATTTGCTTTATAAGAACGCATAAGTAGAGTTCACTTCAAATTACTTATTCAATCATTAATATTAATATTTCGTAACTTTTAATTGAAATGTATTTAACTTGATATATGCTTTCGGATTTAAGGAGTAGTTTGAATGTAAATAATATATTTACAGTCTTATATTTTTTCTAAGTTGTCTCATATTTTTGTTAGGGTCCGTTTTTAAGAATTACCATATCAGAGAGTTTTATCAACTGCATACTTGTCGGCTATGTGGTTGAGCGTTTGTTTTGTATGCATCCACCGCTTTGTCCCACCTATTCTAGTTGCCTTTATGTCCAGTTTTTGTGTGTCTAAATATGTTTGATCTTGTCTAAGGCACCCTGTCCCAGTGTTATATGAGCTGCTTGTATCTAATTCAAAGATTTATATCTGTATAAACTTTACACCTCCGTGTCATGTAATTACTTATCTTAAACATGGCACCTTGGCGCTAGATCTGTAGGTATTGAAGAGTGGAGCCCACCCGACCAGAGGCCATAAGATCTTATATTAAGTATGACGGTACGCCAATTATCAGATACATCGTTGGTAATTGTTTACTAGTTACCTTTATCCTAGCGAAAGGGTGGGGGGGGGGTTTTGATTTGTTGTNGGGGGGGGGGGAGTTTTGATTTGTTGTGTTATAAATAAGGTTTTTATAAATCTAAATTGCCGTCATCCCCTTCACTTGAGCCTTTTCCGCCATCGACAGAAAAAACGTAAATTTTAACTTTTTTCAGTTTTTGAAAATATGAATTTTTCAGTGTATTTAAGCATAATTATATTTATCCGGACCAAAATTTTGGAATGCAAAATTATAGTAATGGTGCTATGAAGCACAATTACTATGTATTCATCGTACGCTTTAAATTGCAAATCTTTTTCTCCAGCATCTTCTGTGAAAGATGCTGGAGACAACCCCTAGAGGATAAAGTCAAAGAAGATTTAATTTTCATTAAATTCATAACTCATAAGTATGTGTATACTCCTCTTGTTGTGTGGCGTGAAAATCATTGAATGTAATGAAATCTGAGTATATTTCATAGGTTGAATGATAGGTAAAAGTACACTATCGATATCTTATACTTCAACTTGAAACCTCAATCCCATCAATATCGTTAATTATAAGTGATCGTCCCCTACATGGTGAATATCTTGTATATTTTTTTTTGTAGAAATAATTACTCACTATGTTTGAAACAGCACTGGAATTTCTCCTAAAAATAAAACAACAACACAAATAATGAACGTAGAGATCCTTGTATTGCCATATAAGATTTTATTAAAAATGAAAGTTTTTAGTTTTAAAAAAAAATCGCTTTTTTACATTACGCATCAAATATGCTGAGATTACTGTGGAAGATTTGCAGATCACCTTCAAACATGTATTTGCTAACAGAATTTTGTTTCTTATTTAATATTATTGGGTAGTAGCATTTGCAGTCAAATTTAAAACTATATCTTAAGATATCAAACTCATGTACCTGTATTTCTGAAACGGTCTGAGATTCAAAAAAATTGTATACAATTTTTCTTGTAAGAAATTGAATCTAATAAAAAAAAATCGATACAAATAACCTTCTTGCGATATTTGCAATTATTTTTAAAAAAGTGTACCTAAAATTGGCGGCTACTTTGGACCTTTTCATAATATTGATTACGAAGTTCTAATCTAACATTTTCAGCAAAATGTAGAACTAAATCATCTCATGTTTTTAACCTAAACGTCCTGGCATATCACTCCGTTTTCTGAGGAAAATATGTCGTCTAATTTTAGATTAAAGTTCTGATGCAGCCAGGTTTAGAGTAAAGTTCTGATGGCTTATTGGAAACACCAGTTCCCCTAACATTACTGAAGTTAAGCAAGGTTCAATGAGGTTTTACTTGGTGGGTGATCAGTTGATCACGTATGATTGAGCCCTCGTGATGTTGGGGGCTATTGCAGGCCAAACCAAGACTGGGTGGGGTTAACGTGGTTAAATGGTCTCAAGTTATCATCGAATAGAGGGAAAACCACCCGTCAGATGATACAGAGACGATGAGCTAAAAAAATGTTCTGGTGTTTATCGATTTATTTAAAATGCAACGTACTGTTTCATAACATAATAATGAATATAATCTGGCGATAGCAAAACTTTAAACTCAAATGAGTGAGTTTGTCAGTCCTGTCGGTGATTTTTATTAGTGTTTATGATTATATGAGATACAAAAGGATCTACAAAATATGACGCCAGGACGAAACGTTGTTTATCATCTGCGCAATTTATTGTATGGACGCGGCTTACAAGACGTCTCGTTTGAACATATGTTTCTTTTTGGGGTTTAGGGAAGTAAAGGACTATCCTATTTCTGACCACTTCTTAGGTGAAGATTTTCAACATCTGATTCATGGCAGTGACTTCCTTACAGAAGGTGGAGATAAATAAATAACCCCTGCAAAGCATTTTGATTACCTTTGAAATACAATATTGGGACTAACTCTATCCTGTTTTTTTTCGTTAGGCTAAGACAACATGTCAGATATTTTTAATAGCATTACAATTATCAAGATTGGACCTGATTATTTAGAACGTCAGTCATTTTCTGTCAAACGGCGATCAGACGGCCTGTGTTTAATAAACACCGTTCATGGTTATAAACTGAAAGCACCTACATAGAGAACATTTTTCTATTTTCTCAAATCTCAAAAGATGAAAACTTAAGCTGAAACCACTCTCCAACAATAATATACGACCTTTTGTATTTATTAAAATCACGTGATTTACGAAACGAGGACCATACCGATCATAATTATTCGATTGTTACTTCCTTGATACCTTTCTTCTTTGTTAAAATGGATCTCCCAGGATTAGTAGGCCATACAATTATTGTTAAACAAGTTGTGACAAAAATACTAAGTTCATTTGATGAGCAGTTTCATGATGGTATTTTGATGTATTTACACAATCTGCACCAGAAATCTCGTCCCGCGTCTACCAGAAAAGAAACATTCTTCTGTGTTCTTTTAGATCTTCAAGCAAGGTTGAAGATCATTGAACTCGCATCTCTCCAAGACGATATTGAAGGACTGAACAGGCCGCGGTTTAAGAGAGAAGTTAACTCTCAGCTGTTTGTAGTATGTATAGATGGAAGGGACCTAAATGTTTACATTTTATGTAAACTTCCCCATTGTAAACTGTAAGATCAGTTGTTGGCTTATATACGGTTGAAATACGTGTGGGGAGAGAACATTACCCGGGTACCATAACATAAATTCCAACCACATTGGCTGCTAAATTTCTTATTAGGGCTATAAAAAGGCCTTGCACATAATCCTTCTTGGACCTTTTGTGCTTGGAAAGGTGCTTTTATATAAGCACCTTCCTATGAGGTTTTATTCAATCTTTTGATTGACTTTGGGTCACAAATATTGGAAGGACCATGAACTTTCACCTCACATCCACCATAATCTCCTTCTACTTCTTCATATACTCAGCTTTCTTTTTCATATCCTCAAAGGTTCTACATTTTGAGTACTTTTATTATATTTTCTTGATGTATGTTATTAATCCTCCAGATGTAGGTTTTATTCAGGTTCTCTTGGTTCTTCCTCTTTTATTATTTCTTCTATGCTCTTGGTTTCTAAGATGGTGTTCTGTCTTCAAAAGTTTTCTTTCTTCATTTAACTCTTCTATTCCTAGAATTTCATTATTTCTCACTCTCTTTGTACTGATGTTAGGGAAAATAATTTGATGGCCCTCGACCGGAATTATGGTGCTATGCTTTCCAGGTCGACCCTGCGCCTGCGTGTGGAATACTTCATCGTGAGCCGGACTACAATACATGTGTTTCAATCTTGTTGTTTGTTAGTAAAATGAATATTTTCCTATTTTAATTCCGATATAAAATGTTGAATTTTTAAACAAATTGATTTTGTAAACAACCTCGCGTCATCTTCATATTTCTCACTGCAAGAAAGTCTGAATGTGTAAAACATTGCTCAGTTTCCTTGTTTTGCTGAATTTGTTATAATTTATGTTGATGACATATTTTTCTTATCAAATTCAATCACATTTCAAACTCGGAAAATTTAAAACACGTTTCTTTTTGCTAGTACGTTTTTTTTAGCATTATAAATTTCTAAAATAATTTTGTATCGACTACAAGTTTTGTTATTGAGTTACGAGCGCTTTCGTATGTTAATACATCTTCAGTTCACTTAATAAATCAAATTGTACCTGAACTTATCAATGCATAATTAGTTTCTTCGAGAGTTATCAAGCTACAAATAGACAAACAAAGAATAATCGTGAAGTTAGAAAAAGATCTCATGTCGTTTGGTCTAGTAGGTATCTATCAGAGTGGCATTGCACTTTGGGGAGCCGGGTTCATTCCTTCGGCAGGGTCGGACCTTTTTTGACTTTGTGCTTATGATTTCGGGGTGCTTTCAGCCTCGTTAGGACGATTGAGTAGCTACTTTAATGTCAGTAGCGATCAGTGGCGGAATTACCAGATTAAAATATATTAGGAGATTGAAAAGATCAAAAAATTTGAAAAGGCGGTTGGGCCTGACCACAAAGAAATTCTACATTTACATTACATTTCGTGTGGTCATTGTTTGGTTTGGGAACTCTATTGATCCATTCATTCCAATTGTAAATTCCCCTTACTGGTGTTTTTATTCATTTTATTATTGTGTAAGTTACAAATATCTGTTTGAAGTGCTCTATATTTTATATTGATGAATAATTATGGCGTTTATTTGATTTGGAATAATTGATTATGGCTTATACGTAAAGTACGTAGTAAACTGATTTCTGATTGGTGACTTGAAACCTGTTCTGTGCGCCTGTGCCATATTGTATCTTGTACAAGTAGTTGCATTGACACTGCCTAAAGCTAATACCTAGAACTAGATATTGTTAAAAAGAAGTTTGAACTCCTTCTTCATATATTCTGACAGTCAGTCAAAGATAAAACTTCTCGTTACGTCATATGCAGGAAGATCTGTAAAATTGGTGAGCTCTTCCAGAAATGAATTTGACCATATCTCGTCACAGTCCCTTCCTTCATTCTGACATGTCACAATCTTTTGTTCGGTGTCTACACTCTTTAGCTGTAACTCTTTGCCGGCACGGTAACATTAGCTTGCTACTCACAGTATCCATAGAAAAGAAATTCGCTGATGATCGTAGTTTTTGATTGTGGTGTTTAAATGGCGTCAAAATATTATTATTTTTTTTTTTTTACAGAAACAACAAAAATTCATCACTTTTCATGTTTTCCTAATTACGAAATGATGGGAAACCTGAAAATATGATCACCTGTACATTGAAAAGATATCTTCTAATGAGCCTTCTGTGCGATAATGTGGGAGAAGGGGAAGACTATAGTGTAAAGTTCACTTAAAATGCTTGAAATAGTGATTCCTACAAAATTAAATGATTCTGTTCCCCTTTTGAGAGTTTTGAGACTCTTATCTGAATTTTTAAATGAATGAAAGTGTCAACAAAATTTTTGACATTTACTCTTTCTTTACTTTTTTCACTGAACGAAGTGATTTCTAGTTTTAAAACGATTTTTCTTTCAATATCTCTTCATTTCACGATAACTCTGGAACTCTTTGTCAAAATTTGATGAAACCGGGCCATTTAGTATAATCATGGAATCAGTAGATTAGGGCCTTATTGGGCCACCCTGGGACAAATGGCGGTCAAAATTTGAGAGAGCTCTACATTTGACAGAACTACTAATACTCGATTGGTTAACACGAGGTCTATTTTTGTTTGTACTATTAAAATTATGACCGTTCTCCAATGACAGATAATTTCTAATTCTCAAATAGTTTCTTGATAGTGTGCATAATATTATGACACTAGCATATGATATCCTTTGTGATAGGTGCGTATGCTGCTGATACGACGTTCAACATCTCTCATTTAAGATACGTGTTTCCTGTTTCCGATTCATACGCGCATCACATTTGAATAATTATTTTTAATTACTCATAGGTGATTTAAATGACAATCGCTCTTATTGGTCAGGCTCACATTGAATGAACTGAGGGAGAAGAGCTAGTATGTAGTTGTCC
Organism: Pachypsylla venusta; assembly: GCA_012654025.1. Lineage (NCBI taxonomy): Eukaryota > Metazoa > Arthropoda > Insecta > Hemiptera > Aphalaridae > Pachypsylla > Pachypsylla venusta. Next base: position 13,445,122 of record CM022874.1, on the reverse strand, counting down.
TTTTGAAAAAAAGGCAGGACGTTTGTCAACTTTGCTATACTATATATTGATACTATTGAAACTAATTACTTACTTCACAGAATTTGGGGGTAGATTCCGACACCATCCTGCTCCAATCTGTTTTGTATTGGTCGATGGTATACTATTTTGCGGTGATCCCAACGTAAACTTTTTGCAGGATGTCTTTCGCTCCATCTCTCACTTGATCTTCCAATGAGTCTCTTCTCGTAGCATTAAAGAAGGAGTGATTTTTTATGTCGGAGTCATTTTGGGCTCTCGTATCATGACCAGCTCATTGTATGATTTTTGTTTTGGTGTAGCTTATGTTCTTGCGCAGAAAATGTTAACGTTATGAAAATCTTTCTGCTTGTGTTTAAGTGTCGATTTCTCAAGAAATTTAAATGAATGGAACAAATATTTTTGGGTAGAAATTTCTGAAGCAAGGTGGTTATTTAGGAAAAACAGTGATAAGTAACTTAAATAAGGAAACATTTAAGCGAACAAAAAAAATTAACTTTCTCATTTCTTTTAGAAGTTATTTCCTATGTAATTGCATTGAAATTTTCTCATTCCTCTACCAAAAATGAGAAGGTTAATATTCTCTTTGTTTGCTAAAAGGTTTCCTTATTTTGGTAACTTCACTGTTTGTCCTAATTAACCACTTTATTTCAGACTTATTTCAGACTTTCTACCCGAAAAATGCCGTTTTCTAAACGGCCTATTTTTAACTTTCTGGAGAAAAATGAGATTTGACTTTGTCCTTACGACACTGATGGAAATAAAATGTACACTTTTGATGGTTTAGGTAGATGGGAAACTCTTTTTGGAACACATTAATGGGACTTTTACATTAAAATTTAAAACAAACACCGTTATTCAGGGTGTAACAAGATTAATCTTTAGGCCCCTGTAGCTCCGCCCCTGATTATTTTTTTGAAAAATGTAATTGAATTTTTTTCCTTATTTAATTTGCACTTTTATTTGAACATTTCATTTAAATCTCTTGAGAAATCGACACTTTTTAAAGCTGTAGCTATATTTATACTTACATACAATACATGATAATCACACGAGATCAATGTAGCTACATAATTATGTAGAATGAGAAATCTATTATCTGGTCACCCTGACAAATTAAATAAAATAAAAGGGAATCTTGCAAGTATTCTATATGGTCACAATAGATCTAAACAAAGGTCGCAGTGATAATTGCAATCAGTCTCAATAGAGACCTGCAACCAGTTCTGTAATTAAAAAAATCTATATTACCTAACTAAAATCCTTCTTCCACATTTCTGTTTTTATTAAAAAAACAAAAAATAGAGTAGCTTGGGGAAGCACCCCCTCCCCCCCTATTGTTATTACTAAAAAGTTGTTTAAGGTTTAGCGTCTCTTGTCGTTTCGATGCAACAGCTACTCAGTTGATCCCATGAGGAATAGCGCATCATGAAACAACCACCTGGTGCCCCAAAGGAGTAACTATGAGTGACGTTGTTTATTTTCAGTAACCCTTCTCAATTTGAATTGACATAAAAGAATCTCTGCTATCTTCAGTGATTCTTTAATGGTATTTTTTCTTAATTAAGTTTATTTTTTTGTCAGAAAAGGGGGCTTTTAGCATCTGGAAAAAAGTTGTCGCTTGCGTAGACAACAAATTTACTTTAAAACTGATGAAAGTTCTTTTATAATTGAGGTGTTAATGACATTTATTTGTTAAACGCGTGAAGTTAAAATGATACTTTATAATCATTATTACTGTATTACATAATAATACTTGTACATTCTCTTTAATATTCAGGTAGGCACTCATTTCAGATACACAAATATTGAATAATATGTGTCAGAGCCATTTTGTAACATCTAACTTTTTGCAGAAAAATTTAGTCCTTTATACGTAAGTTATAGATGAGTTATTTGTTTATGATCAAATAACTCATCTATAAATTACGTATAGGTACGCTGTGGCGAATATTTTGTTCTTCTTTCACGTGGCAACGTCGTGATTTTTGGCATACGGATATATTTTAAAGCGGAGGGAGAAATCCCAACATATGCCTCCTGGCTCATTCATTTTATTTATATCTACTATTCTTAGGAATTAGACTCTGTTTTCCTTCACTAAATTGCCAATTTTTGTTTCAATCTATGTTTAACCAGAGCAGAGAATTATCTGAATGATCCGACCAGTAGCCGACATTTTATATTTTGCCCCTTTCTCTAACTTTATCTCTTAAAGTGGCGATAGTTTAGGTTCTCTCTGTATTATTGTCATACCTTAGTACAATGTGAACAGTATTTGCCCTGGGCAATTCAATATGTAGTCCATATCTTTTGTTTCTCAGATTCAATTGAAATACGTGCCTACTTACAAACAATACCAATTGACTCTTATTAGCAAACCAAAGAGAGAGAAAGAGAGAGTAGAAGAGAATAAAAGAAGAACTTCCTTTCGACTTCCATTATTGTCGGGGAACAGAAATAATTACCTCCGAATAACAAATATATAGGAACGAGTATTGCTCAAACTCGTAATTGGGTATCCATAAACAAACGAAAGAATAGCATTACTATTGTCAAGGTTGGACCCGATTTGTTTCTTGTATCATTGTTCGTCAGTTTCGAACTGTCAAATCGATGGTATAAGACATCCATAAAATGTTTCTGTTGTAATACCTTGAAATTCGGGATCCCATAGCTTTATCTGATTTGGATCGTCTGCATTTTTTTGTTATTGTATCATTTTTGTTTACATTTGAGTATCAAATGTGTTGTCTGCGAAGAATTCCATTTTTCTGCACAAGCTCATGAATATACCTATTACTTATTTTTTTTGATTTTTAAATTTGCTCGAAGTAAGGAATGCAGGATTACTTATTTTCTTTTCTTTTTTAAATTTGCTCGAAGTAAGGAATGCAGGGTGTTAAACATTTTTCTTTTCTTGGTCAACTGTCATAGCTTAATTTTTACTCATTTCTGCCCTAATGTAGGATCGGAGATGTTCTTTCATTGTAATACCAAATGACAACTCTCCAAATTAATCTCAATGAATGAAAGAATGACAAAACTGAATACAACATGGCATTTCTTTTCGGACACTTGATATTAAATTTCTTATTCTCCCACTTGCAGAATGAAATCGATTCCTATTTCGATTTATCGAAATAGGAATCGATTGCAAATATCGATTCAATCTCACTTTGAATCTCAATATTTTATCGGCATAATTGATTCCGATTTCATCTTTATTCCCTTTGTCGATTCATGTTAATCAGTAGAACAATAGACGCAATGTCTAATGTCCGTATCTCAAGGTTGTATTTCTTCCACTCCTTGTCATATAAACAGTTCTTCGTATAATGACGAGGTCAGAAGGTCTCCTCCGTTATGAGATGAGAGCTCTCTTCAAATCTTATTGTGATCTTATACCGATACAATTGACTGTCTATTCACATGTTTGTCAGAATCAGAAACCTCAAGTCCCTTATATGCTAAAGATCACTAATAGCTCCGTGACTGTAGACCTTAACTGCGCCGCCATTTCGCACCGGATGGCTAAACAGAGCCCAACATCTGATCAGTTGTTCGTGGGATTCAATAGAATTAATGGTCATACCATGTTTCAACAAAAAGTCAAAACTAAACCTCACTTTGTTCGATCATATAAAGGCCATTAATATAGAAGATGTCGCCGAACGTATTTTCGTTTTCTACCTACAAGTACAAAACCCCTGAAATCGGCTGATTCAAACTTTCATAAAAAAAAATAAATGGTACGGAAAACCGTACTAGACNAAGAGAAAGTAAAAGTTATGTGTCACACAGTACCCAGAATTTGAGGGGAAAGTATTTTTTTCTTAATGCCTATTCCAAAGGTTCCACATTGAAAATAATAAAATTAACCAAATTATTCTATTTCTGTGTGATTTCAGGTATGTTGTTAATATATATATTACTATTCAGAGTTTGTGGAAATTAACATCTTCTTAGTAAGTTTTATCAGGGGGTGACGCTGGTAGTGATATCATAATGAGTTTTTGGTTGCTTATTAAAAATATTCAACCAAAAAAACTTGAATACGGTCTTGCTTGTTCTGACAGAGTAATTAAATTTGAAAAGGTACTGTGAACCCTGAAGGAAGACCATTTGTTAAGTGTACCTAGTATCAAATAATCTAAATTTTGTTTGAGCACCCTTTTGCGTCATTCACAAACTTCAAAATTGTTTAGACGAAACGACTGACTTTCATCTTTTTCATTTCTTTCACAGTTGTTCACATAAAACAGAACGGCAACATGTCTCCTTGAGGGAAGACAAAGATAGCAACATTATAGGAATAGGATTACGAATCTAGTGTTTTAAAGGGTTTCTTTCTCTAATTCAGTAACCCTTCAAGTATGTTGACGATAACCCGCATTAAGAGCCCAATATTAAAATGTCTGCTACATAAATTGATCGCGCTGTATCTATTAATTCTTTTAATCATTGGGCAAAGTAATGAAATTAATTGTCTTACCATTGATTACAATGTTTATCTTGTAGTTGGCATGGTTAGCCTGGCCAAGCTATGCATGAAAAGTGACAATATTACTATAATGAAAACAGAGAGGTGCAGAAAATAAAATATGGTAGAATACATTATAGGAACTCATTGATGTACCGCATCATGGCTTGATAAGATAGTATGCCAATGTTTCAGTCAATATTGACTTAGAACCAAGCCTGTGAGAATAGGACGTTTGAAGAAGAGCATGGAAAATAGACCGAACATTATCGTCCGAAATAATCACAAAATGTATTTAGAACTAAGCCTGTTTAAAAACGTGTAGAAAGTCGTCCGAGATCAAGATTTTCAAATGAAAAACATAAAAATCATACCAACTGGAAAAATCACTGCGGTGCTTTAGGTTCTATAGATGTTTGACAATAAGGAGAACACCAGTAGGGATGTTAAAAACATGGAAAACCATACGAATTGCAAAGGTTGGAAAATCATTGCTAGTGTTTTAGGTTCTATAGACGCTACACAATAAGGAGAACACCAGTAGAGATTAGGTAACATTTCACCAATATCACCAAAATCAATCCTATTTGGAATATTGTAGAAAGGAAAGAGCAAGCCTCTCATCAACGAAATAAAGAGAGGTGGATTAGTAAGAAGTCAGGAAAAACGATCCTATCGCATTACTATAGTCAAGGTTAGACATTTTCTTGTATCATTGTTTTGTTTAAATCTGGGTTCCAATTCAGTGTCACACGAGCGTGACAATGATAAAACGCTCTAAAATATTTGTCGTGTTTGACTCAAACCATAGAGAGAATGTCAAACTGTTTCCCAAATTGAAGACAGATATCTAGTATTTTTTTCTTTTTTTTTTTAAATATAACAAGATATGATTTAAGAACATTTTTGTTTTTACTTGTTTTTCGCCACTTTCTTGTACCAATTTAAGTGACGAGATTTTCAAAACGAGGTTCCTAACCATCTGAGCTATTGTCAATTCCTCTTCTTCTTTTAAGGCTCGAATTGAACACAGCATTTGTGTGTTCCATTTACATTGAATTTTATTGAACACAGCATTCACTAACTGAACCATGTGTGTGTTCCATTTGGTGTACATTGAATTTTGTTGAACACAGCATTCTCTATGCAGCTGCACTCGAGAAACAGTTCTCTGAACCATGTGTGTGTTCCATTTTGTACATTGAATTTTGTTGAACAGCATTCTCTATGCAGATGCATTCGAGAAACAGTTCACTGAACAATGTGTGTGTTCCATTTGGTGTACATTGAATTTTGTTGAACACAACATTCACTATGCAGATGCACTCGAGAAACAGTTCACTGAACAATGTGTGTGTGTTCTATTTGGTGTACATTGAATTTTGTTGAGCGCAGCATTCTTTATGCAGATCCATTTGGTGTACATTGAATTTTGTTCCAACCAAATGTTTTAATTTATGTTCAAATGTCAAAATGTTTAATAACGTATCCAATACTAGTTCAGTTGGGGGTCTTTTCTATTTCAAAGGTTTTAATGAACCTATCGCTCTGATTGTAGAACACTTCTAGGTGGTTGCGGTTAACTTTTTTGTTATTAATTGAAAGGCAACTTTCTGATTTCATTTCTAGATAAACAAACTGGACATTGGTTCGCTTTTACAAGTTTCTTCATTTGTTCCTTATTTTTTGAATCATCACTTTATAAAATACTGTTTTTAATAATTATAATCATTGACTTTTATTTTTTGCCTTTAATCTACGGTATGCGGTGTTCTTATCGCTTTTCGTCGTTTTCGTTTATTACATTCTCATTGTGTAAACAATTTGTTCTTCTCTTACAGAATATTTCAGCTTGATTCCCAATTCTTTCCAAAACTATTTCATTACGATGAATTCAGTACATGAGCTCTACCTCAAAGAAATTGTCTTTTTATCCTTTTCTAAGTACTTATTAAACGACTCTCATTAATATGTTCTAAAAATAATTATTTAGGGCTTCGACTCCCTGGACCTCACGCTACGGGATGTGGGAATAGGGGGAGCTATTACTCGAAAATTATACATTTTTGCTGCTGAAAATTTTTCTATTCTGAACTTTTGGGATCGTCACAAAACTTTTGATATTTTTTGTAGAATCCAAAAATCAAAATTAAATAAAATCCATTTTTCCGTAGTACGCCGTGAGTGACAATTTTGAAACATCGTGTGGTCCGTTTTTGATGAAATTTTGGTATGTAGTCCCCATTTGGGGTTTAGTTTCAGTCACATAGGTATTAGGATTCCTCCATATCCTCCCCCTCTCTAATTCGATCGTTCCTTTTAAACTATGCAAACATTCGTTACATACTAACACAAATCATGTGTAAATTTTTCGTTAAAAATTTAGATATTCACGTATAATGTGCAAAATGCAACAACTATTAAATGGTGTTGCCGTTATCTCGATTTACTATCGACTTACAAATTACTTATTCCACGAAATAACAATGTCACAATTAAGATAGAACATGTCTTTATTTAAATTTTAATGTTTAAACAGAAACCGTAGGGTTATCAAACTATTAGAAGTTTTCATTTGATTTTATCTGGATAATATAAGCACCAGAAACGGTTCAACACAATTTCGTGCATGAAGATTTGAAGTACTGAATGGCAAGTACCATTTCAAGTTTGAACAGTATACTGAACGAGTATATTTATGTTACCGAACAAACTGTTTTTTAGGATAAATGATTCCATAGTTATTTTCTTCATGCATCCATAGAAGTGTCCTTAATTACTCATTGTGAGCAGTCAATTTTAGTTTGCCTTTGTGCAGTAAGAATCTTCTCTGCTTCTTAGTTTTGGTCTGTTTTTATGTACCTTTTCGGAAACGTTTCTACTACCATACACCATACATAGTTTCTATGGGGGGGATTTTTAAATGAGAATTACATATGAACACACTTCTCATTAGTAGCACTCTGTGTGGGATGTGGAAGAGGGAAATTATGTATTTTTGGTACTTACATTTTTTGGTGTAATTATTGATTTTTTCGCTGTGGAGACTAGTGGGAATGTCAGTGAATCAGAGGTATAGTATATGGATTGCAATAATTTCACACATATTACAGTGCACCCTATCAATTATATGAATATTTTACTGTTCATATACAGGAAGGTTTAGAAAAAAATGTTGTGAAAGTTTAAGAGATTACAAAACACATCATTTCCAACAATAAATACGCTCACATGTACAATTGTAGAGGTTACAAAACACATCAATTCCAACAATAAATACGCTCACATGTACAATTGTAGAGGTTACCTAACACATCATTTCCAATAATAAATACGCATCCAACAATCAATACGCCATGTTCAATTGTAGGGGTTACAGAACACATCATTTCCAACAATAAACACGCCCACATGTACAATTGTAGGGGTTACAGAACACATCATTTCCAACAATAAATATATACGCCCACATGTACAATTGTAGGGGTTACAGAACACATCATTTCCAACAATCAATACGCCCACATGTACAATTGTAGGGGTTACAGAACACATCATTTCCAACAATAAATACGCACACATGTACAATTGTAGGGGTTACAGAACACATCATTTCCAACAATAAATACGCCCACATGTACAATTGTAGAGGTTACGGAACACATCATTTCCAACAATAAACACGCTCCCATGTACAATTGTAGAGGTTATAGAACACATCATTTCCAACAATAAATACGTCACATGTACAATTGTAGATGTTACAGAACGCATCATTTCCAACAATTAATACGCCACATGTACAATTGTAGAGGTTACAGAACACATCATTTCCAACAATAAATACACCCACATGTACAATTGTAAAGGTTACAGAACACATCATTTCCAACAATTAATACGCCACATGTACAATTGTAGAGGTTACAGAACACATCATTTCCAACAATAAATACGCCCACATGTTCAATTGTAGAGGTTACAGAACACATCATTTCCAACAATAAATACGCCCACACATGTTCAATTGTAGGGGTTACAGAACACATCATTTCCAACAATAAACACGCTCTCATGTACAATTGTAGGGGTTGCAGAACACATCATTTCCAACAAATAAAGACGTCCACATGTATGTACAATCAATAATTGTTGGTTTTTCAAGAAAATTTCCCTAATCGAAATCACGTACATTTTTCTGGTCAATAGTAAATAAAAATTAATTAATCCACAAAAAAAGTTGTATATGATTCGGTTTGGAGATAAGTAATTAGTTTTGGAAAAACACAAAATATCCGCCATCTTGATTTTTTTATTGCTTGGCACGAAAAACATCAACAAATCACCCCCACACACTCAAACTTTGATTTACGTGTCAAGGTTCGTAGAATTCTAAGTTCCGACGCGATTGGCAAATTTGCCACGCGTTGACCAATTTTAATGAAAGTTTATATATTAGTCATATTTTGGGTCTAATTGGGCCCAAAATTTTCTTCACTGTCAGTCACATATAATAAAGTAAAATCAAACTATACAATTGCATTTGTGGGCATATTGTTGTAAATGATGTGTTTCTATAACCTCTTCAATTTTTGCAACGTTCAAGTGTACAAGTGTATTTGTGGGCATATTGTTGTAAATGATGTGTTTCTATAACCTCTTCAATTTTTGCAACGTTCAAGTGTATAAATGTATTTGTGGGCATATTGTTGTAAATTATGTGTTTCTATAACCTCTTCAATTTTTGCACCGTTCAAGTGTATAAATGTATAGTTTCTATAGCCTCTTCAATTTTTGCAACGTTCTTTTAGGCCACCCCGTACAACATACAATGTACAGAAGTTAGAAATGATTGATGAAAATGAATAAATGACTGTTGAGCGTCTGAATTGAACATTGAGCTCTTGAACAATAATTTTATTGCTCTCGTTGCATTGGATGTAATTAATAACAGCTTGGCTCGCTTCAGAACCTTCTCCAGTTTGGTGAGTTCCATTAACACTTGAATCATTCTTTTCAATTTAACAAACATTATTCATTTATCATTCACCATATTTTGTTCTTCATACGGTAGTAGTAATCAAATGAAAGGAATTCGAGTCCCGAATTCAATGTTCTTTTCTAGTATTTTCGGTGCTCGTTAGGTATCAGAATTTTTTTGGTGTATTCAGACGTCCTGATTCAGAATCAGATGTGGGAGAAAAAAGAATTCAAAGCCGCCTGACAATGATTATATGTACCTGCTTAGACAAATGCGAATTTGCCAAAAAGACATAGTTGAAGGGGACTTAAAAAAGAATTCCGGATTTATTAAGACCGCTAATTTATTTAATTGTGTTTACAACTCAAAAGAGTTTTTGAGGTTATATATTTTTCTGTAGTTCCTAGTAATTTTTTGTACTCAATCACTACTCAAAAAAAAAAAAAAAAAAAANAAAAAAAAAAAAAAAAAAAAAAAAAAAAAAACTACTCAATCAAGTTCATCTAAAGGGCATGTCAAATCTGTTTCAATGTCAGAAAATTTAGATATTTTTGAGCATTATGTGGGAAGTAGCTTGAACTCAGCTGGTGGGTTTGGTCAACGCAAAATGTTAACCATCCCGGTAGTGAGTTTTTACCATCAAAATTCGCTGTTCATTTCCTTTCAAAACGACAAAAACCTATAATGACGCGCAAACATACACAATGTTACCAACAGAAATAAATAAAAATGGCGGCATTATCTAATCTGGGTTTCTTTTAGTAGGTACAAAATATATTCCGCTGATATAGAACAGGTGATATCGGTTACATCTATGATTGGAGCTGGGAAGCAATAGCAAAGTACTTCAAGGTGTCAGGCGTGGGATGAACTTTATAAAGAAGTCATTGAAACCAATCTACCTTACGTGTAGTTTATCAGAAACCAGAGAAAACATTTTATTATTAATGTTTGTACATTGATTTTATTGAAATAGTTTGAAGACAATCCTTAAAAATCGCTTCATGACGTCCCACCAACAAAATAACAATAAGTTTGATATTAATCGTCTCAATTCTATATGCACAATGTCTTTCTATTTTGTTGTTATTTGTGGTGCTATCTTTTTCACTATGCTTTTTAATATATCTTTTTAAAAAAAATATTTATATCCATGAATACTTATCTTAAAAGTAATATTTCTAAGGCACCCAAGTCCATGCCAGTCGTAAAAGCCGACTAAGGGCAGTAGGAAACGGTATCCTTTCCATTACCCATTCAGAAAGCAAGGAGAAACTACTGCATTATCCGTGAGGATTCTCAAGTATCAACCACTCAAGGCGAGTTGTTGCAAACCACATCCAAGGCGAGTTGTTGCAAGGCTGTTAAATTATGATGATGAATACTTATCTAATGCCGATTGTGCTTTAATATCAAATACTCTTAATTTATACTAGGTATGTACTAGTTGACGTCCCCTTTGGCAGAGTGTACATCACACTCCCACTCCTTGGGGGGGGGGGTACCAGGTTCGAATGTTTGAAAATGTTGTTAAACTTTCTACTTCTCTGGTTTTGTTTGGGGGGGTAACTTAGCCTTCTGGAGACAGTTGATAGCTTGTATGGCAATAGCGTAGCAATATAAAAGTAATTGTTAAAGTGTAACTTTGGCTTAGAGTTATAGTGAATTTTAAAAATATCTCGTAACAAACCAACCCATAAATACTCTCACATAACCTTTTCATGTCTTACTTCTTTCTTTATAATCCTTTCTAGAGGTAAAATACTTTCCTCGGGTGTGCATCATTACTTCTTAACCTATTTGGTATCAATCAAGAAAAATATCAGATCTTAAGAGAAAACAAACTACACGTGCATGGAACTCTCCAACTAAATGGACTATCCCCCCATTTATGTTAAAAATATTGAAGCAGATTGATGGATTATTATGTAAATAAACTTGAAGAAATTTGAATCATTTTGAATTTATATTCAAAACCTATTTAAACACACCTTCGTCTTGTTTGAACAAAGCGATACCTATATCGTAATCAATAAATTATACAAATAATGTTATTTTGAAATCAATTTGCAAATTCAACTTGTATTTTTATGACTTCATTTAAAAATGTATGAAAAACGATTAAAATCCACTTCGCAGAACTAATAAAAGATAAGAGATTTGAATCCCAATATTGATGCTTATTAAGAGATGATCATAGGTTTTGAGTAACAAGATGAACTAAAAAAATAGAATTGAGTCAGAACTAATAAAAGATAAGAGATTTGAATCCTAATATTGATGCTTATTAAGAGATGATCATAGGTTTTGAGTAACAAGATGAACTAAAGAAATAGAATTGAGTCACTGGCGCTTTCGTCTGGTGATCGAAACTAATCGGTTGTAGTTTGATACATTTTTATTGGAAATTTATATTTCGCAACCTTAAATATCTTATTGCACAGCTTTCGTGACCTACACAGATTGTAGATTTAAGTTATTTCCCCATATTGTTATTTTTTTTTTAAAAAAAAAAAAAAAANTATAGGAAGAGAAAGTAAAAAAAAAAAATTGATACATTTACTGGTATTTAACTGTGTCGAGTGCCGCAATCGCATTTAGATGCGTCTTTTTTCACTTTGTTGGTCAATGAAACCATAGGTATCCGAAATCCCCAGAGAAAATATTTTTTTTTTACAAATATGGCAACTAAGATATGTCGACATTCGTAAATAAAACTACAGCATTTGTTTTCCAATCTTCATGTCCATGTGAAGATAATTTGCGTGAAGAAATATTCTTCATTACCGTGATTCCTCTTGCAATGTATCACGAAATTCCCAGAAATTATATGACATCATTTTCGATTCTCTTGCATACCACGTGTTTGTATCTTGTGAGAATTTCATATTATGAATCATACGTGTACATTGTATAAGGTGTTGAGTCCCTTTATATGTAAATCTCAACTATTGGTTAAACTGAGATAAGTACCTCTATTATTTTATGTATTAAGTGCTTGAATATTTTATTACTCGTTCACTGCTTGCTTGATCGACATTGCGCTGAGGGTGCCACTCCTTGAGTTCGCAGAATGCGTTAGTTGTTTTCAACATCAGAAATACCAAGGTCTTCGGTTTATGGCTTTTTGTTTACACTATTAGTTTTGATGTTGTGTGTTTAAAAGCCGCCACTTTGTTTATCATGACTTCTGTTTTTTCTAATTTTATCTTTACACACAATATACTCGTATTACAATACATCAGTTTCTTTATGAATATTTTTAATTTTAGCGTCGCGTCGTCAATCTAGTTAGAGTTGACTGTCCGTCTGCTTCATCATTTCTGCATATTTTCAATTAAAAAATAATACAATTTAACATTCTGTTTAAATTAAAAAAGATTCAATTAAAATTCAAAATTACAATTTATATTGATGAGCTTCACAACAGATTATCATCTAACGATGATAGTTAGATGATAATCTGTTAAAAATATTTAAATTATTGTTTTTAAATTTAATTAATTATAATTAACCTTCGAATCAGCATTGTCAATTTTTTTAAAAAAATATTCTGCTTAAAGTTGCATAGATTATCATTTCATAAATCCAAAAGAACAAACAAGAAAGACAATTGTATATATTTTTAATTAAAATCCTCTATTTTTTTTTTAAAAAAAAAACAGTCTAAATAAAACTGTTAAAATTAAATAGTGCCAAGCAGCATTGGGTAATGTAATCTAGCATATGCCGATATCAAGGGGAAGACTGATGATATAACTTGAGGACGGAAGAACAGATCGTGGAAGGCAGCATAGTAGCTTAGTAGAATAATTAAACGATATTTAGGATTGGCCAAAACCTGAATACGTACGGAGAAATTAAAAGATTAGCTAAATATATAATTATGTACTTGGAAAAAAAGAATATTGAACATCAAATAATATATGTCAACCTTCGTATATGGAGATGCAACTCGGACGATGATGTGCTGTTCAACAAAGTACAGCAATGACTGTTTTGTCCCCAACTATTCCATGTTATGTATTTTAAGATTTCAGTTAATACATTATTCGAATTTTAGTTTTAGGTATATATTCTATTCCTGACTCACAGTTCACACTAATATAATTGCTCGTATACCCCTTACTAAAATATCTCATCTGTCTCTATTGGAATGCTTGAAATAATTACCGTAAATGTTACGAGTATGATTTGTAGCACGCTCTTTTTGCTTTACTCCCAAACTGTAATGACCAATAGTGATCAAACGAAAGTTTGTAATTTAAAAGCAAACAGAATTAATTAACTTTGGACATTGCTGGACTTAAACGATTCATATCACAAATATAACTGAACTTTTAAGCAAAAATATTCTTTAGAATCTTTGTAGGCTGTCCATTTGATTTTGAAATTCATTTTTATAATTCTTCGCCCACAGATATTTGAAACGAAAAAAATGTTGATGATGCCTTCGTATGATTTGGTTTTAATGTTGACGCCATGATATCGAACACCCACTCTGAGATACCCACTATTACCTAAAATCTATTCCAAAGTTATTCACAAAAGAGATATTTCATTTCGCTTATTTATGATGTATAGGCAGTTTAGTAGGTAGGCGCATCTTAAGCATAAATGGGTAAAGCTTTATTTTACAGAGTGTAACAAAACTATGAATAGAGTCAAATTCAGGAAATATATTAAATAATTCCAACTGAGAATTGCGAAATCTTAGAACTTAGAAGCTAGATTGTCCTATTAGCCCAAGAAAACTTTTCATTGTGCAATGTGTAAGTACCTAATTTTCAAAATATATAAATCAGAAATCTGTGTGTATTATATACATCTAGGAAGGAGGAGTAAGAAATCTGTGTTTAGCTATTCATGATGTATCTGGTAGGGTTTGTGGTTCCAATTCTACAGACCAACTCTCGCAAAAATAAGAATCAGAGCGAAGCATAAAAATACGTAGGAGTACCTTTGTATATGTAAAAAAAAATTACTATTATTAAAAAAGCAGGATTTAAATCATGTATTGCATACTAAATTTAGTATGTGGAGTGAGATATTACTGGTTCATCATTCTCCGAAGATGTACGAGTAAATAAACCAAAAGATATTGAAACCAAACGCTTGCATCCTAACAAGCGGTCGATAGATAAGTATTTTTATAATATTTGCACAGAAATAAATTTGAAACATTTCATTTGATTTTGTTGAATTGGGATACTATGTCAAGTAAATCCATAATGAGGTCAAAAAATACTATATCTTCACTTGACTATAAAATTATTAAGATGTTAATCAGAGCTGACTAGTTTCTTACTCTCCTGAGCACATCATCAGAGCTTAAAGTGAGTCTTCAAACTCACTTCAAGATCTGATGATGTGCTCAGGAGAGTACGAAACTAGTCAGCTCTAATTAACATCTTAATAATTTTATAGTCAAGTGAAGATATAGTATTTTCTTTACCTCAATATATTTCCTTTGTTTTCTCCCAAAAATCTATCACGAACCCTCACTATTTTCCGTGACATTATCTCAGGTGTAAAATCGTTATGTTTTGTGTTGAGTAAGTTGGCACTCGATTCTAACATGATCAAAATCAAAACTTGTCCAGATCACGTCACATCGTACAAGTGGCCACATCATGTTACAGAGTTTCATTCCGCTCTCTATATCCATTGAACTTTTTTGTTAATGTTTTGTCAGATCTACTTCTTGGCTAAGTATCAGAATTAAATTGTCTGATTCAAGTTTTCTTTTTCAATATTATATTTGATCACAGAAAGATATTACTACTCCTGGAGTTCTAACTGTCGGATTTTGGACGAATGAAATATTCTAGCCCTTTCCGTGAGGATAATATACGTATAGATAATAGACGAGATCCAATATCCGTATCAATACAGTACCGAGCTGTTACTTTTGATCGCAAGAAATAGCGATCTTGTATGGTATTGGCAAGTTTGAACTTGATTGGAATGACGGCCATTTTCTTGTAACAGTGATTTTGTTTACATTTGAGTTCCAATTAAGTGTCGAACCGATGATGATAATACTACCTAAAATGTACGTATATTGTGTTTGACTGAAAATATCGAGAGAATTTCAAAATGTTCTTTCATTTTTAAATTAAATTAGGCAATTAGTGAAGGCAAGAACAATTATTTTGTTTTACTCAAATTTCAATGAATGAAGCCATTTTTGTACCAATTCAAATCACATGATTTTCAAAATGAGCTCTATATTCTTATAATCATTTTAATCTCTTGACTAAGAAGTAGGAAATATGGATCAGCAACTGTCTATAGATCCATCAAGTCAACTTATGATGGACCTGCAGGATTACTTTGACAAAATTTATTTGCAACCTTGAATTATTGTCGAATTTCCGGTCTCAGATCTGTGACTTATTAATCCGAGTTTTCCAAACAATAAAATGCGGTGCCGCGTTGTTTTCTCTTGTAAATATCTTGATATTGAACACCGAATATTATGCGAGCACACACACAGTAGAAACATAGTAGTTTAAATATAAGAAGAACTGTATGACCCGACGCGACGTACGAGACATAGAGCTCCGTACAAGACAAATCTAATTCCTCGTAAACAAAGAAGACATAAATAGACATAAGCAAGACGGGGGACATTCCTTATGTCTAGATGTGTTTTGTTTTGATGATCTTCAAAGTTGGATCGTATCAAGAAACGCTCTCGTTTTTTTTTCAACTTTAACACGTACACTGTCGGGTGAACAAAACATCAGGTACTACTATTATCAGATGAAATTTAATCGAGAGACGATTGTGGGTGTAATCAATGATTGTTGATTAGTGTAATGTCTTGGAAACACCTTTGAAGTACGAGTTAAAAACTACAAAAAAGTTTTAAACACGATCACTGCTATACCTACTATTAGGTGTTTTACAACTTACAAATATTAGGTGTTTTACAACACCTAATAGTAAACAGCGCTGCCGTCTCTACTATTAGGTGTTTTAAAACATGTAAAACATATATTTTAAAGATTTTGTTTGCATCTTGTGCAGATAAATATGGATAAGTGCATCTCTAGAAAATTGTTTTAAAAAATATTTAGCGAAGTAAAGCGTCAACACTTTCGCGGCCGAGTGAAAGATTGTAGTGTTTGCCTAACCGTGTTGTTATTGTATAGCTTTTAACAATGAAAGGAGTGTTTGTATTTAACTAACGTACGAGATTTGTGTAAATTTATAAACACACTCACTGCTGAAATTAGACATGTTTATAAAAGAAGGGTCCAAACAATATATAGTTCTGGAGTTTTTTTTTAAAAAAAAAACTCCAGAACTATATATTTTTTTTTCCTTTCTCAGGCACCATTTTATATTTCATTCGCTGTTTTATTGAAAACTTTATAATCACAACATGTAAAACAATTCCTCAAGCGCACTCTCGTTATTTAATTGCGCAACAAATTCGTCTCAGTGTGTAACCGTAAAATAAATCGTCTAATAAGGCTGCATAAAATACTTGAACAATTAATTGAGTTTTCACCTAGAATTACATTAGTTACAAGGAATACTCTCACAAGTTCCAAGTAAACAAATGTTAACCTGTAAATCAAGACTAGTCTCCATTGAGAACTTCCGATGGGCATAAAATTGAATATCTTTGGATTAGATTTCATGTCAGATTGATAATGGAATTTGTTGTATCAATCACATTAAAAAACTTATTAATTTTAATTAGTCTTAAAGTTTTCAATAGTTAAGTAGGTATACATTTTAATTACCTTAACACAAATTCCAACAAATGCCACACACTGATCGTTGAACCGCACAATGAATCTGTCATAGAAGAATCCTGTGATAGTGGTGACAACACATCAAACACTGACAAAGAGGCAGGGTCGTAGAGATTCAGGCCTGGAAGGAAATATATATGGACCCCCTATTATTCCTTCAGCTAAAATAATTGTGTGATACATGAGTACGATAAAGAAAAGGCAATCTGTGTTGTCTTTTCTTCGCTTTTCACCATCAACTTCCCCCTCGACGGGCCTACAAAGAAAATCAATATACAAATAAATACTCTGGAAAATGATTTCGCAATGCTCATGGTTCTGATAACTGTCGCTAATGATCAACTGAACCTATCTTTTGTAGTCATCTCTTTTTTCGTGTTATCATTTTCCTTGTTGCATTCTGCATATCAAGATTGGACCTGATGTAATCTCATTTTACTTCGTCGTATTACCTACTAGTGTTTACATTCCTCCACGAATGTTCCAATGTTGTTGTTTTCTTGCAAATATTATGCCAATACGGTTCAAGACGTGACTTTAAGATTGAAATCTTTCTCCACATCATTATTGAAAACAAAAGAATTGATTTCGACACACTGTTTGTGAACGATTTTCTGATGATTGATTTATACAGGGTTTTTACATCATCTAAATCTGTCGTATTTGAAGTAGGAAAAGAAAATGGTACGTAAAACACATATATATATATGTCGTCTTTCAACTAAAAAGTAATTCTCATTTGACTATCTTCTAGCAGAGAAACACATTGATAGGAAAACAAACGATAATTTAGTCATCCTGCTAATATGTCTAATGTCGCATTATATTTAATTAGGGTTGTCTATTATATTTAATAGGGTTTTTTTTTGGGGGGGGGGGGTCAAAACTCCACCTACAGATGGAAATCAAACTTTGAAAAGTTCAACGGAAAAAGGCTTTTAAAACCAGGAACCCTACCAATCCATTCGGACTCGTCTGGATCTACTCAACATTCTATAAATTACTTGCCGACCCGCTTTCTTTCATGCTATTGGAATATAGGATTTAGGTATTTCTATATTGAAAAATAAAATGGTTGCAATTTAAAACATCCAACCAGCCTCCCATACTTCAAAGTTTTGAGTAACGAAGCCCCGGTGTAATTTACGAACTTTTTATTGGGCGGAGCGAAGCGTAGCCTTATACTCCCTACAAACTGCAAACTTTTGTTACCCTACTCCTCCGAAACTACTCAACCGATTTTTACCAATTTTTTTTCTTCATATTCTGCATANATTCGAGGTGAAACGGATGGCTCCGCCCGTTTTTGTCCACGGACACACCTAGTTAATTTTATTTGTTGTGTGTCCAAGTGTTTTCTGTATCAGATGACCATTTTAGTGTCTCCAACATTGTTTCCTACTATTGTCACATCCTTTTACTATTTGTGCTATATCAGATGATTTGGTGTCAAGATAGTGAATCTCCTGCATCACGTTAATTCACTCGTGGATGAATGATTAATTAGTTCCACTTAATTGAGCAGGTAATTAAATTCATTTAATTGAATTTATAGCTTCTTGATTGTTTTGCCGTGCCAGCTGTTAGTTGATAGGTTGTTTTAAATCTAATGAGTATATGTTTTATAGTATCATTGATAATTGTATAGTTGAAACATAAAGTTTCCTGCAGGTCATATATTCTAATTTCATTCAATTGATTTGAAATTTATTTACTGTTAATAGATACTGTAGGATATCTAATTCTTCTATTGATCCAATAACAGTATGCACGCTAGATAAATTGCAAAAGATTGTCTTTGAAAAATTTTCAATACAATATTTACACACGTGGGTTCAAGAGAGGCAAGATAAACAATATTACTTTTACTTGAAAAGAGGAAACCCCAGTTCAATCGATGTTCTCACCCCATACTCATCATGGCTTCTCCATGACTATACCTATTTTATTTTCCCTGTACGACAGAAATGGTTCTGCTATTTTATTGTTTCAAAATACATGCTGTTTACTATTTTTAATAAATATCTATTTCTGTGTGATTTCAGGTATATTTTCTTATAACTCTACATTCTACATATTAGTGTGTGGAATTAAACACCTTCCTTTTTAGTAAGTGTAATATGATTCAATCATTTGAAAAGAGTACAAAACATTGAATTAAGGATTATTATTTTTTAATAATGGAATTTTTTTTCAGTTAAAAAAAATCCGATAAATTTCGAAACAAAATGCGGTCCATGGTCTATTTCGTATGGATATATTTACATAGTCCTCTTTGTCCATGTGTTCCCATGATTTTTTCAAAGAAAGTAATGTCCGAGAAGGACATGACATATTTGTGAAGTAAGAAGGTACGGGCTTATAAAAAAAGATGAAAAAGGCGAATAAAAAAAAAATCTAGAGTGGGATCATTTTTCTATATATTAGCATGAAATATAAATAAGACCATATTTTTTATTTCCCTCGGTTTCAAAAAAAATCCAAAAAACTTAAAACTTAATGCCAACTAAGGTTTATTTCCTATGGATATACGGGTTACATTTTGTTCAGAAATAGTTTATTAAAATTCCGGTTAAGTATGCAAAAGTTCCCTATATCTTTGGTCAATTAGGTGTCTCTTTGGATGTATTTTGATCCAGTTAATGGAGAATGGGCGCCACGTTTCTGACCCACCACCCACTTTGAATATTATGTTAATCAAACTAGAGTGTCACGTGCGATATTGATCTTGAACATATATTTTGAAGTGTCATTCTTGCACTTAATAAGTTTGAATGAAGTCGTTAAACAGTTTGACGTTTTGAGATCCATTTGAATTCAAATTTGTGAATCATTGGACACTCCTTTCAATAAAATTATCCGGGTGGTCCGTATACTCTTTGATAGATTTGTCTTGTGTGTCGGTATACTCGCTTGTACGAAACGTCTAATGGATATTAATAGCAAAGTGGGTGATGATGTTTTTGTTGTACTAACTTTGATATGATAATTTCAACTGAACGTACTCCGAGTATAAATTTATCTCAATTAGGTGTAGGTACTCACACACTTTCTGTAATATCTCATGTTTAAAATTGCTAATAGATTTTTAAAAAAAGATTGGCAAAAAAACATATTGTGATTTCTCAAAACATCTAGGAAAGCAAGGGATTTTCGAAATTTAAAGCGTGGAAAACTTGTATCTATAATTTCTTAACAACTATCGGAGAGATCATCAATGAAAGAAAGGGTCGACGACATCTTTCAACACTCATTACAAGACCAATAATTATAGGTTTAACTGGGCATCTCATATGATTTCTGAAAGATTAAATTAATGTTTACAAGTTACGATTGATCAATACGCAAAAAACGACAGATATATAGGAAGCATCACGAGAGTTTTGCGAGAGAGAGGGGAACAATTGTATTTTTAAAAGAGGGAGAGAGAGGTGACGTGATCACAAGCTTTAGTTATATTAGTTATTGCGTTACCCCCTATTTGCTCAAAGGGCACCAAACCACAAGTCCTACGATTATAATGAAATGAAAATTTCTTGATCATTAATTTTTTAAGGATCTTATTTGCAAACAATGTAAATATATACTAATTGCGTTAAGGAGTAGAAAGAAGCAAGGTCTACATTAAGGAATGCTGATTATGATGGGTTCAAATAAGATTTTGCGCAAATATAAAATGTGAAGAATATTATAATGTTCAAAAAGAAAATTAACATTTTCCGCCACAATTGGTTTATGGAAAAATAAATAATTTAAATTTGAATGATTTGTAATTATTATTACTATTTTTTAAAGATTTGAAGATAATAATGTACAACGCTCCAAAATCTAAATATCTACTGGGTATGATATTGATTAACTGACAATTTAATTGTCATCAGTAGATACTTTTGGTTTGCTAGTAACCGAATTTTGTACATGTTTAAGTACCTATCTGACTACGATCAAAGACGCATGTACAATAAATATAGATATTAACCCTTTTAAACATTGAACCAATCTAATCGATTTCACTTCTTCGTCCTCACGATGGCCGGTTCTACGCACCAGGAAGACCTGGAATGCACACCATCACAGTTCCAGCCAAGGGCCATCAAACCCTTTTCGGTTACCTTATTTCAAATTTTTTTTACCATTATTCTAAGGTTGGATGTAAAAATTGAGAACAACAGCAACCTTTTTCACTTCTTAAATTTGTTGAACTTTTTACTTGTTGCATCAAAACCTCTAGGAAAGCAAGAAACGAAAGCATTTTAAGGAAGGCTTCAAAACCGGGGTCCACTTACTCGTATTCCTGAAATGAAAATTCCTTGATTCTTAATGTCTTAATTGCAAGCATTACCTTTTGACGAACGAACCAGTCTCGTGGACTTCAAATTTCTTTCATTTGCATTGTTGCATTCCTCCTAGTTTATCACCTTGTTATTTATTTTTGTCTACTAGCGTACCTATGACATATTGGAATTATAAATGTGTTATTGTTTTCTAATTTCTATTCTTCGAATGGATTTCCACATTCGTTATTATAATCTGAGCTGTAATTATTATCTTTGGTCTGATGTATGCATAATGATTGGCTTTGTCATTCCTTACAATTATATCTTATCACTCATAGAGTTCAATCAATGCGAGATCATTTCCAATGATTATAATTAGTTCCAATTCGAAATGCATCTTATTATCATCCCTTCTATTATTCAAGAGAATGAAAAATAGACAGAACATTGTCATCCAACATTAGCTTCAATCACAAAATCTAAAATCAGTAGCAAGGGTACTATTCGAACGCAATTCATCTAAAGTTCGAACTTATAATCATTTTCTTGTTGTAGATTGCCTACTGGTTGTTTGGTTACAACATCCAGCGGTCTTTATGACTTAAAGGGCAATAAATTTCATGATCATCCCATCGATGTTGCAACTTATATTTTTGTTGACATGTTCATCTTACCTGTATTTATTTACGCATTGTTGTTAGGGACTTTCTCATTATGTATACAGCCGAATTATAAATCTCACTTTAGCTATTAAAGTTGGGGGTGTTAGGTTTTTGAAGTTTCATTAGGATTCAAATTAATTCAAAAGCTGAATGTTTTTCTTTTTTCGCAAAAAAGGTTTCCTTATTTAGGTTAGTTATCACTAATTGTCTTAAATAATCACCTTACTTCAGACTTTCTAACCAAATATTGTCGTTTTCTAAACGACTTATTTTTAACTTGCAGGAGAAAAATGAGATTCGGACTTTGTCCTCTTACGACACTGATGAAAATAAAAATATACACATTTGATGGTTTAGTTAAATGAGAAACCTTTTTTTTTGGAACATAATATGTAAAATTTTACGTAACAAAATTAAAATTTAGACCCCTCTAGCACTGTTCCTTATTACATTTTAGAAAAAATTAAAATGAAAGTTTTTCCTATTTTATTTGTACTTCTATTTGAACAAAAAAATTTGTACCATTCTATTTAAATTCTTGAAAAATCGACGCTTTTTGTCAATAAAAGTGACTTCCGGGGGTCGAACCATAACCATTCGATTGGCCAATGCCCTTTTCCTATTCCTAAAGCTCCAAAATTTCAAGCCGCTTTAAAGTTAAGGGGGGGGGGCTGACCGGTCATTGTGGGATACATTATTTCATTACGCTGATGACAATTATTAGGCCACATGACGTTTCCTACTTCTTTTACATACATACAGAATTTTTATTACAGAAAGCTAACAGAACTTTTGTACACATTGATTTTTTTTATTAAATTTATTTGTGTTCTTCAAATTTATATGAATATACCTCTATATGGTATGGAAGAATCCTAGCTTATTAAAATATTTTGTATTATTGCTCATTTTCTGATGTTTATAAAAAATAACTCACTTGAGGAAGAAAGAGATAGAGATAGCTCAGTTCAATGTTCATACACACGTATACTCTCGAACAACTTCCTCAGTCACTCGCAACTTCGACATCGACAAAAGCTCACGATTGAAGAAGAATTTGTTTTTCGAAATAGGTATTTTGACAACAGAAGTTTTAATAATAAATAGAAACAGCAGATTCTGATTTTATATTCACATCAAAAAAGGGATTCCTTATACTTACTTACGTATCCGTGGCTGGGGCCTTCATGACCATATGCCTCGTCAATAACATGTCTCCACTGATGTCGATGTGGTGCCATTTCCTTCCAGGCCTCTGTCTCTCCTCCAATTTCTTCCATATTTTTCTTAAATTATCTGTCCACCGTGTTATTCAATGTAGAAAAAAAATGTGTCATTACTGTGGGCTTGAACCGCCAAACCTCAACATGAAATCTCCATGCGTAATCAACTGAGGAAATAAATTAGTAGGAAGAGTCCCATATTTGATCATTATTTAATTATTTGTTACCTGTAAACTATAATATTTACAGCTTATGGTTTTATTGCGATAAAAGCAAACAACACGGAGAATATGGCCCCTTTTTGAGACTGATCCTCATTTTGGAAGTTTGTTATTTTTCTATTTTTTCAAAGTGGGGGAAGTACAAAACGAAAGAAGAATCAAATAAAAATCAATAGATGGAATAAATAATTAAAAGAAATAATTCACATATATTTGCATAATGTGCAGAAAATTATTAATATTGATGCAAAAAATATATATTATACACTCTAGGATGCACTGTGTGAATGCACTTTACTTCAGATTGTGAGATATAGCGGTTGTTATTATTTACGATTCACATTCCTTACTGAAGATTCACCGACATTGCCTCAGCCAAAGATGATGTATTTTATCATTCCTCAAACAAACCAAGAATATCGATAAGTGGGACAAGCTTTTGGGTCATTCTTGGCTGATGGTATAGAAAGAATACAATTACTCAGTTTTATAACATGGGCTTTATAAATGTTGAATGGGCCATACTTAGGGACCATAATTGATATTATACAGGGTTCATAAATAACCTGATGGTGTTTGAATGAAATATAGATTAGAACGATGGTTGTTTGCTCGGACCTTTGCCCAGAATGAAAGTTTACTTTTAATGGGTATGGATTATGGAACACCCTGCATTGGCCGTAGAGATATTTTTCTGTTATATATTTAGCAATATATACACTTAATATGACTCAGGCACAGCTTGTTAAAATTGAGCTTGTAAAACACTGACTGACGGACACGGTACAAGAATTCCAAATAAAGATGAATAAGAGTACTGTTGTACATGACAGTTATTATCGAACGGGGCTCCTTCATCTTGCGAGACTATCTAGTCACTATAGTAATTTTACTTTCTATAAATAGTTTTTTTGTCAAAGTTAACAAATTAAATTCTTCTTTAATATTTTAAATAACATTTTTTCAATTAATTTTGGACACTCACAACACATAGCCTCGTAAATTCATGAAGCCCTGTTTGACATGCAGTACTCATCTTCCATTCAATGCAAAGGAATCAACATTTGAATCATTTAACCAGACTCTGACTTTTTATCAACAAAAACATCACTGTTGAATATCTTCCTTTCCTTGATGATTTTTAATATTCAGACGTATCTTATTGCAAACAGCGAACACCCAAGTTGTAGTAATTAGTGCGACGTCTTTGTTTCAATTAGGTATACAATTGTAGTGGCAGCTTCAATATAATTTATGTTTTACATTACATTCGTTATTTATTATGGCAGACCACGACGCACATAAGTTAGGTGAGTTTTTCTGAACTCGCAGTCAAAGATTATCCTTTCGGGGAGGGTGTACAGCTGTACAGTGTACAGTTTCAGAGAGGAGGATTTTTTTCTCTCCAAAAAGAAACCAAACGATGTAGCCCCAATTTGTTCTAGAAAATATTGAGCCTTTGTGTTCAAGTTGGAGTATAGCCCATATATACTTTGTCCAATTGTTACTCTCTCCTTATATCCAAACGATGTAGGCCCAATTTGTTCTAGAAAATATTGAGCCTTTGTGTTCAAGTTGGAGAATAGCCCATATATACAGTGTCCAATTGTTACTCTCTCCTTATATCCAAACGATGTAGGCCCAATTTGTTCTAGAAAATATTGAGCCTTTGTGTTAAAGTTGGAGAATAGCCCATATATACAGTGTCCAATTGTTACTCTCTCCTTATATCCTTTTATAATTATTTAGAAATGAAGGGTTGATGTCTTATTTTGTCCATGGCTCTATAAAATTTGAATAGAATAAATCCAATTTGCTTGCTTGATTTAAAATATTATTTTTCCAAAATGATTTTCTTGATTTCTCAGAATTTAAATTCTTTAAATTATCCCAAATTATAGGCATAGTTTTCGGAAATTTCGTGAACATTTTCTGTCCACGTTGAATAAGGATGCTTTCAGAGAAGTCGAATTTCCGCCTAATTTTGTATTTAAATACATGCGCATCCTTTGAGCCTTACACATGAGAAGATAATCTACCGCGTCGAAACAATGAATTATTGGCACCATTAAAGAAATGGTTCATATTTCTGTCATGGTTGTAAAGCACCAACGTCTCCCAGACTCAAACTTGTCCAATACACTCATAGTCCTCTAACTGCCTATATTAGAGTCAGATCTGGTGGGTCCAGAAGGATCTTTTTATATTTTATTAATAATATTTTTATTTATTTTATTAATACAATAAACATACATAATCTCCTCTCAAGTTAGTTACGTAACTTCTTAAAATCCAGTGTGAACACATATGTATGTTCATCCAAAAAAAAAATATTCCTAACACCAAAAACATTTAAATGAATCCCATGTCACCCTCACAAAGAAATTATTTTCTAATGTGAAACATAAATATTAATAATGTGCAATAAATTTGCAAGTAATTAGGGAAATGCATTGTCGAGCACTGCACAAGCCGGACGTGGCCTCGACTCTTGAGGTAAAGAAACAAATTTTCCCAGACTCGGATTTAATATAGAGAATTTTCTCTTTAATTTCAGTCAAGCACCATAAACATTTTGTCAATGTCGGTTCGACACTGACTTGGAACTGAAATGTAAACAATAACAATGATAAAAGAAAATGACCGAGTTCTAAATCAGGTCCAACCTTGATAATAGTGCGTAATGCTATATTAGAATAGCTCTTTCTTTATATTTTCATTGAAATACATTTTAGTACCGATCTATGTTGTTGTGATTGATTAGGGCTTCCAATCCCGCATGGGGGATTTGGGCTTAATCCCGTGGGATCCCTCATTTTTTAATATTATAAGGAGGAAAGTTCTCTGTAGGTAGGTATATCCTCATACATGCACCATCTACGCTAACTGCTTTCACATATATTTGCCTGATTTGGAACTGAAATGTAAACAATAACAATGAAAATGACCTCACTTTGACTACAATCAACAAAGTGTTTATAAAAATCTGGTGTGAACATCACACGACTTTCTACAGCGGAAATATAATTATATATTACACACTTGAACCTAAGTTGTATATTTCAATTTCTTATATGAAATTGATATGAATTGGCACCAAAGTTCAAGTTCTAGGTCTTTCTATTCTGGTTTTAGGCGGAACCGCCAAAAAGTGGCCTTCAAACTCTAATTAGGGGCCAACAATATATTATTACAATTCAACCTAAGTTGTATTTTTCAATTTCTTGTATGAAATTGATATGAATAGGCACGTTTTAAGCAGGATATGCGAAAACCACTAAAAAGAGGAATAAAACTGCCAACGGTACATTCGATCTCCACCAAAAGCTTATTTTGCCGTTCATGGCATAAAACTCTAGCACTTGCCGTTCTTGAGATATTTTGTTGACAGACAGACACACCCACGGAACAATGGCTGAAACTGGGGCAATTTTGCTCTGGGTACCCCAAAACGTGTTTGGCATTGAACATTTCAGCCCATTACAATACTTTTCTTTTTATAGGATAAGGAAAGTAAAAATGATAAAATAAATACCTAAGGTCATGTTTTTTTTAAAAAAAAATGTTGCGGGATAGGAGCTTGCGGATCCCGCAGATTGCAAATCCCGCAAAAAACGCGGGATCCCCCAAATCGTGGGATCCCGCATTTGCTGGATTGGAAGCCCTAGTTGTGATACATGTGAGTAAATCTAATAAAGTTTTCTGTTTCGATAGAACTGTGCTCGCTGTCTGGTGTTCGAAAATATTAGATTTTTTCGGACTTGTTTCAGTTTTTCGAAGAAATCTCGGAAAATTAGCACATCGAAAATTGTAAAAAAATACACTTTTAGTAAATTTTTAGCTTTATTGTCTCTGATTCTCATTCTCCGGGAAAGTCATAAGAAATATGAAGTTGTATTTCATTATTTAAGCCCTAATTTAAGCACAGCTTGGAGGATCGGCATTGATGTGGTGCAATGACTGTGGAAAATATTTTTGCAGCAAATTTGACTTGTTTCGTAATGTCTGATACAGTTCTATAATTTTACACTTAAAGCCACGGGCCAAACTAAACATCAACCCATTATTATGTCCATAAATGGATGCGTTATTATTATTCGAGCAGGCTCCATTAAGTGTATGATTTTAATTCAATTAGTTCATTTGATTATTTGGACCACTTATAGTAAGAGGTTGGTACTGGGGTACTACCATTACATCCTCCATCTCATTCGGTAATAATTATAACAGTCCACTCCAACTGAAATGAATTAAATTAATTCCACATAATTTCTCCTATAAAAGGATATTGAAATTCTCAATCAAGCCGACGCTAAATAATCATTTCCATGAGTCACCATAATGCGGCCGAACAATAAAGAATGACACAAAATTGGGCTGTAATGAAAATGGGATACATTATTATAGAAACAACTCCACCTAATCCACTTGAAAAATAGTTAAGATGGCTTTCTCCAATAATTGACACTAAATATAGTAAGAATGCCTCCTAAACTAAAGTTCGAAAGTACAGGACCCTCCCTAACCTTCACTGCTGTATAGCATTCGATCTTTGGATTTTACATATTCACCTAGAAACAAAACATCAAAATTCGAGGGGGGGGGGGTTAGTCGATTTCGAAGGTTTATTATATGAGTAGGTAAACACCAAAATAAAATACTTGACAAGAGTGCCAAAAAAAAATCTCTTTGTCTTAGAGTTGAATGCCTAATATTCAAAACTGCGTGCCGATTTGGAATAGAATAGAGAAACAGACATGTTTCTATTTCACAAACTTCTGCACAAACTGATGAAGGTATCAAGAATAATCTAGGATTTGTGCATGGATCGGAAAATTCAATCAAGCATTGTAATTTTTTTTAAACTTTGTCAAAATTATGTAATTTGATATATGAAGTAACAGAGTGATGAGTCAATGCTGCAGTTGCTGGTTGTTCGTATCTAATATTATGTGTAACACGTTATAGGTATATCTGTAACACGTTACAGATATATATTATATGTAACACGTTACCAATAGAAGAACATCCTACATGCTCAGTAAATGCTTTCGGAATGTCAACCCTTTGGAAAATACATTCACTTGTTACTGAACAAAATGAACTGTTAGGTCCATCTTTTTGATTTTTCGTTTTTTATTAACGAACCTTTCAGGGGCGTACACAGGATTTTTTTCGGGGAGGGGGGGGGCTGGGCAAAAGGTACCTATACCATAACAGCATCGTGGCGTTGAACCCATGTAGTTTCACAGAGAGATAATGTAAACAATGTGAGAGCCAACGATCATACCACGTTGAATATACCAGTTCCCGTCAGATCATGGAAGTTAAACAACGTCGGGCGTGGTCAGTACTTGGATGGGTGACCGCTTGGGAACACCACGTATCGTTGGCCTGGTAGCTGTTATAGGCGCCCGGAATAGATTTCGAAATGCGCTCGCCCTCCCCCAACGATAATCGAATGTTTCTAGATATAAAAGGCGTAGCAAAGCCCTATAAGACCGGCATCTAGGGCGGTCCGCCCCACAGTTCCTACGCCTCTGCCTATTAGGTAATGTACTCTATCGCGCCCAAGATATAGGTTTTTTTTAACTCCTTCAGTATTTGTCTTCTTTAAGAGGTTTGGATTTCTTCTGTTTTTCTACATCACCCAGGAGGTAACAGAACGGATCCATTCTTTTTTTAGAGGAAATCGCCAAGAGCTCTAAAGAAACGTCTGTTAGTTTATGGGATCCTTTCCTTTGTAGGAAACAGGATCACATAATCATCCGAATAAATATAGTTCGAATAGCCTCTTACATAGTTACAACCTAATTAGTAAGCAATGAACTTCAAATTATGGGGAAAAAAAAATACTAAAATAATCAGCGGCCAACAATATATTAGACTTCAACCTAAGTTCTGTTTTTAAATTTCTTGTATGGAATTGATATGAATAGGCAACAAATTTCAAGTTCTAGCTCTTTCCATTCTGGTTTTAGGCGGAACTGCCAAAAAGCGGCCTTCAACCACTAATTAGCGGCCAACAATAGATATATTACACTTCAACCTAAGTTGTATTTTTCAATTTCTTGTATGAAATTGATATGAATAGGCAGCAAGTTTAAAGTTCTAGCTATTGCCTTTCTCATTTTAAGCAGGATATGGGAAAACCGCTAAAAAGCGGCATTTCAAGTCTCTAATACTTGCCGTTCTTGAGATATCTTGTCCACAGACAGACACACACACGGACCATTGGCTGAAACGGGTTCTGGGGACCCCAAAACGTGTTTTGGCATATAAAACTCGACATTGAAAATTTCAGCCCATTACAATATTTTTCCTTTTATAGGATAATAAGGAAAGTAAAAAAAAAAATTGAAAATATGTATAAAAAAAGTTAAATCGCCCTTTGCACTTTGTTATGTAAGTATCCCAAAAAGTGATTTCTGCGTGACATTGAAAAAAAAGCATAGGGTTAGATGACATACTTATCCCAAAAAAAAATTCGGGGGGGGGCTACAGCCGGCCAGCCCCCCCCCCTTGTGTACGCCCCTGGAACCTTTGTACCTTTCATACAGAAAAATCCTTCAAGTAATGATTTACAATAGTTTTTTTTTTTTTTTTTTTTTTTTTGCCCAAGCATCTTTACTGCACTCCCCGTATGCTTTAAATACAAGTGAAATGACACGCGATCAACTTTTTAGAATTGTGATATTAATAAATCATTGATTCAATTTACGAGAGTCTAATATTTTGTCAGGAGTTAAAAACATTTCCTTTTCACCTTAGTCTCAAAAGTATGCACCTTTAAAGGATTTCCCATTCGTTCGGAATCACCTTGTATAAATGCCTTATCTGGTTTAATTTCCAAAATCATAATATAGATACTTTGTTATCTCTGCTTGAAGTTAAAATTATTATGAAGAGAATTGACCTGTGTAATTTGCAATTTAACCTTGTAAGATGCACAAAGCTTAACTCGTTCAATTTAAATGGTGGCGCCATCTTATTATCCTTCAACGACTTTTAGTAGAGATTCTTTTGATTACTTGATGACTCAGTTGCAGTATCACCAGGGTGTCTCGAACGTTTTGATGTTCAATTTTAAATTACAAATCAATAGAATAGCTTTTTAATTAGATTTAACTCAAAAAAAAAAATGATCTTTAACAACCACGGAATATCCAGATCTTTTTTACGTAATGAACAAGAAATGTTTAATACTCAATCACGAATATAAAGGACCAATAATAAAATAAATGACATCATAGCCACGTCTCATCATATCTTCTTCCTAGAATGATTGTTCCCGTGCTTTTTGAAATCGTTCATCGCAGAACTAATCTCAAATGTTCGGGTAATGGTTCTGTATTTCTCTTAGAAAAATGAGAAAGCAATCATATGATTGATGCCTATGGACCTCATTTTGAAAATCATATGAATCATACAGAATTTTCTTGTATCAAATTGATACAAGAAAATTCCGAAATCATGTGTTGGAGCGTGGTTTTAGCTTTATCATACCTTTATTCATTGAGATTTTAGTAAAAAGAAACATATTCTCGGTTTCTCATACTATTCTATTTGAAAGTAACTGTCTTAATATTAATTTTTCAACAAAAAGTCTCCTAAAGGAAAGATTTTTTTTTAATTTTCGTCATTCGATTTTTTCATTTTGGAATTGAAACGAATTGAATGCAATTTCAAGATAGAGTTAAAATTTGGCCAGAATATCGGGTCTTGTGATAGTTGTTTCTTAGCGCTTCTTTTATCTGATGTTGAACAGGCCTCCAGGATTTCCGCTCTTGGATATATTTCTATTTTGACGCATTTTAATAGAATAGAATAGGGAAGTTGATAATAGATATAAAATAAAATGAAATTTGATAAAATAAATTTCTTAATGACTAGATTGTTTATAGATAGCACTTAATGAATTTTGTATTAATATGAACGTTCTGAACTTCTCACCCCGAATTGGAACTGCAATGTAAACAAAACATGAACACAAAAACATGTCTGACGTTCAAACCTTGAGCATAGTAATGTCATAGGATTGTTCTGTCCATACTCTGTATCGTGTGTCCGAGACACCTCCAAGATGCATAGTGGAGGTCTCGGAAAATTTCCGGAAATATTCCCTATCCGATGACCGCAACTGCTTTTGCCGTGGCTTTAGAAATTTTTATTTGCATAACCGGTTAAGAGTTGAGAGGCTAGGAACCATTATGTATCTATTTACAATTTTACACGAATATTGTAAGAGTCATCCGTATGTCAAATTTCTAGGAATACCTTTCGTAGAGGAATTATGAGTCAGTGAGTCAATCAGTCAGCATAGCAAGCGGACTTTGTGTTTTAATAATATAAATTAGGTGTAGTAACTGAAGATATCTATGTCTATTATTGACCATCGCATCTCCAGAAATCAAACACCCAATGAATTATTTTTGCTTCTGTAATTTTCGACGTTATAACGTTGCTCCTGGACCGTTCTATCAGTTTCCCAGTGTTGATCACAAGATGCAAACTGAATATCGCATACTTTCACAGGATTCTGTATTAGATCACATGTACTTTCATCTTCGTATTGCAATTGTTTAATATTGTAATCAGCATTATTATTGCATTTGATGTTAATTTGATTGCTTGTGGCTATAATACAATGTTGTATTTGTTTTTAATTCTTTCTTTAAATCAAACTCTGTGTCGTGTTCATAATCGGTTTATTGTAAAGATTTCTTAGAACTTGAGGCATGTTTTTGTCAAATATATCAACGTTGACTAATACGGTGTGTCGTTCCTATTTCAATGTTGGTTGATTTCATCATTGTTTGCTTTTAATTACAATGTTTTATTTCTTGTGTTTTTTTATATGCTGAATGAGTAACGGGCTGTGATTGTTTGTAGCGCATCTTCAGGTCTGTCAACTCGTTCAACTTCTTCTTCTTCTTTTCGTTTTCAGAACCACATTCGTTATAATCTTGTATATTATTAAGCCCTTATCTTCTAAATTTATAAGGTGCAAAGACTGACTTAATAACCAATGGTAGCTCCAAAATGTCTCGACTTATTTTCAGCTGCAGTCCCATACATCTATTGACAATCATCGGAATCATGATGCATAATGATTGTGGAATATATTTATGGTAAGATGAATTGAATATGTTCCTCCTTGAAGTAGCAAGTATTTGGAGATCACCGTCCTTAAAAAACTAGAAGTACATTTTCAATCCAGGAGTAAAACTCTGAATTGCACGTTTCAGTTGTTTGTCATGGGAGAGTACACACTGCTCTGACTGATGACGTAACATCAATTGTGGCGGTGGTTTGAATCACTAGATTTGAAACTCCCTTGTAGTAATGCATCACTTGCCAAAGATAACTCTACAGAAGAATTCCAAAATATGAGCGACATTGTATTGTGGAGTAAAGGAGAAATCCCATCTCTATTGTATGAATGGCAAAGAGGATTACAAATGTCATTAGTTAGCACCTTTCAAACTTTACTCCAGACAACATATTTCTCCACGTTTGACATCCTCACCAGCACTCCCTAAACATACATTTGTTACTTAGGCTCAGTCAGTTGGTGAGTCATCTGGTCGATTGTTATTTATTGCTGTGATAGCTACTCTATCGATATCACTGATCAATTTGAACAACGTCTGCCCACGTGAGATGAGATGTGTTCAAGAAATTGCTGGCTATGCTAATTGAAGCAATGCAGAATCTTTAACATATTATTAAAAGACTATTCTATTTGTAAATGTTTATAGCATTGCGTTGTTACATATAGGCAATCATCTTCTTCATCTATCCACTATAAACCCTATATCATTTGGTAATATATTTGGATTTGTCCCCCTGTCTTCCGACCTTGATTGCCAGGAAATACTTTATCTGTTATTTACCTAAAATTTGTGTGACATATTTTTTTGTTCTCTTCCGTGACCTAATGGGAACAAGTGTATTCAACGTTGTAAAGTTGTTGGCAAACACTTAAATTTTCAGAATAATTGATCGAACGTGATATCTAGTTTCAACTTCATGATTTTTCTATAAACCTCTGTTTGTTACACGATAACACTCGAATGTCCTGTTCGATTTTGATGAAACTTGGTATAGGAATAGATGCCTAACTTGGTATAGGAATAGAATCAATAGATGCCTAACATGGTATAGGAATAGATGCCTAACTTGGTATAGAAATAGATGTTAGACTTTTCTGTTTTTGAGCCTCATAATGGCCATTTTAACTGAGCGAGCTTTATAATTCATAGGTCGATTATAGTCTTTGTTTGACAGTCATATTAATTTCTAAATTTTAAAACGATTTCCAACGACGCGACGCAAGTATTCCTAAAACACAACAACACTGCTAACTATGTACGAGATTTAATGTTGACCAATACGAGCGAGATTTTGAAATTTGTAACTTTTCGTGTGGGCAGAAGGATTAGATTTCACTAAAATTGACTCTCATCTGATATAGTATTCTTGGTGCCTAGTCTCCCATGAAGCTAGCGGGCACTTTTATATTAAAAAATATACAATGAAAAAAAAACCGGTCTTTGAGTGCTATAATACCAAACATAAACCTTGACTGGAATGTCACAGCCCCCTTTACCTGTTGTTGTGGGGTGTTAAAAAAGCAGACAGGTGGATTATCCATCCTATTGTTCAACTATTGCTTCCTTGTTGAATCACAAGAGGGGTTGCCATTGCAGTGCGGGATTTGTGAGAATAATATATGACGTAATCCAAATTTTGTATTGTTTGTTACAAAATATATTTGGTCTCAAACAATGGAAAACTTTAAATAAAATGGTCATAAAATTAGTAGCTCTGTGAACTGTAGATCTCATTCAGTCCCGCGGCATATTTCTCCGGATGTATCTAAACATCGAGACCTTGAAGAAGAGAAACTTGTGTCTTAAAAGTCCATTCCAAGTATCATTCCAATCGTTCGTGAGTAATCGGAAAACGAACAGAGAAACAGACTTACAAAAAATTATCGTTGAATTTGAACTAGACCTTAATAATTTAACACCTAAATTATTTCAGTTTGTAAACAGTTCAAAACCAAAATTAAATCCCCGTTTGGGCTCGATTTTTGCGTCATATCGGGGGGGGGGGGATATCTTAGACTGTGTACAACATCCTCACCGTCTATATTTTTCCTCCCTACTATCCGACACTAGTTTTCTGTTATCTTTACCAACCCTCAATATTTTTTTCTTCTTCTTTTATAAAGGTTTTTGTATCTTTTATAAAGTGGCCCACTTTGTTTTGGCCAGACTTTTGTTTGGCTTGGCACTCAATGTCCGTCTGGTTTATTCTTTTATTTATTTTTATTTTATCTATTATTCCAATTGTCTATTCAGAAGTTCATGTTGCGTAATGTATCTGTTGGAGCAATTGAAAATAGATTGGTAATTGATTTTGACCAATTTCAGTCCGACACATCCAGAATATTTTATCACCTAAAATATTCCAACTTATTATTCTTTAAATAGTCTTCGTAAGTAATTGTGCATTCAGCAATATTTAATATTTATGTAGTGCTTATCCTTTAAGATGATCAATATTTTAACATTGAATCTTTTCTTTGTTTCAGGTATGTTCTAAGTTGGTCAAACACCCTTGGACTGAAAGTTCAGTTCTCTCATTTCTTAGTAGGTAATATCTTAGGTTCGGAAGTAGCTAAATTGAGAATGTTGTGATGGATGTGTGGTTTTGCAAAGAAGCATTAGAGTGAGAAGATTAGAAAAACAATGAAAGGGCGACCATTGGAGAAGAAAATTGTGGAGTGTAGATTGAGTTCATTTAGTCATATAGAGGGGGGAGATGAGAATAATTATGGGAAGTAACGGGAGATTTGGAGTATAGAGGGAATAAAAAACTGGGGTAGATCAGCATTATAGAGAAGGGAGATGAGAATAATTATGGAAAGTAACGGGAGATTTGGAGTATAGAGGGAATAAAAAACTGGGGTAGATCAGCATTATAGAGAGGGGAGATGAGAATAATTATGGAAAGTAACGGGAGCTTTGGAGTATAGAGGGAATAAAAAACTGGGATAGATCAGCATTATAGAGAGGGGAGATGAGAATAATTATGGGAAGATGGAAAGATAAGGTTAAAAAGGACTTAAGAGAGACGGGATGGAAAAAAGAGGTATCTTTGGCTGGCAACTTGTGAGAATGACAATCAAGAAAGGTATGTTAAGTTATAATTATAAAGGTTATTACAAAGGTATCTGCTATGTGCACTCTCCGGTTTTGTAAACACATGAGTGCATGTGCAGTGTGCAATCTGATTGAATTATGGTAATGTGCACGCAAGTTGCACCATTATATGATTGGTGACAATTTCATTTCAATGTCATTACAATAATGTAGGTCATATATTGAGAAGTTAGCAATAACAAAAAAGATGTTTGTTTCTAAACTATGCCTATCCTTAAAACTGGTTCTCAATACAACGTCAGTGTTGGATGTGTTTTTCCTGAAGTTAGCACTCCTTTTTTTATTCTTATCATTATGTTGTCTTTCAATTATGTGTATACAAGGTGTTTTTTAGATGTAATATGTTCATGGCCGTTTGTTTATTGTAAATTTTGAATTGGTTGCATCATTTCCAGCGTTTTGTAAATTGAGTGGGTGGGCTTTCCTGTTTAACAGCAAACAAAACATATACAGGTGCACCTATAGTTGGAATTGTGAGACAGTGTATTTGCCAATATAACGTGCATGATGATTATACCTATGCGCCCTGCCATGTATTGAAAACGGGGACTAAATCGTTGCTCTTGTGCATATTTGTGAACAGAGGGTTTCACTCTTGTATCTCAACTGTCGCAAATAAAAAATATAGTGCGTGTTTTTTTTTTATTTATTTTATAAAATAACGAAATTAAACTNTCAGAGAATATGACCTTATTTTGACCCGTGAACTAGCCGTATAAAACATTACATAATAACTGCAACGGCCCTACTTCTACTTATTTTCTATGACATACGCAATCGTCAGAGTGAGTGCCTAAGATTCAAAAGATTTTTGTTCACAATTATTCTGTCACGCTTTCCATCTTTCAAATGCATCGGCTTTTGGTTCTCCTAAATCTTGCAAAATTAATATGGACAGTAAATTTTGGGTTATTATAGCGAACTATTGATGAATGAAAAACGAAAACTACTTCACTTCTGATCAAAACTGAAGCTGTATGATACATAATTGAAGACTATTGATGTATTCATCATAGCAAAGTTACTCTTAACTTTCCGTGTTTAGCTTTTGGAAATAGGTTGATATGACGTAACCGAAAAGGTTTTGATGGCCCTTGGCAGGAACTGTGGAAATTTGTGTTTCAGGTCGTCCTGGTGCATAGAACCGGCCAATATGAGGACGTATTTTTTTTTTTGTCTTTTTCATAGATTGCCCAATATTTTTTTTTGTTTTCATTTATTGCGATTCAGAATTAGTTATTCTTCTTCCAAATGGTATTGTTTTAAAAATTATGCATAACGTTTGCAACTATCTCTATCAAAGAAACATTCTGCGTACTGACCCGACCTATTGTATTGCTCATTTCAATGCAACATTCGTCTTTACTTTGGTTTCCATAATTACGGAATTTCTCCTTCATGTTCAGTGGCCACGTA
Organism: Pachypsylla venusta; assembly: GCA_012654025.1. Classification (NCBI taxonomy): domain Eukaryota; kingdom Metazoa; phylum Arthropoda; class Insecta; order Hemiptera; family Aphalaridae; genus Pachypsylla; species Pachypsylla venusta. The sequence goes on along the minus strand of CM022874.1, from coordinate 13,407,836 downwards.
CACCCGCCCGCATAGTGTTTATACATTTTGTTCAGTAACGTTTAGAGTAAATAAACAGTTTTATTACATTTTGCCCCTCTTTGCTTGGTCACACAAATAGGTATGTTTGCCAAATTTTTAAAATCGTAATTTGTGTGGATTTGTACAGGGTCTGCGTTTTTCTGTTTATTGAGAGGAAGGTATATTTTAAAATAGTTGTTGATCGAACGAAGTTGTCGCACTTCGTGGTATCATATTTGGTTTCTAATGTCTTCGAACGCTCTGCGAGCTGCTGGTTCCAGACAGATACTATCGATTTTTTTGGAGCAAGTTACAAACTTAAAACGTGGTTTAATATAATTTAAAAAGTCTTTTTAAACATTTTAGTGGGAGATTAATTAATTCACTTTAATTTTAATTTATTTTGAAAAAAATATTTTTCTTCCGTATTTATTGTTCGGAAGCCATAGTTGTACCAACATGAAAAAAGTAGCAAAGGTAATAGGTTTGAATGTCCAGTGCAAGTTTGTTTATTTTATCAAGATAAGCGTTAAGATGAACGTCCCCCACCCTCGGAGAGGTTAGGAAACGTTTTGATCGGCCATGCCTCGATGAAACTTGTTCTTCTCATGAAGTCGCTTCCTAAAAACTCTTGCACCATTCGGAAAAAACTAAAATAAATTAAACCGTATTAGTGATTTTTTTTTTCATGTTACCTAACCTGAAACTAAAATTTGATTTAAANCTCCCTAAAAACTCTTGCCATTCGGAAAAAAAACTAAAATAAATTAAATGGTAGTGCTTTTTTTCATGTTACTTAACCTCTTAAATACACAAAAACAACAACAACAAAAAAAAAATCTCTGGATATTTAAAAAAAATCCGAATAAACATTTGATTTCTCCAAAGTTTCGTCGATTCTCAATCAATAGAATTGTGAATTAAACATTTAAAAGTGAGTTTTCTCATATTTCCCACCATTTAATCGTGAAAATTAACCTTGTACTTTCAATTAATCATATTTTAAGTTAGGTTAGTTGCTCAGAAAAAAATTAATAGTATCTGTCTGGTCCCAGTACCTAGTAATTGGATAATGATTGTNATGACTTTCTAAAATTGGAGTACTTAAAAAATGGGGAATAGTTCAAAAAGAGATAGAAAAGAAAAAGAAGATCGTTTGAAGAAGAAGGTAAATATTATTTATTTTAAAAAAATATTCAAATTCTCTTCCACCTAAGTTAAAACTAGACGACTAGACCTCACTTCTTTAGGTGAATTAACCTATCACTGAAATATACTTGAACAAACATTTGGCTAGTGACTTACATTTCATACAATAAAATTTTCATGAGATTCCTTTGCTAAGTAGACTTCAGAGAGCATTGACTTCTTCAGTAGTCTGGTAGTCCCAATATAGAGATAGAGACCTTTTTTTTTTAATCCAAAAGATTTAGAAACCGTCCTTACCATGTGTGCTTTTTGCACACAAGGTGATTGTTTCTAAAGCAAAAGTCTAAAGATCAGGGATTGGTATTTCAGTGTAGAATTTAAATCATTTTTCAAATTTTATGGAAATTACAGTGTCAGTAGCTTAGTTAAAGATATGTATGCTCTGATTTTGTACTATCAATTCCTTAATATCCAAACTTTGGGTGCTGAAAATAAAAATAACGTTAACATTGAAAATATTGCCATGAGAACAGCCCATCTTGTCTATGAATTTATCTTTTCTTCCTCCGAATGACCTAGCACACACTATTCATTGGGTTCTCCTTTTACTTTAGGTTTCTCGACTTGATGCTAATTCTCACACCCAGTAATATCATTACTTGCCAACATTGTACATCGCTTTAACGGTGCAACCAAGTTGTTTTAAAATTGTACTCGCATTTCATGTATTTTTTTATTGAAATATTTGTTAGTAATTAATTATGTTTCTGTATCTGTAATTAGCCAAAGATGACCTCCATCTCACCAGCGACTGGTCTGTACTTTATAAACTCGTAACGAGTTCGTATTTATTTACGCAGAAAAAATAGGATCTTAATGTTATGTGGGTGGTAATAGTTGAATTGTTCTGGTTCTGCGAACACATTGAACCTTTCCTTTAAACTGATTCTAGTAATTTATTTTTCTGATTTTGGTTTATTATTTTCAATAATAAATCTTTAGACTAGACATAAGAAAAGTCCTTAACTACAACTACCCTGTTTCTTCCAACGCGAAAAATCAAAATTCGTCTCGTTTGCCGTAAAATAAAAAATTTATAAAATAGTATTTTTTATATAAACCATATGCGAGATTGACAGAGTTTTTATTTTAATACAAGAAACAAACAATATCTTATAATAAAAATCTGAAATATCTTAAAATAAAATATACAAAAAATAATTAATTAAAAAAAAAATCTTATTTTAGTATGTAAATCCTACTGAATCTAGAAATCTGAAATTTGACGGTTAGTAAGAACGGAAATAGTAAACCTCCTCCAACATTAAGAACAAACTGAGATATTCTATGGTTCTATGAATTACTTTTAATTTGGCGCCTCCTCTAATATTTGGAAAAAACTGAGATGTTTTATGGAATATTTGAATTTGTATTTTGGCGATTCGTCTAATATTTGGAACAGAACTGATATATTCTATGGAGTATTTGAATTCATCTTTTGGCACCTCCTCTAATATTTGGAAAAAAAACCCGAGATATTCTTTTTTTCAACCCGAGAGATTCCTTGGTTCTATGGAATAATTCAAATTGTATTTAGGCGCCTCCTCTAAGCTGTGGAGCCAACCTGAGAAATTCAATGGTTGTGGAAAGAAACTTAAGAGATGATGATCAATTGTTTCATATTACTTGAATTCATATTTCGGCACCTCCTCTAATATTTGGAAATTGTATTTTGGTGCCTCGGCTAATATGTGGAATAATCTCCTCCAATATCTATAACAAGCCTGAGAGATTCCTTGGCTTTGTGCAATAATTTAAATTGTATTTTGGAGCTTCCTCTAAGATGTGGAACCAATCTGAGAAATTTAATGGTTGTGGAAAAAACCTAAGAAATGATCAATTGTTCCATATTTTTGTGCGTGTATAATTCACTTAGTGCACGATCTGTTTTTTTTTAGTGTTGCAAATTTAGTATTTGGATTGATTTACGTTGTCATTATTAATTTCCTCAGTTTTTGGAGGGAAATATATATTTGTTGAGCCAAAAAAAGTTACAGCAGTCTTCTATTGTTTCAAATCTTCTACTTTCTTAATTCATATTCACTATTCTGTAGTAGTTTTTACAGTGCAATTTTTCACTGATGTTTGTTTTCGCGTCATTGCCTTGTGAGCTTCCATTGTTTCAAAACAGATTTTGCATCTTTACATTTCTATTAGATGTTCTGAAACTAGTTTTCGTCATGCAATTGAAACTGCTTAATTATTACGTCTAGTTGTCAGTTTTAAAATCAGTAAGTTGGAACGAGATGTTGATTTCATAATCAGCTGTAGCCAATCTGAGACGAATGGGAAAAGAGTTCCTCAACTTTTAAGAAGGAACTCCAATGACCTTGACACAGATTTCACACTTGAAGAATTTTATACGAGTTACTATTTATTGTGATTGAAATTTTATATTCACAATCTTAATTTTATTATTTTGCTTATGAATCACTCACATATTTATTTATTGCTTTTTATTTATCAAATCAGTGGTTCCTAAGATTGTGTTCTCATTTTAAAAAAAAATTAATTCAAAGATTTTAAACATTACACAAAATCAATATCCTTATTGGATTATTATTTTCAATAATGAACTTTTCAATAAAGGCGTTCGGGAGTTATCGTGGCATTAAAAGAAAAACGAAAGACATTTTCGGCGTCTTAAAAATAGACCTTCATTTCGTTCTATCATTAGGCACTATCGATTGGAATTATTTATAACCCGAGCTTTCTCAGAGTATTATCGTACAGCCTATTTTTACTTTCCGGTTTACCATATTTAGTTGATTTTTTTACTCGGATAAATTGTAAGGACTAACGGAAAATATATTGGGATACAAGTGTATTCCAAATAGTTAGGAACCTTTTAAGTTTTGATTTTATTTTTCAATGAGTACAACATATGTTTTACATATTTATAACCCCTAAAATAGTATTGAAAATTTATTGGGATATATTCCAAATTGTTAGGAACCTTTTAAGTTTGAGCTTATTTTTCCATTTGAGTTTATTTTTCAATGAGTACAACATATTGTTTACATATTTATAACCCCTTAAAGTAGTATATTACCAGTACATTCTATTATAATGCTCCTGATGAAGATTTTCAATCATGAACTATACGAGTAGTGCATGCTATATTTTTATTGCTCCTTTCACATTCAATTTTAATATTATTATGCTTGTTATATTGACTATCGGCTCTTCTGTTGAATTTACTCTGAAACATAATGACTTTCACAATTTTATGTCATTTTGAACTCTTGGGTGCCGGTACCTTATAACCGTATGGAATTTATATTTTTTGTGGCTTTATGTGTACACCTACATAAGTTTAAAGTTCTTAAACAATATCAAAACCATTATTTCTCATCTATAATATTTATATTGAATGGTCAACATTTTTTTTGTTCGTTGGTTCAACTTATTACCTTCTCAGATAGGATGAGAAGATTCTTGGAATGACCTTAACTCATATACGAACATACCATAATGTTTTTCAAACTTTGCTTCGGGCAACTCATACTCAAGTATTATTATTAAATTTAATCCGTCGAGATCAAGGAATCAAAAACATTTCTAGGTGGTGATTGTTTCAGGCCGAGAGGGATGGGCCCATAATAATTTCATCCTGGACCCAGATTATAAAGTTTAGAACGGCATGAAGTCATACGGAGAATACATATCTTAGAAATACATTCAAAATTTCAGCTTTTTTTTTTTTTCTTTTCTTTTTCAGTTCGCAATATTTTTAGAATTTTTCGGACATTTGGCGGCGCCTCCATTTTTGAATAGAAGAAAAAAAAATCGTTGAAATAACCCTGAGAGTCTCCATGGCTTTGGAATATTTGTAATTGTATTTTGGCGCCTCCTTCAATATTTGGAATAATCCTGAGAGATTTCATGGCTTTGGAATATTTTTAATTGTATTTTGGCGCCTCCTCCAATATTTGGAATAATCCTGACAGATTCCATGGCTTTCAATATTTGTAATTGTCTTTTGTCGCCTCCTCTAATATTTAGAATAATCGTGAGAGATTCCATGACTTTGGATTATTTGAAATTGTATTTTGGCGCCTCCTCCACTATTTGGAATAGTCCTGAGAGATTCCATGGCTTTGGAATATTTGTAATTGTATTTTGGCGCCTCCTCCAATATTTGAAATAACCCTGAGAGATTCCATGGCTTTGGAGTATTTGAAATTGTATTTTGTCGCCTCCTCTAATATTTAGAATAATCCTGAGAGATTCCATGGCTTTGGATTATTTGAAATTGTATTTTGGCGCCTCCTCCAATATTTGGAATAATCCTGAGAGATTCCATGACTTTGGATTATTTGAAATCTTATTTTGGCGCCTCCTTGAATATTTGAAATAACTCTGAGAGATTCCATGGCTTTGGAATATTTGTAATTGTATTTTAGCGCCTCTTCCAATATTTGGAATAATCCTGAGAGATTCCATGGCTTTGGAATATTTGAAATTGTATTTTGTCGCCTCCTCTAATATTTAGAATTATTATTATTATTTATTGTGTTTCAGAGGTTTCTTTAACCTCTGACACATTACAATAAGGGATATTCGTAAGGGACCAGGGGGCAAAATCTTTAAAACCAATGACAAATGTTATAATAATGAGTTATTGAAGTGAACCACGAATTAAGAGAGATCAAAATTCTTGTTGCGTTATATAAATCGGAGAGATCATCAATTGCTTTATTCTGTCTTTCTTGGCGTTTCCAATACACGTTTTGTTTAATTTACGTTGTCCTTATGAACTTGCATTATAAGTTTTAAATCTCCTAATTTTTCGGAAGGAATCCTATTTATTGTCAAGCAAATGCCAAGTTATATTTCCTTCTATACTCTTTACATTTGATATTCCACTAGATTTTGCAATGCAAATTTTGGTGATGTTTTTACTTTCTCTTCCTATAGAAGATAAAGTATTGTAATCGTGCAGAAAATAATCGCATCATTGGCGTGTGAGTTTCCATCATTTTTTCAAAATCTATTTACCATCTTTAATTTGGTACTCATTTGACAATTTTAAAAATCTGGTTATATTAGACGTTTCGTCACTTTTCAAAGACCTTGAATATATTTTTTAGATCCTGCACATTTTAAATTTAGATTTGTACCGTGTCAAAACCATTGGACGCCCGTCCGTAACGTCGTACAAACTAAGTCACAATAGTTTGTAACATATAATTTTCAATAAGACATATATTTTTTTAAATGGCGTAGATGCGTGTATATGTTTATTATACGTTTTGAGTGACGGCACTAATATAATCTTAATGAATTTGTTGGGTATGTATGTATAATAATCTTATGTTGTGGTGTGGTGTGAAGAAACGCGGCGGCCATAGTCTTGAAAAGTATTTGGAAATCTATTTTTGTATCTCAGAACATATGGAGTTTGAATTAAATTATAAAATATCCATTCCTTAGGAATGAGTTCATGATTTTTAGGTGAGATTTCATGAGTTGCTGTAGATGCTATTTCTGGTGGTGTAAGGAACCTTCATATGTTCATGAGTTACTGTTTTTGAGTGGAAAAGAGGAAGTCTGTGGCGATATTCCGAGGGTAACCTGCGGAAGGATCATAAACTCAACTGTAGAAGAGGCTTCAAATTCAAATTTGACTTAATTCCCCATGTATGAATTAGATAGGTAAAGTATCTAGGCAAGATAAAATTGGTTATTATTTAATTGCTGATGCCCGCAACTTCGTATATGTGTCTTTTTTCCGCAGCTGTTGAATAATTTGCCAAAAATTTGAGTCTGTATTTTTTTTTTTACAAATATAGGAAAATGAGCTGACAAGTTTGAATATAGAAGGACATGATGATTTGGGAGTGTCCATTCTTGCCGTTTGACCTGTGTATTTTTACGTCTATAAATAGTTGATTTTTACTTACTTCTACCTCAAGTTGACTTTTCCGGACTTAGTTTGTGCTTACATATATACTGAAAGGAAAGTATGTTCAAATTTTCATTAGTTAGTGAGCCCATCAGTTATAAAATCCTTCCGTAAGTAGATTTTGCAGAAAATAACAGCCCATTCTTCCCCTACAACCAATAAACATATTGTTTGTGTTTGGTTTTACACATTTTTCATTATCAGTGTATTATGTTTTACGATTCTTCGGCTTAGTCAATTCACTCTCTATTTCATCTACATTTCCTACGCAGAATATATTTTTCAAAATAAAAATAGAAATAAAAATAAACCCAACGATAGAGACACCAGTTACAATAATGGACTCTGATAATTTTGTATGAAGGGATTTTAGTGTTTCATACATCTGAAACGGAATCACTTAGAACTTGGAAGGCCCACTACTACATCCACAGCCGATTCAAGTGAAGGTGGAGCCGATTCAAGTGAAGGTATCAGTATCTACATAATCAGTATACGATGACCAAATATCGTCATTTTGGACTCCAACTGACTCCTTATATACGTAGATAGCTCCTGAGCATGGACCTACTAAGGGTGGTTCCCAAAGTTCATGGCCTGACCAACAAAGGGTTCAATATTTTTTCCTGTCTTACACTGTCTAATGATAATATGACGTAAAATTAATCAAATATTTTAATTTTGACACGTCATCTCTGGTTAGGTTCCGAGTACATTTTTCTGATGTGTTCAGCTCCTTCATGACAACGCCCCTGTTCAAACCGACGCGACGCGTCGGCAATACAATGACTGCTGTGGGTGAGTGTGGCTTCACTGAGATATCTCAACCTCCCCTACAGTCCAAACCTGACCTCTAGCGACTATTTGTATTTTAAAATTAAAATCTGGGCTGCGTGGAAAAAAATGGAAGTGATGAAAGATCAGTTCTACTGTTTTAAATTCTTTTGACTGTATGAGGATACTAACTAGTTATTGACAGGCATTCGGGATGTTAATCAAAAATTGTAAATAGTGTATTCCCTCTCCATCTTTTCTTTTCCAGAATGCTGTTTCAAGAAACAATCGTAATAAACTCTGGCCCTGTGTTTTAGACATTTTGCCATTAGTCAACGTTCTCCTTCTTGCTACGTTCCTATGACGTCATTACTTTGTTAAGACAAAGATAGACAATGTATGTAAATAATAAAATCTTACTGAAACACACATAAAATTATAAGGCGCGTTTGCACGATGTGTGGGTGCAACATCAAACGCGTGCAATACAAATCAGCCAATTTTATGAATTTCCTGTTGTGAGATGTAATATGATTGTTTTAATACAATGTTACGAAATAATTGTTGTTGTGTATTGAAGGAGACTGACGCTCTGTTCAAACTAAAGTTATTATACTAGTAGATCTGTGAACTGAAGACATCATTCATTCAAAACGGCCACCATTTTGCGCTAGGTCGACCAATAGGTCTAAAATTGGCTGCCCCGACTACCATCGGTCAATAAAGAAATTAATCAAAATGCGTCCTTTCCCGTGGCTGTAAAATTACTTTTGTTCAAAATAATTAATTTCTTTCTTTGTAGGAAATAAGAAATAACAGAATTGGACGGCTGCTGGACGAGTCCCCTTACGGTTTGGTAAATCACACCTCTAAAATACACCTCTAAAAAGCGATTTGCTTTACTAAACTCGTTATCCATCTTCAAGTTGCGATGATTATGAGTCTGTGAATTAGTCAGTAGAGTTTTGTGTTTTATAAGTAAAAATAATGTAGTCATACCAACTTTGTGTTTTTTACGTATAGTTACCGTATACTGTACAAGAAGCTGGGACAATATTGGCGAGTACACTAATTTTTTGAAAGCGTTTACAAGTCAAGGTTGACTTGGTTTTACGCGGAGGCTAATATATGATTTTCCACCCAGACCAAAGTTAAAACCGATTAATTGGTTTTGTCGACAGTCGCCGCGTAATTGACCGATGCTTCTGTATGTTTTGTTCAGAACAATCGATATGGAAGTGTTGATGGTTTTGATGTTTTCAATGTAACCATCAACTCGTAGCAACGAGATGCCTAAACAGGACATAACGTATCTCTGCAACAAATATGGACTGACGTACTGTCCAGATATGGCGAAACTAGTTCTCTCTGCTCACAGAACAGATATAACAGTGAATTTTTCTCACACTTCCAGAGGAATTGTTTTGCTGTAAACAATGTTGATGCTGAATACCTACTGATACTGCTGACGTCTTTCTGGAAGCTTCCGTATGGTGTTGAATAGTAAAAGTGAATACTCATAAGTGTAAATTTATGTCATTAAGTTGTAGATTGAATCAGTAAGATAAATATACAGGGCGAGTCCGAACTAATGAAATTTGACATATATTTATCAAAATTCAACTATTTCGATAACATATTTCCAAAAATGCTTCTCTCCGAAAAAAATACAGCATGTGCAATGACTAAAAGTCTTGAGACTTTTCCGATGAATAAGCAAACCACACTCTCAGATGTGCTAGAAAACGACTAAGAAAAATATATTTTGCCTACCACGAACGGTTTTTCTTGAAAATTAAGAATGGCGTAGCCAATCCTAGAGTGAAAAAATAACAATGTGGCAGAGTAAAAAAAATACCGATAGGATTTTTTTTGCTACAAAAATAAATTATTGGAGGGTAATTTTTTTAAATTAAGCAGCAGGTTCACCCCGTGCTTCGCCAAGGTTCTTTTCAGCTTTGTGAGTTGAGTTGATAAATGATCATAAGTTGATAAATTTGACTGAAAAAAAAGCATAACCATAACTAAAAAAGCATAACTAAATGATTTGACTTCTAATATTTCAATATTTTGGTTTATTATTTTCAATAATGAACCTTTGGAATCGTCAGGGGAAAAATACCCACTCAACATTTGGAGGGGTGGGTAGCGCCGGCGTGCGATGTGCAGTGCACGGAGGGAAACTCGAATGTTTTCACTATTTTTTTAGTCGATGGAGTCTGCGTACTTTGAAACGTAATATATCAAAACAATTTTTTAGCCCATAAAATGATAAACCCATCTGTCAAATTGACTTTTTTTTTAGCTTTTTGAATTCTGATAGTTCTCCTAAGCTCACAGCCTATTGTTTTTTGGGGGGTGGGGGGTCCATTCCCATCAAATTTCTTCATGAAAATCTTCATAAAAGTTTCACATTTTTTTCTGAAATCTCAATGATTGGTGTCTATTCCCATCGATATTTTGATATCTCTTACCGTTTTGGATCATCTCTTAGTGATACATATAATGCACCCACAGAAATATATACATCTGTCGTTATCGTTACATTGAATTTTATATTACAGAAAGATACACTTGGGGTCTATTGAGAGACAAAAAGAAACCCCATCTTTCATTTTTTAGTAATCCCAAGTTCTAAGCAGGAAAAAAAAAAAAAAAAAATCAGCGCCAATTTGCCCCCTTCGCCCACAATTTTTATTTTGGGTTGGCAACTAATTTTTGCGTATTTTCCTCACAGTGAAGACCAAGTGGCTCATCATTTCGTGATTAACATGAACTTATTGATTTGTAACATTTGCTACATTGGGAATTAGACTCAGGGACTCTCTCATGATCAAGGAAGATCAGTCATTAGTCATAATCTACTGTAATCAAATACATTTAATCATATAATCATTGATTCTCCACACATTGTCAGTAATGGATTCAATGATTCATCGCGGAATCAGAGATGAGACGTTTATAAGAAATCAATATGTTTAGATTTTTACAAATGTAGCTGAGAGAGCATATGAAAAGTAACCTGCTTTATGTTTCAATAATTACGTTAAAAATCACTTTGTAGTGATAGAGCAACTTGCACCCACAGTAACGTCTTGTCCCCATTATTTCCTCTGACTATCCTGACCGGTATGGTACCGAACCAGTGTCTCAGTCACTAAGCATTATTCCCTGGCTAGCATTTTCATTTTTTGTAATATACAGTTTGTTTGAAAAAAGGGCAATTCGAAATACATATCTAAAGAGCGGACTGGAATTTCGAAAAACACTGAAACACTTGCTTCTTTATTTAGAGGGGGAATTTTCGTTTTGTAGGTCTCAAAATTTTGATCAGGGGTGGAGGGTGAATTTGATTTTTTCTTTTTGGTCATTCGAGTTGGGGGGGGTTACTCTCCATTCACTGGAAACTTGCAACCAGCTACCTTCATCGACCTCATCCAGCCTGGTTTGTTCCGGAAAAATAGCATCACGAGGGCGCAAACCCACATGGAACAAACTCGCTATACGTTGCTTAACTTCAGTGATCGAACGGGAACTGGTTTATTCAACGTGCCTAATTGAAATCTTAGTAAGAAATTTAATCTTTTTGTAGTAAAAGAAAATGAAAGTATTTTGAGATTGATTTGAGACCTGAACCAAAACACAAGTTGAATTTGAGATTTTATAGAGCTTCGTTTTGACGTAAGAGGCACCTAAGGGTGAAATCAAATCATATCTATATTTTAGTCCTGAGAGTGAAGCGGGCTGCTACGGGTTAACTTATCTTATCATATTTTGGTATATCAGTTACAGCATCTATCAAACCATTCATCACTTATTCTTCGAGCTGATGACACTAGCACACTCTTTCTCTTCCCCAGGTGAGATGTTTTTAATGAATTGATTGATTAAAATATCTGTCAGTCACACCTGATTGATTCCAATGAAGATAGATCCGATTGAAATGGATCTGATCTTGGTTCGAATATTTGATGACATAGTTCCCAGAAAATAATCACTTCAATATAACCACAGAGGATAACTTTCAAAGTCTATTTTCCTCTTTGATTAACTGAAAGTATTATGTCTATGGCTAATTGAATATCGTTGGTTAGGCATACGTTTATCGCGTGGTTCGCTTTCGCTGCGACACGACGCGACGGTTAATTATATGGGGAACTTATAGTGCGAATAGTGAGAGTTGATATAAAACAGAAATACGCTTTGAATGAAATTTGGTATATAGCTCCCATTATACAAAACAACACAAGGAGGAGAGGCAAAGTTGTTCCTGTTAATTTTCAATGCCCCCAAATAACCACTTCGCGGTAAAAAGATCCCCCCAAGTTATTAGTCACAAAAAGCACTGTAATGAAAACAGTGAAAGGGAAAAAGAGATATCTGTTTTCTTCCCTTTTAAAGCCCCCGCTAGTACATTAATTTCACTACTTTTAGCACTTTCACAATACTCGCAATCCTCACCTTTACGCCCGTTATTCGTAACAATATAGGTTCGGCGGACACGATATCGACATTTAGTAGTGAGCTCACCGAATGGCATCCTCAAAAAGTCATGGAGAAAATTATACAATTTAGATGATTAGACTGTATGAATTTGATGCTAGCTTTCATGCTATTGATTTAATTTATACAGTGTTAATTTGTAATGTGTGCCATAGGGTAAAGACATGAAAACACGGTTTTATTGTCTCAATAATTGCCTTTGGGGATTTACATTAAATTTGTGATCCTCTCTTTTTTACCTCTAAAACTTTCTTATCTGTACACTTGTACACTTAATGTAGTACAGGTAAGAAACGTATGTCCTAAAATCCCAAAACTAGCACCATTGGATTTTTGAATTCAAATACATGGGATTCACTTTTTTCCATCTAAAGTAACTAATGGCGACTTTTGGTCTATAAGAACTGGTTTAAAATGTATTTCCTCAGGCGGACATAAAAATGAGCACTCTGTATAGTCCGTTAAACAGCCTCAGTAGGTTGAGGTGGGGGATTTGTAACCAGGAGGCTGTTGGTTCAATTTTAACTCAATCTCGGGATGCAGCTAAGCTCGTATTAATGAAAAATTCTTTCCAATGACTGACTTAGTTTTGAGATAACCTAACTAGTAGTGACTCCTGATTACGTCACAATGACATCAGAATCCATGCTTGAGCCGTCCATCTTATGCTATCACATGACAATGACATCAGAATCCACTCTGCTGCTATAGTTTATGACAAGAGATAATGTTAATGAAAAATCCTTTCCAATGACTGATTTAGTTTTGAGATAACCTAACTAGTAGTGACTCCTGATTACGTCACAATGACATCAGAATCCATGCTTAAGCCGTCCATTTTATGCTATCACATGACAATGACATCAGAATCCACTCTGCAGCTATAGTGTATGACAAGAGATAATGTTAATGAAAAATCCTTTCCAATGACTGACTTAGTTTTGACATAACCTAACTAGTAGTGACTCCTGATTACGTCACAATGACATCAGAATCCATGCTTGAGCCGTCCATCGTAGTTACTGTGACCATGTAAGTAAATAATTCAAGTCAGTAGGTAATCAAGGTCAGGGTAAGTGTAGGTTCTCTACTCTGGTAGCTATTGAACATTATTTTGTCATTGCTTGATCAAATATGATGTGGTCATTTTGTCAACCCCACCCACAGCACTTAACTATTTACTTGAATGATTTTTTTTAAAAAAGAAATTCCATTTATAAGATGATTTTCCAAATCGTTTGAGCAGAATTACGGTAAAAATAAAAATCTTGGTCAACATATATTTGTTTTTTTCTTTTACTAGTACGTAACCCCTTGGACTAACTAGAATCCAAATGGACCTTCATGCCAAATGTCAATAATTTCAGTCATCTAATATGGAGACGAATGGATATCTAGTAATAACTTCAGTTATTTATAGCAGCATCATTTCCACTCGTGATTTGTCGTTTGCTCATAACAATGGGGGGGGGGGGGNAAAAAAATAATCATCATACATCTAATCTAGGAGCCTAATAATAAATTGACATGGGCTCCTTTTTAAAAACCTTTATTTTAAAAAGCATGAGGTAGACCCGGTCCGTGAAGATGTCACCCTCAAGTAACGTCTAACCATCTGAAGAATGTTTTTAGCAGGTCATAGTTGGATTGGAAGATCAGTCAAGAATTTTCAACCTGACAAAATGTATTGTAGGTGTGAGTATAAACACAATTTTTGGATTTTTATTTTCAATAATGTACCTCTAACAGAATTGACTGCCAACAGAGAAATGTTATTATCAATCTGGCAACCATCGACTGCGATGACGCCACTATAAATGAATGAATAATGTTCCTTCGGGATGTACCCTAAAAAAACTAACCCTCCTCGAAATTTAACATTTTTTGTGTCATGGTACTAACATGTAGATTTTGTTATTCTATAAAACATTAAATTTCTAGGTGAATATTTTTTGCTTTGAACAATACGAATATTTCCAAGTAGGTATAGCGGACAAAGTGAGTGCGAGTAGAAGCTAGTCCAAATAACAAATATCAAACAAATAAACATTACACCTGTCACTGGGGTGCAATATGCAAGAAGATGATCATTATTGTTATAGTTACGAGAAAGTAAAAGTTGGCTTCGGATTGTCTCTTGTTCCTGAAATAATTATTGACCATGACAACGCAATGTATCATCAGACAAACAGAGTGATTTGTATTGGTCTAGGAATATAATTCTGATCATTACTTCAGTATTCACACGGTTCAAGGGCAAACTATAATACCACAGAGAGACTATGAAAATGGATGGAACATAACAATTACATAATGTACGAGAAGATACACTGAGGTACCTCTATAATGCGAATTCGTCTGGGATGAAAGTACACAGAATACAAGAATAAAAGAAGACATCGGATCTGCCGATATAAAATACTATACTAGAATTACTAGATGATGCATTGATCCAGTAGTTGAGATTTCTTACAGTTCAGCCTTTGTAATATTTTTTACGCTTAGTTAAATATTAGATTTGATTTTTTCTCATCTTTTTAAGTTTCTATTCTTAGTCATCTTCTTTAACAAGTAGGATCGATAAAAAAAAAGTATAGGCGAGTTGGATTGACTCATAATCAACGTAATTTGAGGAAAAAATATCAAATCTTTGGTCGATAGTAATTCTTCAGCTACGGGTTTTACTATACTCGTATATTATTTCTGTATGCCGACTATTCCTTGATCTTTAAATTTTGTTTCTCAATGGGTCACCTGGTTCATTAAAGAAAATGTTATTCATTCAAGAAACAAGTACCAGTATTATGTTTGAGAGAAATGTCATAACGCGCTTTGTAAAGCACAAATCAAGTGTATTTTATTGTAGGTAGGTATGTACTAATAATAAAATCCTTCTGTCCGTACGTATGACATACATTGTGAGCTTGTCCTTTGTCTGTTTTGTTCAGTCCGTTATCTGTCTCTGCTTTGTCTATGCCAGGTATGAACAATTTTATTATGATTGTTTCATTTTATTTTATCCTAAACGTCATTATTCTACATTACATATTATTTTATCAACATGGACTTTTTTATTAAAAATCATAAAATCTCTTTTTTGAAAGATAAAAAAAGTAAATCTCAGTTCCATTTTTTTGCACCTATACCAGAAAAGGAAGAAAGTAGGTATTAGCATAACGAATGGAACAGAAAGTGAGAAAAGTTGCTTCATTCAACCCAGGGACAGTGAAACTCTAGCGCTAGTGTAAATAGGGCAACTTGAAGTCGGGGAGCATATTATGGTATTTGGCATATTAGCTGATTGACGATAACGATTAACGATAGAAACGTAATTGGTCTTTGACTACATAATGTAATCTAAACATGGATAAAAATAATTATGTCGTTGGTTGGTGTGCACCGTGCACAGTACAACAGAATTGGCTGCTTTCATGCATTCGTCTCCATATTAGATGTGCAGAGTCGTCCTAGATGTGATGTGGCGCGCTCTAGCGGCTGCCCACTTGTAACTGCTGTTATATTCGTTATGATTTATGGTATTAGGTACAGAAACTACTGAGGCCCTCAACTCTGCCAAATAAAATATCACTCCGTCAGTTCCAATTAAGAGAACTTGGGAGACAATACTTTGTTTACAAATATGGGTAGGAGGAGAGGAAGCATTGTCGCTGATACTTTTGAAGACATGAAAGTACGTATTGCTATCATCATCTACAAACTTTGTTAGTTTTGGAAACTGCGCTGTATGAACTCTTGTAATTTCAACTAAAATATACAATGAAAATAATTCAACAGCAATTTCATTTGAAATGTTTGCCAATTGGTCGAGGGTGTTTTCTCAACATTTCTGGTAGGCGAGTATATCAATTCTGTCCATGTATGAAAGTTTGAGGTTTGTAGGGAGTATAAGGCTACGCTTCGCTCCGCCTAATAACATGCATACTTTCCCACGTCTCTTACTTGATTCTAAAACTCACAGAAAAGAATGATTTTTCCTTCTTCACTGATTTTTGAATAATGATAACATTTTTTGTAGCTTTCGTTTCATGAGAGATAAAGACTCTCTTAACAAACTTACAGCTCCGACAATGAGCTTTTGATGATGAAAAGTTCTGTTACTTGCGAGACTGAAAGTTATTTGTTAGACAATTGTTGGTCCTCTCTATATTCTTCTCGTTCTTTCGTTATCTATCTTTGATTAAATTCTATTGGATTAGATTTAATATCTTCACTAATGAAAGATTTTTGCATAAATCACTCTGTCATTAAATCGTGATCAAAAACAATGTTTTTCTTTATAAAAACCAGTTCAAAGTTTCGACAGACATTGATGGGAACGCAACAAATGCATTTTTGTTGACATTTGACGCACGTCGAAATGTTAATTTAAATGAAGAGCATTAACTAGACATGATGATGGCTTGTGCGGAGATAACTTTAAATAATTAAACTTTTTATTTAATGAAGTCAATAGAATCTAATGGAGAATCCTTGGTGAAGAAGGTTAACCCTGAGTAGGAAGAAGTGATGAGTAAAGACAATATTAAGATCTAATCACAAGAAATTTTACGCCAAATAGCCAGAGTCGAGAATGTCCTGTGTCTGAGTGATAGTCTGCCAGTTGCAATTGATTGATGTCTTGCGGAATCTCATTTATTTCTTTCAGACACCTTTGCTTGACGTATCATTGTAATAAAATTGCAGCTACATCATGTATGACCTTTACGACATTGGCAATGAATGAATACATTAATAAAATCTTTCTGATTCTATTGAAATCTATACTTTTGAGATACAGCTTTGCGCCTCTAACATTGTCAGGTGTGGTCTTATGTTCCCCTTTAGAGTTGATGGTATTTGTAAGTAGATCGATCATGCAACTTGAACCTACAAGTTACATGATGGCATAATCTAATTTGTATCTATAATTATGTAATTGTCATGTCAGTTCATCCATATTCATCGAGACAATGAAACCTTCTTAAATTCTATTATGTTGTTCAATTTCTTATTAACACAAATTATTAGTTTTCGTAATTAATACGAAAACTAAAATATAAACATGCTGTCGGGTGTGGGGTACGATTAAATTAAAATAACAGTATTTATGGAAAAGAATAAAAGAAATCAGTTCGTGATGCGCCGTTTACAGAAGAAGTGGCCATTTTTTTCACTCAGCGTTGTCCGATTTCCGAGAGTAACAAAAAGATTCGTCACACATTTTGACCTCAAATGGTCAGACCTACATCCAAAATTTCATCAACATTGGTTGCATCGCGTCACATACGGCGGACGAACGGACTTTTTGGATTCTACGTATTTACCATTAGTAAATAATAAACCGTCGCGCGACGCGACGTTCTAAATTNCAGACATCCAAAATTTCATCAACATTGGTTGCATCGCGTCACATACAGCGGACGAACGGACTTTTTGGATTCTACGTATTTACCATTAGTAAATAATAAACCGTCGCGCGACGCGACGTTCTAAATTGGCAGAGTTGCATTTAACTCTGATTTTACGAGTATATCAAATGTTCATCACAACATCTCACATAGATTTTCAATCTAAAATTCCAAAATCAATTTACTTATGTTACTTGTGGTCATCTTAAAATATGTAGAGAAACCGTGACGTGTTCCTCTACATTTGTGAAGTTAAGCATATTTGTGCAGATTCTAACTGAGAAAATCTGTTCTGTTTTCAGAAATTGCTAAAGTACGATCAAATTTATTTCAAGTTAATGGACACAGGAAAGAACCTCTACTACTGCCAGAAGCTGAAGGAGAAATTGCCACCCTCACAGAAAAAGTATTTGTTCCAGTCAAAGATCATCCAGACGTAAGTCTTTATACCCCACTCACTGCTTTCTTTAATTGGTCAAGTTTCATTATTAACATTTCAAACAATTGGGTGCTTGTGGGGTCTATTACTTTGTTACATGTTCCAAAACGAGAAATTCAAAAAGTTAGAAGACAGATGAATTTATTTGAAAATCTTCGTCTGGACTCAGACTCAGATTTAAAAGCTAATTCTTAATAAGGGAAAAAAGATCATTTTATTGAAAAATAATAATAACAAAATTTTACTCTGCATGGAAGTGTATTGATGAGACATCTTCAATGTTGAAGGGCTTTATTCGAAATCGAGTTCCCCCAAAGCGAAGGCAAATGGTTCGAATCATAGTGAGTTCAGATCTTATACGGAACTAACTTCTAAATCCAATATTTCTGGATTCGGAATCGCTGCCAAATTTAAAAATGAAAACCTCATATTTCCAATGGAGAACAAGTTGTCGTATTTGGGGGGCACAGTCCTCCCGCCCCGTACTGAGATCATCAAATAATTAAATAAACATCAGCAATTTGTAGAAACAGTTCCTAACTTGATAACTATGCAAATCATAGACCACTTACTACCTATTCAAGTATTAAAAACCACGATTTACAAAATTTCAACTAACAATTAAGTGATAAGTTTTAAGTGCTTGTCACAATTTATGGCCTTAAATTATTTATTGTCAAATATTTTGCCAAATAGCTGATTATTTTCTCCTTTCAAGGTTTAAATACATGCGTTGACACTCTGGAGTTGGACTCCCTTATAGTCTTTCTAGGACGGGTAAACTGTTTTAGACTTTTGTAAACCAGGCAATCCGCGCAAAAAACCTCTTTAATGCGATATAATTAAAAAAACATTATATATGACACGTCTTTAAGGGTGGAGCACATGTGATATTTGGTTACGTGGCAATTAGTTATGTGAATACAATTTACAAAATATTCATTTTGTAGTAGCGTTATCTCTTTTAAAATCAACTGTTCTTCCCATTTCTACATTCAGGTTTTAAAAACTGGTAGAAATACGTTGATATTACAGGGATACCGGAAAAGCTTTGATGTCACTTGACTATATCTGTGATATTACGAGTTCCATGTCGACCTGGTGCGTAGAACCGGCCATTGATCGTGAGGATAAATAAATGGTCAAATTATAGTTCAGTTTTTCGGAGATAGGTTGGTATTAAGAGACCGAATAAGGTATGCTACAAGGACTAGGCCATAGTTTGTACTGGCATATATAGGTTGGTATTAAGAGGCCGAGTAAGGTATGCTACAAGGACTAGGCCATAGTTTATACTGGCATATATAGGTTGGTATTAAGAGACCGAATAAGGTATGCTAAAAGGACTAGGCCGTAGTTTGTACTGGCATATTAGTTACAAAATAAATTCTTTCCACCCATGTTTTCCATCAAAATATCTGAGGAAAAAAATAGCATCATAGAATGAAACTTCTTCGTTGGAGTTGTAAAGAATAATTTGATATCAAATGTAATTCCCATTTTAATTAATGTCAACATCATCGATCGCCTCTTCAAAAGACACAACTGTGGGGTCTAAATGATTTGATTGGCGGTGATCTGCCTCTTTAATTAACAATTATTTTACTCGTCTTAATCAATTCTTTGAAAAAAAATATTGAAAAAAAAATATACCGTTATTTATGACGAGCATTCACTTACTTTTCACTAGAAAACTGTCCGGCTGGTGTTGTTGTAGACGAAACTCGAGTCGGATGTGAAAAAGTAAGCGAATCCTCATCATAAATTTGTTAAATAATAATTATCTGTGTGTCTTTTTGTACCTTGATAATTCTCGAACACCCTATCCGATTTTGATTTGGTATGGACTTTCATTATATTTCTAGAATTAGCTGATTACTATTTGGCCGTATTGAACGAAGTCTACAGTTCAGAGAACTACTAATATTATATATTTCTTATTAGAGATAAAATTGAATCTGTCGGAAATAGGCTACCCTAGGTTAAGAGGTGTTTGGGACTTTTATACTGTTTAAAGTAAGTTGGTAATATTGAAATGGCAAATCGTGATGAACTCATCAAACTGACGACGAGTTGAATATAGAAATGCAAATTTTAAAATTTCAGTTTCTGAAAGTTTCAATGAACTGTTCTAAACAACTATATACTCCTTTATTAAGTACCTACACGTTATACTCAAAACATCTCGGTTAGTTATTTGTACACGAAAACGATTAATTTAGCGTGAGATGTTTGGGTAGTTGTTGTGTCATATTAATTCCTGACTTAAAGTGTCACCTCAAAACATAGAGTGTGACAAAAGATCACACGTTTATCACATGACACTTTCTCTTGGCCAAGAAGCGTGCGAAAATGTAATATGAAATGAGATTGTCAACTTAAATGTAACGGAAAGAGGTTCTCTATTATTGTGAATTCACATAGTTTTCTGATGTAATTCAATTCAAACCAAAGTTGCCTAATTATGGCCTTCTAAAACTTACTCCCACGTCTATGGGTATATCACTATTCACAATCCACCAGCAAACAATATTTGTGTAATGATTGCACCTTCGTGTCATCTTGGAACTTCTGCCCCATAATCCCCAAGATGAAAATTATATTTCGTTGCATGTCCTCTATGGCAAACTATTCATTCATTGGATGGAATGGACTAATATTATTACTCATTGCAATTCACGCTTAGATTAATAAGAAGACGTAGCTGCCTGTTATTTTTTGTATATGAAATTTGCCATACTAATTATTTGTTGTTGTTGTTTTTTTTTTTGTAAAAAGAAAATCTCGTCAAAAATTCAGGTACTCACTCTTCAAAAAAGCATGTCAAATTGACCGGTGTTGGGTACGTGCAATATATTGAGTCAAAACTCTGGACTGCGATTGGTCAAAGTTGAATATATAAGTTATCATCAGTTGATTCACATTACGAGTTTGCTCTAGTCATACGAGTATAATAATTCTCCCCCAGAGGTATATAATTATTACTCAATGCTGTGATCTTGTCTTGCTCTCGCCCACGCCGAATCCATTTCCTCACTACCGATGACTCTCTCTTGAGTTTGGCTATGACTAACCAAGACCTTGTGTGGTTGAAGATGATATTTATCCAACTTTATGTCTATGGAATCATAAATAAAATTATCCCATAATGAGTAGCTCCATGTCGTTTTATTCTTTATTAATTTGTTTATTTGCCCACCTATAACTACGTCCCACGTGGATAGGACAGGAGATTCGTATACCATTACGCAGTTGATCCTGTTATCCTTTGGCCAATGTTTGTTGGTTTCCAAGGCTCCGATAGCAGATTGTACATTGGATAATCCCGTCTTCAGAGGGTCTTTTTCTCCGAATGTGTCTTTTATCATTTACGTGATCATTTTGTACTATGTCCACACTAGCATGTCTTTCTATGATACATATGAGAAGATAATGTACATAAGATGTTCGGCATGAAAATTAATACAAAACTTTACACTTTTGTTTCCATTTTCATAAATGCTAGTAATGCGACTTTTGTTAGTTTTAGCTGTTTATATATTGAGCGAAATAGACGATCACATGGCGATCTCATATTCTGCAAATTGCTTCAGTGATTCCAGGTGTCTTTACGTGATCAGTGACTCCAGGTAGGCCTCTCTGGTTTTGGAAAATTTTCATTTTTTAAAACAAACCCTTGGTCAATCACCGATTTTAGAGGTTGTGCATTTTAGAGATTCCAGATCGCAAAGGGGTAGTTTGTTTCGCACATTAAGCGATTTCTGGGATTGAGCCTAACATAAATCCAAGCAGCGGATCTCCCTTCTTAGTATCATTAGTCTGTTATTTTTTTGGTATACCTACATCAAAAGTATTATATCTGTCTTTGATAATCAAATGTTGGTCTTCCATCACCATCACCCTATAGTTTTGAAAAGAGCCATGAGCTTTTAACACTCTTCGGCTTTGTTCTTGGCAACTCTGTGAGATGAAAGAAATTTCTTCTGTGTTCCGCCGGGTCAAAGATCCATCTCTTTTAAGTTGATATCTCTGAATAAGATCTTGATTCAACTATACAGATTATCCATACATTAATCTTGATTTCTGTTAATCGAATGAGTAACATTCTGAAGCTTGCAGCTTCTCACTCTCTCGAAATTGATCTTTGCTCGGTAAAGTTTAATTACTTCCATCACTATTCTTGCCAGATGTTACAAAGGGATGTGCTCAATTTATACATTTTGTTAAGATAGGTACTCGTAGGTAATTATAGTTTTCATCTATTGCACAGTTAAGTATCGAACACCAACTTTTGTGTAATTAATTCTTCAGTTGACAATATAAAAGTGAAATGATTTTAATTTTGCAATAAATCTTACAATAACTCCTCTCTGTTTTTAAAAGAATGAAATAATAAGTTTTTTAAATAATAAGACCATGACGAAAATTTTAGTATATTTTTTTCCTGGCAGAATTAAACCCCAAATGGAACCAACAAACCAAATTTCATAAAAATTGCAAAAGTGATACTCACGCGGAAGTTATCAAATTTTGTAGGGGGTATTTTTTTCGGTACGATTCCAAAGTTCATTATTGATAATAATAAACCAAAATCAGTCAGTTAGCGGATAAGTTAACAAATAGGCACCCCTAGAACATTGCGATGAATAACGGATATAACCAAAAACTGATAGATACCCTGTATAAAAGAATTAAATTCAATGTTACCAATAAAAGATCCAACACCCAAAACATCAATGAAAAGAAATACTTAGGGAGCATCCCATTCTTAGGTCACGATACCAACAAAATAATCAGAATATTTAAAAATCACAACATCGATATCACTATTAAAAACCAACCGACAGTCATCCAAAATGTAAAAAATTCATCAACCGAAACCAAAAACATCTTGAAAAGCTCTGGAGTATATGAGGTCACCTGTGATGAATGCAGCAAATCTTACATAGGTGAAACTGGAAGAAACTTTCAAACAAGATTTGCTGAGCATCACAGTGACTTCATATACAACAGAGGGAAATCTCAATATGCAAACCATTTTGACACAGAGAAGCATCAGTATAATCACCCTAAAGACAACTTTAAAATCCTATCAACCGAAAGAAACTATTATAAACGAAAAATAAAAGAAGAAATGGAGATAATAAGATCAAAAAATAGA
>CM022874.1:13367434-13379791 GCA_012654025.1 Pachypsylla venusta | reverse complement strand
ATTGACATCCAAGTAAAGGGAAAAATCCGGAAAATTGAACTTTTTAACTCTAAGTGCTCCAAAACGGTGTCTCTTTAGGGAAGACATTACAACGTATTTTAATGTAGTTTTAACTGATAAAACACTAAAATCTTGCATAAAGTTAGATATTTAATTGCAATTTAGCAGGAAATAATTTATATTTGAACTCTTTCACTCCCTCCAAAACGGGTCCGCTTTAGGGAATGAGATGCTCGAAAACTAGTATAAACTGGTAGGACGCTGAAATCTTACATGAAGGAAGATATTTACATCCAATTAAATGGACAAATAAATATATTTACTCTTTTACTACCAGTGCTCCAAAACGGTTCCGCTTCAGGGAAGAAACACGAAATTTAGTTTCTACTGCTAAGACGATGAAATCTTGCATGAAGGTAGAGAGACTTAAATTCAATTAAACCCGCAAATGTCAAAATTTAAATTCGTTAACTCTCAGTGCTATAACTTCAGGGAAGGAGATACACTATAAATATTTGTGTTTTTACTTGCTTGTAGTGCATATTACTTTATTAATACTTTGGTGTTACTGGTTACATCTTATTGGACATTTGGGTCCGGTTTACACAGAAATTTCCTGGTTTCCGACATGTTGTGTAATCGAAAAGAAGAAGAAAAAAGAAAGAAAAAAAGGCCAAATAATCAGTTACATATAGTAATCTTTATAAAAAGTATTGATATCTCACAAAAAATTATCATTCAAAAAAGGCCAAGTTTCTCTCAATCTTCCAAAACATTCCGCCTATGAAGTGATATCAATTATTGTGGCCAAGTTTATTGTTGCTGCTGTATATCCCGCACTTAAATTTATTATTGCACTTTCTTCTACCTCAATTCTCTTAAAGTAATACCGACTTTACACTTGGCCAGTTTGTAAAATGTAGTATTTTACGAATCCCCTTAGAAAAAACTGACCAAGTGTAAAGTCGGTATTACTTTAAGAGAATTGAGGCAGAAGAAAGTGCAATAATAAATTTAAATGCGGGATATACAGCAGCAACAATAAACTTGGCCACAATAATAGATATCACTACTTTCATAGGCGGAATTTTTTGAAGATTGGGAGGAACTTGGCCTTTTTTCAATGATAATTTTTTGTGAGATTTTATATACAAGACATTGGACTTTTGGGCTGCAACTTCACTGGAGACTACCCAACTAGGTATACCTGATAAAAGTGAAATGTAACATTTTAATAACCAATTTGAAAATGATTTTTTTCTCATACTTATGTACTGTGAACTAGAAAATCAATGATGTTGTTATGTTAAAAATAAATTGCTTTTCATGTGTTTGTTTTTTAAACAAAACCTCAGGTACACTATTTGGCGACGAACTAACATAAATAATATGATATTTCTATATTTGCATTATAAAATTGTAAGGTGTTTTTTTAATTTACTTGTGGTTATTGCACACATAAATTTTCACAAAGATTAAGCGAAAAATTAAAATTCTAATATAATCCTTTACAAGTGATTGAATTACGTTTTAATATATTTTCACCTTTAAACCCATTTTATTACCTCAAGTTTACATAATAGGTAAGGAGGTACTTTGAATATTTTAACTATTGCTCTTATAGTTTAAATTTTTAGTAGACATAAATATAATTTTCGCCTGCTCAATATGGTCCCGTATATTTCGGTTGTAAATTATCTATAATAATTAAGCACTATACTGTGTGTCGCAGAAATCCTTATCAATTGCTCATATTGAATTTTTTATAATAATTAAGCACTAAACAGTATGTCGCACAAATGCTTATAAATTGCTCATATTTAATTATCTATAATAATCAATTTTTTTTGCGACAAACTGTACACTATACAGTATGTCGCAAAAATAAATTTCACGAGAAAATTCAAAGTGAGTGTATATTTTTGAATAATACTATTGATTTAACGGCCAAAGATAAGAAAAGCCTGGTGCAATGGTGATGTCAAAGTCGAATTTCCAACCTCTGATGCATACTTATTTTAAAAATGTTACGCTACCATATAGTTTTGTAAAAACACTTCTCGAGGTCTTAATGAGATCATCAGGTATTAATTTTCTTTTATTCGACAGTCAGAAGTAAAAAATCAAGAAAAATACAAGAGAACATAAATGTCACATTTGGAAACACAAAACATACTTGATAATAATGCATAACAAATGCAAATAACGAATCACTATCTTGAGACACTATGTTCTACAACTAGCTCATGCCCACAACTTCGTATGCGTCTTTGCGCATGGTTGTAGGATTATTTTTTGCTATTAAAATTCAGACTGTTTTTTCTGGGATTTCTTCCCAGTCATTTTTTGATATCTTACCGTTTTGACTGTGTAAATGTAGCACTAAGAAATATTAGGGCCGGATTAACCTTCCGCGGGGCCCGTAGCACTTTCACAGGGCGGGGCTCCCTCTACCCCCCAGCGCCGGCACCCTCTAAGTAGTCTACCTCTTTGAGCCAGTACCAAAATTGATTATCTCTTGGCCTTTTGAACTAGTACCTACAGCTGGTAGTGGTAGAGAAAAGTAAAATTAAATTTTGAGTATATCAACATCGATAAAACATGGTTACCGCTCATGCAACATGCACAAAATAAATATTGAATTCAATAGCTTACCTCTAATACTTTCCTAAATTAGATTTTACTACATACTTTGAAGAGTTGGGGGCCCCGTCAAAATGATATGTTTTTTCAATTGTCAACCCAGAAATGTCGAAATATCTAGTGTAAGTTTTCAAAGCGCGGGGCCCGTAGCACGTGCTATAAGTGCTACTATTGAATCCGGATCCTGAAGAAGTATCGTTTTTGGCAATAACTCGCTTTCGCTTGAACTTACGATATTTCGTACCTGCATTGTATTTCTGTTCTACGTTTAGACATCGTGGAGTTACGTTGATTTTAAAAGTCCGTCAATCATATACCAACTGGGATTTGTGTTTTTATAAGTATAAGTTTATATTCATGTACGTATATCTTATTGGATAGATGATCAATGCCTCTCACCCAAACCAGCAGTGACTTCTTTAGCCTTTAATTAAACACAGTGTTCAGTGTTGATCGGATATTTTTTCTCATTGAAGCTGTGTCCAGTGTTGTCTTCAATTTGTGCATCACATTCAAAGGATGAGAAAAATATGCACGATGGGTGCCAAGTTTGATAATTAACAATCGGTGATCAGTGTGTGAAGGTATCTGGTCAATAATTTGTTGGTAAGATAATAAAAGTAATGACTACACCGCCTATTTTTATTATCATCGTCGCGTCCTCACGATAGCCGGTTCTACGGAATGATCTGAAACACATATCATCACAACAGTTACAGCCAAGGACCATCCAAAAAATTGCCAACCTAAAATATGAAGAAGAATTGGTTGTAAGGGTAAACACCGCTATAACAAAATCATTGTCCTCGTTCTTTGCAGTGGGAAATTAGTGCTACAGGTCATTTTTCATTTTGAAATTTATAGAGTTGGGAAAGTTCTGTATACAGGGGCATATTGATAAGTCTGGAAAAAATAATGCAAACGTTAAATTCTTCAGCATTTTTTGGTTTACTTTTTAACATAATCTTCTTTAGCGCAATACATTTAGTTGTTATTAAATTTGGTTAAGGATTTTAGTTGGATTTAGTTAGTATGTTTAATAAAGAAAGACCTTTAAAATAAAAAAAAAATTGGAGTTGATTATTGTGAATTGGACCCAAGCTTTTTTTCCAAAAACTCTTTTTTCGTCGTGTTAGTATGTTTCGAATATCCCCTAGTTTGGCTTCTGAAAAGGTGGCAGAATGTGGAGGGGAAATATCAGGATAGGAGAATTTTTTTTTCTTGAGGACGTGCGACATTTTTGTCTAATTATTTTTGTTTAGTCGTTCTATAGCTCTTCACTTTCAATGGAAATCTATGAATATAACCATCTACAACTCTACACCCCTTGAAATTTTGGCCACGATTTTACAGCAGATGATCAAGCACAAAAAGCCCATCAGAGGCTTAGGTGCAGGGGCTTACATAGAACCAAAAAGGAGTTTAGCTCACGAATATTTACAGCAGATGGGGACTACCGCCAACAGTGTGGAAAGTCCGTTTGTGTTTAGAAATAAATCTGTGCTTAATATAGGCAATAAAACGGCGTAGACAATTAATTATCAGGACTATGCTTAAATGGTACCAAATTGTGTTGGGACTTTTGAACAAGACACTAGCGACTTTTCCACATGCAATTCTTGATTTTCTTTATCCCAAGTCAATTTTAGAACTTTGAACCTGTCTCCCTTTGAGCTTACTCAAACAATTTGACTGTCACCTCAAACATTAAAATAAAATAGAATGTTGATTTTTTTGGTTTAATGTTTAAGGGATAAGGAAAAATTCCTGACTCAGAACTTCTGGGGATCACATCATTTAGTTATTGTATTTATCACAGTCTCTTAACTCAAAGAGTGTCAGAATTTTTAGAAAATGAGCGCAAGATTGTCATAATTACCATCTGGAAGTTCATCGACATTCAGTTCTAGTTTATATTTCTGTTCGAGTTGAACATACTAATGAGTACGTGCGTTGCGCGCGTCGCGTCGTGTGTTCTATTATTATGTTTGTACTATTGATTCATACTGATCCATTGTTATCAGGAGACGAGTACTTATTATAATTTTGGCCAATGCTCACCTCAATTTCATCACAAGCTATCTTGGGAATAATTGTTTTCTATTAAAAAAAAAATACCACATGATTCTATTTTATTCAAAGAAGTGAGAAACAGTTGAGTTTGAATGTTCACGTTTGTAGACAGACAAAAAAGTTTATTTTCGACATCCCCCCCAGTTTTTCAAATTTGATGTCACGTTTGATATCAAAACTAGGATTTAGTGTTCATTGTCGGTCACACAGAACCCCCAAAGTGACATAGAAAGTTGTCCCAAAATGCTTCTCCACCCTATTATTCGGCCATGCATCGTCTCCCTCACTAAAGAATTTCGTAAAATATATAGATACCATTTAATCTCAGTAACCCATCATATTCAAGGGTGCCATTGATATCCAAAAACTCTTATATGTGACTCCCAGTAACGAATATTTTGAACTGCCAGTACGATCCCTAATGGGACCAAATTTCAAATTCGGTCAACGCCAAGTAGAAAAGATGACACTTACGGCAAAGCGGACGGCGGACGANTTGATATCAAACGTGACATCAAATTTGAAAAACTTTCTTTTTGCATGACCTGTGACATACCCATGTTTGATAACATTACCTTGTCGAATATAATGATGCCTCTTACTGATGAATCGATACTACGATATTCCAGTGTCCACTCAAAATCAGTATTCATTGGGTGTCCAATGAGACGTTGTTTATTGTGTTGTAAAGCACATAATGTGAAATAAGCACTCTCAAGGAACTCGTTGAAGTTTTTTCGTGATGAGTGAGTCCTTAAAAGGTAACCAAACCAAATTCTAGCATTTAGAAACATAAACTTAATTTGATTCTGGTTAGATTATTGGTCTTCCCTTACCTTCTCCTATATTAGTTTCACATTACAGTACGTTAGAAAAATCTGCTTCTACCTAGATCAGATGTTCACAAACTTTTTCAGCTAAGACTCCTAAAATCAAAAATACTATTTTCAATCACCCCTCAGAAAAAGGTAACTTTTTTACAAGGGTCTCTTGAGAGTAAGTTTTTCTGGTTGTTTATCTTCAATAGTGAAACTTTTCCATCAACCATGAAAAAAATAGGACCCTTAAAATTTGATATTTCACGCTTTAAGGTATCAGTAAGTTATGGTTTCAGATATAATTCTCAAGTTTGGGTTAAAAAAAATGGAAATCTTTCAACGACGTCTATCAATTTGAAACAAAATGTTTATTGGTCTTCGAGGGGCTATGGCAAAGCAAAGGTGTACAAAAGTTCAACTTTTAACAAATTTTACTACTACAAAAGTTCAACTTTTAACAAATTTTACTACTACAAAAGTTCAAATAACTCCGCTCCCCCGTCTTGAATGACCAATAGATGTTAAAGAGACGTTAAGCCAAATTAAAAAAAAAACTCCGCTCCTGTTGTTATAACAAATATCAAAGAATTTTGATTTTCTTTTTTAATATGTAAACATATAACAAAAGAGGTATTTTCATTAATACATTTCAAGGTTGAGCCCCATGTTGTGGCCCCCTGAAAAAGTAAAAAAAAATAAAAAACACTGGAAAGAGTTTCATTTTTTAAATTCAAACCCGTTCTCAAGATATTAAGCTCTGCTCCTTTCCTGTGACACAACCTGTGCAAGTGTTCAAACATCTTCGTTAAAATCAGTATGCTCAGCTCTATAATCGTGACATCTTGTCATAAATCTTTCATCACCCTATAACAGTCTTAGACTTCTGATATGGCAGATTGTTCGAATCGGATTTCTGTTTTTTTTTTTATTGTGTAGACAGACGGTTTGGCTGTCATTTATCTAATTATTTTTTTATTGCCTCTAGCTTTGTTGATATGGAAATTTTATTCATATTGCAATTAAAAATCGTGTGTATATCTATGATGAGTCCAGGATCAAACTTAATACTGTGATCCGGACATGTTGATGTTGTTGTTTTAAAGATGAGATACAAATTCCTCTCGATAGTGTAGAGATGTTGTGTGTTATTAAGGCAACTAATACACCCATTCATATTCTGAAATTCTTGGGAGTCGCTTTCTTTCGAAACATTTCCACATGCTGTTCATTAATTGTAAATAATGAACTTTTAGAATAATTGCCCCCAAAAAATACTCCCCTTAAAATCAAATAAAAAATCCGTTCTCGTTAGTTACGAACATCAGAGACTATCCTCAGGAAGTAAGTAACCATTCAATATAATATTTCATATCACCATTGGACAAACACCTTCATTAAATCACGTGATTTAAATTGATACCAGAAAATGGTGAAATTCAGTCTTGGAGCGTGTTTTTAGATTTGCATACATTCATGCATTGAATTTTGTTTGGAAGAAAATAACTGTTTGGTTTATTATTTTCACGAAAAATACCCCTCTCATTTTTTTTTATTTTACGTTTTATGGTATCCAAATATCGAAATGAAAATCCGCTAATCCGACGCGACGCGCCTTTCATCGTAAACCAAGCTGTGAGCGGCAACTTCACCACTTGGCGTTGGTTTGACAGTGATTAGGTTTGTATATTAACAATAACAATGATACAACAAAATGGCTTACTTTTGAGATCAGGTCCAGCAATGCTATATAGGATCTCTCTTTCCTTTTATAAGACCATTCAATTCGGGATTCCAAAGTTACTGTGAAAGTTTTGTATATCTCATTTTAGAAAACAATAACTTTGGCATGTACTTACCTACCTATATGGATAATAAGGATTATCGAGATGCCAGGATGAGTCCCGCCTCTGCCATGACGCACCTTCAATCAGATTGAGGACATACAAAAATGAAATTCTATGATATGAAGTATTTTAGTAGAATTAAACATTGTTGTAATGTAAAATGTTAAGGAATTTTTGAGCCTGGAGAACTGAAATAAAATATTATTTTCCTCTTACGGAATAGAATATTTTTTGATGAATACAGAACACTTTCTAAATTTCGAGGAACAATATTCAGACCCCATCTATATAAACCAATTTTCATTCAAATCAGTTAATACTAAGAAGAAAAATTGAATTTTAATTCGATTTTTGGATATTTAAACGCGCTAGATCAAATTTTTTGAGGAATGGTTATAAAAAAAATGTTTCTTTTTACCACCGTGAACAGTGGTAACATTCCACTGAAGAGTCTATTTTTTTTATTTTTTTTTATAACCTGGCGCAGATTCAACCTTGCTTTTGTTCCTCTCTCCTGATAGGTCTGTAATATATTTGTTACAAATTATGTCAACTGTCAATGGGAGATCGTGAGCTTAATGGACTCGCGCAATCTATTTTATCTGTGACTCGGCATTTCTTTATTCTTTACCATGCTACCTAGACTAGAGAACCTTTTTTTTTTTTTAGAAAACATAAATAATCAATGGCCGCACTCGACGGTCATGACTTTTGAACAAGCATACCGCATGATTGTAATTAAACTTTTATTATTGCTTGATTTGGATTGCTTATTGTCCACCGTGAACAGCACGAATTAGAATATAATACAATGATAAATCCTAACAAACTAGAGGACTCACGAATAATTAGACGGAGAACGCAGAGACCACTATGCCGACCAATGAATGGAATTGTAAAGTGTGGTCCAACTAGTGGATGAAGATGATCAGGTGTTCACGTTAGTGTTGTAGTCATCTATAGAAAAAATATCTTAATCAAATTTTAAGAAATAATTTTCAAAAAACATTATATTGGGCCCTCTGCCCCCCCATCTCCCGGGTGGGCCAGGGTACCTAAAATTTTCAAAGTAGAAAAGCACTTAACACCAGACATAACATTCAAATTTTACATTCCTACAACAAACCGCTAAAAAGATAAAAATCATTTTCAAAAAACACAATATTGGCCCACGTGCCCCCCCGGGGGGGCCCAGGCCACCAAAAGAAAGCACTGAAAACATGTTCCCCAATAACCCTCCTTATTTACATTAAAATTACTCCTGAAATCCGCCCTCCTAAGCATGGCTATTCCTGGCCAAACCTAGGCTGGGTAGCTGGTTTGTAAGTTTCCAGCGAAACTTACAAACATAATTTGAGTATTTGACCATATAAAAATAGAGCTCTAGGATTAGGTGGTAGAAAATTATTTGGCCTTCCACTCAAAGCGTGTATATATTTCACTTTTTAAAAAGAAAAAGGTTACATACACAGACACACCGCTC
Source organism: Pachypsylla venusta (assembly GCA_012654025.1). Lineage (NCBI taxonomy): Eukaryota > Metazoa > Arthropoda > Insecta > Hemiptera > Aphalaridae > Pachypsylla > Pachypsylla venusta. The sequence goes on along the minus strand of CM022874.1, from coordinate 13,370,930 downwards.
GTTAAACAATATCTATCCCGTTGCACAAGTTTTCATTGAAGTTGAGACCCCACAGTTGCCAACGTCTTTAAATGATGATAGCAATACGTCCTATATGTATTGTATATTGAAATGAACAGTAACTGTGGCAACGTTACCTCTCCTCCTGCCCATATTCGAAAACAAACTCCCACAATTCTAACTGCATGATAATAAATATAAAAAATGATTGTATTTTGCGTGCACCTACCATTTGCAAGAATCGAGAATGTGATTCGAAACATGTTTTGATATCATTTTCCAACTTTCTGATAATTTGCCAAAAATCTTCGTACGCAAATTCGCAAGAACGAAATTAATTTGCAGTGAAATTTTGCAACAAAGTATATTAACATGAAAGATTGGGAGAAAGACGAAAAACAGAGTCAAATTAGAACATGGGTTTATTAATTTTAATGCTTTTCTGGTAAGGAACGTCTTGTATTAACGGCAACACCAATCCTTGAGGGGCACCTGCATATATTCTCCATCCAAGTGGGATCTAGGGTCCGGCGAGGGGGGGGATTCCCCCTCGCCCATATTTTCCTCAGGAGCCCCGTACACAGTGATTTTAAATGAAATCTAATGGTAGGGTTCTTATATTTGCCGCCTTCCCTGTGGGATCGGATTTTGTCTCTTTGGCCCAGCAAATATAATTTAAATCGGTACTGCTCTACAGAGTCTTATGGCGAAAATATGGATTTTGTTCATTATTTTTTTTGATTTTACGTAACTTGACAATCATAATATCAAGTTGGAGGGGCACGGGGTGATTTTTATTTTCTTAATCGATAACATAGGTGCATTATTGAAATTAATTAAAAAGTGAATAGCTTTCGAACTTACGAGGTACTGTAGTTTTCATCAAAAGAAGGGCAATCGATGATAGCCGATATCTCTTGGAGTTTGAACCCATCTTGAGTCCATTAGGAACGAATGTACCAACCTTAGATAGCTTCTTGAAAGTCCAGCAGAACTCGTTAACTCGATTCTCCATATTTATTTGATTTGAAACATTGAACAGCCACTGCTTCGTTCTATAAATGCATCGCGAGAGGTAACAGTTCCCAATATTTATGACGCCTCATTATATTCGTTGCCAAAGTGAAAAATCTTTGCAATTACAAAAAATTATGTTACTCAAAATCCTATAAAGGTACTTACTCGTAATTTAATTAGGTTTGCAAAAAAAAACGTCCACAAAGTGGGTCAGCATAGAGATTCCTCGCTCCTTATTACGTTCAGACGAATCAATTTCATTAATTTCTGGTTTTATATTTTTCAATAAAACTAGAAACTCTTTCTTACGTTTCAAAGTACATAGAATCTAAAAATCGAAAAAAATCCTTCTTTCGCTGTCCCGTCCGTCACAGTTGTCGAACTTTTGAATTTAGCGTTGATCTTACTTATTTGGGGTCGAACCGATCCACGAAACTTTTCGTTACTCTCAGTCACATATACATCCTTTTTTTTTATCTCAATTTTCCCCAACCTATTAGATTTTTGAAAAATAAAAAACACGGAGTTCTTTAATTATTTTATTCATCTTTTCATTTTCATTATGTGTAATTTCTTATGCAGATAATTAAATAATATTCGATTTTGTTTGCAATTCTCAGTTTTCGCGTAATGGGCGTCAAAACCTAGTCACACAAATGTGCAATAGTAAAATTGTACTCAATGGGCACAGTTTTTCTTATATTAAATTAAATTGCATTTTTTTTTCTTTTTGTTTTAGGTAAGTTATCAATTTATTTATTAGTTTTCCTCACCCACTTGTCGAGTGAATAAAAGTAGTAAGTACCTACAATGTGTTTTATTTGGTTCAATTTTCATGTACATCTTCATCTGGGTAGTGCGAGATTCTTTCTTATAACATTTTTCTTAAATTTGTTTTCATTTCTTTTATTTTTCAAAAGTGTGTTTTCCTTGACACATTCTTCTACTTATTGAAAATGACTTCTCTATTTTGGTTCAAAATTGGTGGGTTTTATGAGGAATTAATATTAGGAATAATATTAAATTCCCTGAAATATTATTGACGTGAAATTGTGAGGTAACCAAGTAACTATACTGACCTGACCGGTTTGGTAAACGTTTTGTATAGGTGGTTTGTATAGATGTTTATTCCCACTCTTACCATTTGAAGCACAAAGTCCTTGTTTAGTTTGATGTAAATTTAAACAGCCTGAGTATGATAATAGATCACATAGATTTCAACAACCCAGGTATTATAACATAATAGATCACCACAGAGATTTCAACTCTCTTCGTCTATTCTTGTGACGTCATGCACCGTTTATCATAATTTATATATTTTTGAAATTTTCAATTTCCTCGCATTATCATAAATCTTACCTGATATCATTTTGGTGCCAAATAGCTGCATCGTCAGCCGCCATTCCGACAGTTTGAATTAGCGTTCACACTAATAGCCGAATAGAGTGTATTTTTCCACTCTCAGTAAGAATGGAGAGTTCAATGATGCTACTTTGTTTATGGATTTTGGTGTTTTTTTCTTCCTTGTTTGAAATATACTTGCACCATCCTATTATAGTGAACTCTTCATTGTGGAGTTGAAATTCGGTAAGGGACTGTTAAATAGATATAAGCTTTTGTTTAGGGATCCTGGCGGGTTGTAATCGAGTGCTACAAATTATAGTAGTTTATAATTTAATTTCGTCATTAAATTGGGAACACAATATTTTAAAAATAATTAACATATTTTTGCAAACTTCTCCAAACCTTGTCCATCACTTACATTTATGGATATATCCCATGTATGTGTCTCTAAATCAGTTGTTAACTCACTGGTCACCACCATGCTTGTCATTGTAAACTTTGCTTAGAAAGCCCTCAAATAAAATAGTCACCAGTGGATAAAGCTTTTACAACCCAATGCGATCATAATATTGATTTATCTTTATCTTCTCTTCATTCTTGTCATATGCCTTGTAGAGCGTCGGGTTCCTCGTTTATGCAGTCATTTACTCATCTCTTTGTAGGGAATGTCTTCCAACCTCAAAATAGGTTTTCTCTCTTCTTCAGGGTGTATCGCATTTCATTTCTTCATCTATTTATTTTGCCTTCTATTCTTCATTTGTTTAGAGATTCTTTCATCTGGCATGCTACTATTGACGTGACTAGTTATTGTTTTTCTAATTGGGATATTGATTTATATGTATAGAAAATAATGGAAAAAGTATCTGAAATTAAATAACAATAATCTTATCCATGAATATATATTTTTAACATTTACCTTGATTTGTCAACGCAGGTAGAACAATGTATAAATACCTATCCACAAAGCAGCCTAAGACACGTGTTTCGTTCTTGTTTGAACTCATCAGTTAGGCACAGCTGGGAATTGAACTCGGGACCCTTGGATTTAAATGTAACAATGTATCCGTATCTCTTCACGAAGCATTGGTGGCTTGATGGTTAAGTCTCTGCCTCTCAAATCCAAGGGTCCCGGGTT
>CM022874.1:13290609-13352973 GCA_012654025.1 Pachypsylla venusta | reverse complement strand
ATAGTTGTACCAATATGAAAAAAGTCCAGTGCAAGTTTGTTTATTTTATTAATATAAGCTATTAAATGAACGTCCCCGCCCCCCCCCCGAGAGGTTAGGAAACGTTTTGATCGGCCATGCCTCGATTAAACTTGTTCTTCTCATAAAGTCGCTCCCTAAAAACTCTTGTGCTTTCTCCAAAGTTTCGTAAAATCAAGCAATAAAATTGTGAATTAAACATTTAAATGTGAGTTTTCTCGTATTTTCCACCATTTAATCGTGAAAATTAACCTTCTACTTTCAATTAATCATATTTTAAGTTACGTTAGTTGCTCAGAAAAAAAATGATAGTATCTGTCTGGTCCAAAATTTATTTTCAGAAATGAAGAGAATTCTAGTTTCATTAATTTAGAAGAAAATCGAGTTTTTAAGAGAATAACAGTTTTTGCATCGCCGAAAAGCATCAGTCTCTGGTGCTAGGTATGTATAAGTAATTTTTTAGGTTCGTCATGAAAATAAAGTGTTCTAAAATGCGTGCTATTTGATTTTGGTTTATTATTTTCAACAATGAACCTTTGGAATATTTTATAAAAAAATCTTTTCTCTCTCGATTTAAGTACCACGATTTTTATTTTTATTGATCAATGCAGGATATTCGGTAATGAACTTCAATACCCGCACCAAACCATTTTGTCCATATATTTATCAATACATTGATCGCTTGGGCCCTGCTTTAGTATTCCTGTTGTTTATTTGTTATACATTATTCTCCTGCACCCCTTTTCATTGTCTATTTTCCTTGTCAAGGAACTAATATTCTCTTGTTTCATTTTTCTTGTCATCAGTAACCATCCTTTCTAATTTTGCAAATTTTCTAAGCTGAGATCATGATTTACATAAAATGTACCCTGTACTTCTGGTTGGCGTGTGCTCGCATGAACGTTTGGTGTGATGTCCAATGTCCATATAGTGGCGTGCTAGTATTTGATTTCTAGCTAAGAGTTACCACAAATAAATTACCTACATACAAGAAGATGTTTTTCTTCTTCTTGGAAGGTTAACACTAAAAATTAACTTTAACCTCAAAGTTCGAGCTTCTTGTCTTCTCTTAATTTAAATGCAATAAAAATAGCAAAATCCTAGCGTTATAATAAACTACAGTTAGCGCACACAATGGTGCGTCATTAATTTTAATTAATAAAATACGTCCGTAATGTTTGACGTTAAATTTATAATTTCCAAGCACTATTTTTATTTACAAATTCTTTTCTTTTTTTCAAAAAGATAAAAAACTTCATCTTGGGTTCACGTCCCGCATATTTCATTTATTTTTGCATATATTTTCTACTCAGGGTTTAGAGAGCATTTTTATTTCTTAACTTTGGTTTACACAATAACCCCAATAAATCAGTGTCAAGTTGTGGGATTTATTTTATTCCCTCTACAATTACAATAATTTTCATTTTGAACTGACAACCCATTTTTCATGTCTAAGGGAAATTGTTGAAATTGAACCTCTCGGATCCGGATATCCATCGTGGCAATTGTAAAGTTTTATGATTTGGACTTGCTGCTCAATCGTGAAAATTACCATGGTGATTTGGCATCTGTAGATAATAGAATAATAAACAACATAGACATCACAGGCTGGTAACATCCATTATTGAAAAACCCTATAAACGCAAAATGGTCACCACATGCTGCCATTATCCAAAAAACATTATCTCTAGATTGGAAATAGAGACAGCAATCAAACTGATCTCATCTGAAGACAGAGGAATGCAAAGTAAATTCAAGATAGCACATGGAACGAAAAGTGTTTTTTTTCTAAAGCTCCCAGTTCGGTAGGGAAGCATTTCGAGTATCATGTTTCAAAGAATGGCCTAGAACGATTTTAGTTCGTAATTGTCTTGTACATTATTCGTATTGTAGTCGAAACCAGTACATCCCTTAAAGCTCGTGCCAATTCTGTGTTGGCAGAATACATTTCTGATGAGAGTTTATTTACATTTCTGCCTGATACATTATGCGAAGCATTTATGTTATGATCAAATTTTCCCTGGTTATCAACAGAAGTTAATATAGCATGATCAATATACTCAAATCGAAAAATGTATCACAAAAATTAAAATATATAACACTATAATACAACCAGTAGTGCTATATGCTGCAGAAACATGGCCGCTGAAACAAAGGATCAATCAAAGAATACAAGCCTTTGCAAATAAAGTACTCCGAAAATATATGGACCAATATTCGATAGGGAGTTAAATATGTGGAGGATAAGGTACGATGAAGAACTATATAACATGTATAAAAGACCCACCATGACACAAATCCTACACTCCGGAACGCTCCAGTGGGCATGTGGCTAGGGCCGAAGACACGTCAAACATCAAAAGATCACTACTCCTTTCCATCCAAGAACGATCCCAGAACGAAGACCTGTCGGACGCCCCAGAAACAGGTGGCAAGATGGAGTCACTGAAATTGTACAAAATCTGAGGGAACAAAATCTCGAAAATTGCAGAGTATCGCCAAAGACAGATTCGACTGGAGAAGGCTGATACTTAAAGCTAAGGACCCCCGCGGTCTGTGAACGCTGAGGAGTAAAGTATTGCTCCAAGTGTTTGAAGATATACACCACAATATCTTGAAAATTATTCTGTGAATTAAATCTTTTTAATATAATAATAATTGTTGAATGAATGAAATAACCTCGTGCGATGGTAGCATATTTTCGACATTACCCAGCGCCGAGCGGTTTGTTGTTTATAGTGTAAATGTGTAATGGCACCATGCCAACATTATTCTGCCTTCTGTTTCATATTATAAACAAATTGGTCAGGACGAGTCTCTGTGAAGGCATCTCGCATTTCAAAACAGAACAAAAAAAATTCAGACAAGATGATGCTATATAATTTTGAATAGCATGTGATGATTTTGAGAAGTGTTCTTGGAGAATGTGTGGTGTATGTGTCGGTGTAAGTGTGGATTTGGCTCCCGGTGCCGTTTTAACATGTAAACTGGTGATCAAAACACACAAGAACATACCTACATACAAGCTTTCCCCATAGAACTTGCTAAGAGAAGAAACCCTATATGAAAGTTACAAGTGAAATAAATACCTATCTGGAAATGTAAGCACAGGGTGTTCTGTATGAGCTTAGTGATAATAGCGCCGCCATACATATTGTAGAGCAGATAAAAATAATATATATATTGTAGAGCAGATAATATTGTAGGGCAATACATGTTGTAAAGCAGATAAAAATAAAAATATTTTGTAGAGCAGATAAAAATAAAATGCATATTGTAGAGCCATACATTTTGTAGAGCAGATAAAAATAAAATATATTTTGTGGAGCAGATACAAATAAAATACATATGGTAGAAGAGCCATACATTTTGTAAAGCAGATAAAAATAAAATACATATTGTAGAATTGTAGAGCCATACATTTTGTAGAGCAGATAAAAATAAAAAACATATTGTAGAGCCATACATTTTTTAAAACAGATAAAACTAAAATGCATACTATAGAGCAGATAATATTGTAGAGAGCCATACATATTGCAGAGCAGATAAAAATAAAATATATTTTGCAGGGTCATTTTTTAATTTAAGCTTTTGTTGATCAGATTTCTTTTTAAATTCTACATAACTTCCTTAAGCATGCATGACACACAATTAATACAATGATGTTTGTATTCCTGAAATAAGATCCCCCAACAGACTCTACTATCGTAAGATTTGGAATGCGGAGCGCTCCGATGGCGCTGCACAATAATCAGCTTGTCATCTCGTGACATCTCCCTTTTTCTTGACCATTTCTAGTTATTTTGGTTAAATTGGGATACTATGTCAAGTAAAACCATATTAAGGCAGATAAAATACTATATCTTCACTAGGCAGATAAAATACTATATTATAGACTGTAAAAGTCATAGTATTTTATCTGCCTTAACATTTCTAGTTATGTTAGACAATCCCTAATATTAATTGTCATTGTGTTACAAAATTGTAACTCGTAAAATATTTTCAAGTTAAAATATATTTTAACATAATATGTGGTATAAGGCGAAAGATTTGTTCGTTCTGAAGGGAAGCCAGAGTTTTTTTTTTGTACTATTATTTTTATTTTTTTAATCAAAAGTTGCTAACTCTAAAATTGTTGTAACAAAAATTTTCAAAATTTTAAATACAATTATATTTATATTCTATTCTATTCTAATAATATGTGGTATCCTTGAACCTTATTGTTGTTGCTTCTTATGTAGTGAGTTGAAAGCTCCATTTTTGCCTTACGATCTCTTCCATGCTAAGTACATATTTATCAGTTGCAGCTTCCAAATTCATTGTCTGCATGAAGTGAAGTCTACTTTGTTCGTTTCACAATAACTCCCGAACACATTCTACAATTTTTCGATGACACTCAGTATGGACATTTATTACGTTCATACAATTGACTGAATACTTTTCGGTGATTCCTGTTGTACCCCTCATGATTACCCATTCATTGAGTGAACATGCACAGTGCTACTGGTAACGGGTCCCATGGTTACCCATTCATTGAGTGAATTCTATCATGCATAGTGCTACTGGTAACAGGTCCCATGGTTACCCATTCATTGAGTGAATTCTATCATACACAGTGCTACTGGTTTCGGGTCCCATGGTTACCCATTCATTGAGTGAATTCTATCATGCACAGTGCTACTGGTAACGGGTCCCATGGTTACCCATTCATTGAGTGAATTATCTCATGCACAGTGCTACTGGTAACGGGTCCCATGGTTACCCATTCATTGAGTGAATTCTATCATGCACAGTGCTACTGTTAACGGGCCCCATGGTTACCCATTCATTGAGTGAATTCTATCATGCACAGTGCTATGGGGAACTTAACATTCTCAATTCTTCTCCTTGGAATGCTCCACCACCTGTATTGCACAGTGCTACTAGGAACTTAAACAACGTGCTCAATCCTTCTCCTTGAAATGCTCCACCGCCTGTATTGCACAGTGCTACTAGGAACTTAAACAACGTGCTCAATCCTTCTCCTTGAAATGCTCCACCGCCTGTATTGCACAGTGCTACTAGGAACTTAAACAACGTGCTTAATCCTTCTCCTTGAACTGCTCCACCGCCTGTATTGCACAGTGCTACTAGGAACTTAAACAACGTGCTTAATCCTTCTCCTTGAACTGCTCCACCGCCTGTATTGCACAGTGCTACTAGGAACTTAAACAACGTGCTTAATCCTTCTCCTTGAACTGCTCCACCGCCTGTATTGCACAGTGCTACTAGGAACTTAAACAACGTGCTTAATCCTTCTCCTTGAACTGCTCCACCGCCTGTATTGCACAGTGCTACTAGGAACTTAAACATCATTCTCAATCCTTTTTGTCATGCTCCACCGCCTGTATATTATTCGTAACATCACTCCACTTTATTTCGAATTGAATGGAGAACCCCTCTTTTTATTGAACACCCGCATAGAGTGCAACAGTCACGTTCCCCGCACGCGACGCGGCCTATTCAACTATTCACACTACTTAACTTATCAAATTCAAATATTGAGAATTAAATCCAATTTATTTTTATTTAAATGGGAGTGAAAGGATTAAAATTAATTCAACCTGATTTCTATTTTAGCATCACAGGTTTTGCCTCCTTCGAAGGAGATCCTATCATGAGATGTCAATTTGATTTACTGACTAATTACTTCAAACATAGATGACTTTTAGGAAGGATAAGAATTGAAGTTCCAAGTTCAAGCGGAACCCAGTTTTTGCCAAATATACACTTTTTAGCGGTGCAATGACATAGCTCAAGTAAGATAGATAATTACCAATTTGACCATGATTGGACCCATCAAAATCATGTAAAATATTTCTGATTTCGTATCCCCGGATTGTTTTGCCTGATTTTCCGATTTATGCGAAGAAAAAACTGACTGAATAATTTTGGTCAAAAGGAATTCTACAGCTACGTGAAAAGACTCATAGTTGGGGATTATCAGGTTAGATAGTTAAGAGTTGTGAATAATTTTGGTCAAAAGGAATTCTACAGCTACGTGAAAAGACTCATAGTTGGGGATTATCAGGTTAGATAGTTAAGAGTTGTGAATAATTTTGGTCAAAAGGAATTCTACAGCTACGTGAAAAGACTCATAGTTGGGGATTATCAGGTTAGATAGTTAAGAGTTGTGAATAATTTTGGTCAAAAGGAATTCTGCAGCTACGTGAAAAGACTCATAGTTAGGGATTATCAGGTTAGATAGTTAATAGTTGTGAATAATTTTGGTCAAACAGCTATGTGAAAAGACTCATAGTTGGGGAGTATCAGGTTAGATAGTTAAGAGTTGAGTTGAAAACACCTATTTGAGAAATATTTTGTCTGATGGTGATGGGGCTGGCCATTTCAGTGACAGGAATATCAATAGGCATAGATCGTTAGACAATCCTCAAACAAGAAACAGAACGAGTTCGGAGACGATACATTAAATGTAGATACAGGGTAACAAGGTAATTTGCGTTTTTAATGGTTGGGGTCTAACATGGGTCTAGAACTGGGGAGGAGTGCCGGGCAACCCTTTTCAATTTTTTTTTTTTTTTTTTTTTTTGAACTCGCCGAATTGGCCGTCATGGATTTTGGACAGTTGTACATACGCAATAGAGGCATGGCCGTAAAAACGTTTCGTAACCTCTCTAATTGGGTTAAAATTGGTTAAAAAAAAACTCAAAGGGTTGCTAGACACTCCTCCCCGGTTCTAGAACAGGTCTAACATGGAATTTACCAACTCCAACCAAAGTCTATATCACTTCCAGGAACATGCCAAATTTCGTCTCTTCCCTTGCCATTTTTTTATACTCGGGAGCACCTACTCTATGACTCGAATTGAACAAAGTCTTGGTCCCCTAGTATACAGCCATCTTGTGAATACCTGTGACTCGATCCCACCGAATATTATGGGGGGGGGGGGGANACCGAATATTATGGGGGGGGAATAGTGAATCGATATAACTTGGTTAATCTGCTATTACTTTTACCATATCTCATTTTATCATCGCTTCTCTAGAGTTATTTAATGATCTGCAATGTGTCATAGAAAATTTGGCTTGTGATTCTCATTATTCCCCGAATGCTCACCATTTTCCTAGGAACACTCAAATAACATTTGGGAAGTATTCTCAATGAAATTCTTTGTCTTTCTGGTTGGGTTTCATCAAGCCACGAATGTGTCAATACTTTGTCCTCACCCTGTATACATTTAAAAGTCTGAATTCTTTTAGTATGACTGGTAGACATTTTTTTGTTATGTTTGTTGTTCTTGATACGTCGTTGGAACAAGTTAAACAAGAATGTGAACTGCCCGCCACCTAGCACGCATAGAACCTTCTTGTAAAACAACATCATCAGCAAATACCAGTAGTCAGAGTCAGTCAGTAGCTATAAGATAAAAGCAGTATTCAGTCATTTCGTCTCGATCCTGTTGCTTAAATTAAAAATTTACACTGAATTTTTCTTCTAATATTTGTAGAAATTAGGACGGCACACTTTTCAAAATCAACCATCGTTGAAGTCAACATTTTAATGAATTCATAAAAGTAGTATTCAATTATCTTTCTGAGGTATTGTAAACGCCCCTGGTCAACCCAGATGCTTCACTGATGACTTGGAGAAGTGAGAATGACCACGTAGGACTCGGAGCCCCATCTAAAGTTTTTCATTGATGTTAAGTGCGCTCTACCACTCTCAACTGGCATACAAGCTGTCAGATTTCAGGGAGTATCACGATAAAGTTTTGTCGAAATCTTCCTAGCCTAAGCTGTGTAGTTAGGACGGAGCAATCAACTCTCTCTCGTTTTTTTATTCAGTGTAGCATGTTGCATTTCAATTAAGTCACCAATTTCTGAGGTACTCCGAACCCAGAAAGTGTGTAAGTCTCAAGTGTATGCCCTTAACGGATTTTTCAATCTCAACATATGTATGTAGCTGACCCCGAAATTGAATCTGCTTACGGCCCTGATAATAATATATCTTTGTTCTAAATATGTTAACAAAATTATCGCAGATTCTTTGTTAGAATTCCATGATGTAAACAAACTACCTCGTTCATCGGTGGTCTAAATTTGTTTTGCATAAGCCTCTTCCTCCACTTGTTCACATATAAGGAGATAAGAACCTACCTAATGAAATACTCATTAGGCTAGAGTAATCGGTATTCAGTTATCCAACTGAGATTAACACAACAGACTCGGTAAACATCAGACGCACAATATCTCTTCCAATATGATAAACACTAAATATACAAAGAATAATCGCGAGTTAAATGGTAAAATATGTATTGGTAACCATAGACCTTACAACCTTACTCCATTCCGTGGAGTAGGAAACGAATCGACGACCTCTTTACCTTTTTTGTAGGTATCACAGCATTATTGAGGGCCTCATGTACTAATAACCTCTTAAATCCTCTTTCTATCAAACCAAATCTTTTTACTCTGGTAATACCGCCACTATTCGCTACTCACCAATCGTCCTCACGAGGCAGAGTGCACCCACCCGAAATCACAAGCATTAAGTCAGTCGAACATTTTCTGACACCGAGAATTGAACTCGAGAGTACTGCTATGAGAAGTTATATGGCAATTATATGTACATTGTCTGTTTTGATAAAATTAGATCTCAAAATAGGTATATTCTTTGAATCAATTGATTATTTTTTAAGTCATATTAAGCCACCCGGGTCCTCATGACGGCCCATTAATTGAGTGAGGTCTACAGTTCGCTCAGGTACTAGTGATAGAATAATTATGATCAATAATTGGTTCGGTTTACTGGGTGATTATTTAATCAGCAGATAAAATCTAGTATGATATTTCATTAAGGATCTGGCGATGAAAGGTGTAATCAGAGAATCATGCAAGTAGTATGAAATTATATGATGGGCAGGACGGATGAAATAATTACCACCTTAACATCCTGGTCATAAATATTTATTTACCTACCTGACAACTTACTCCCCTAATACTCAAATCTTTAGGAAATCAGGCTCGAAATTACCCGTATGTGTGCTCGAGAGGACTCAAACTCCTGGTCCGGCTTTTTTCTATAATTTTTTGTACTGGATAGTTTCCGTTAAAGAGGGTAGAAAAACAGAGGTTGAGATGATATAGCAGTATATTTGTCTACACAATCTTACAGTTAGCATATCACAGTCATTTTGACTATGTGAAAGTCTAAAATATAGTATCATCAGACGGGGCTTGACCCTGCTAACGTTGTAAACCTACAAAACAGCTAACCACATTGATCTCTTGCAGACTAGGTTACGTGCGCTGGAACCCTTCTGGTCACTCTTTAAGTAAAACCCCTCTTGACGTTGCTAAACTTCAGTGATCTTACAGGAACTTGTGTATTAAAGGTGATGCCATAGACTGACGAAGTGACCTTGTTTATTGAATAAAGTGACTTTTTCCTTCTTTTGTGTTTGTCATTTCTCACCCTGCACTTCCACAACAGTTTGCCAGAATCCAACGACAAGTTAAATTCATTTGAATTATTCCTCTCAATTACTACGGCCTGATGTTCTTAGGAAGACCCCCTCCCACATATTTTCTTATTAGCATATCGAAATCTGAAATGTTGCATCTTTCAAAAAGCTTTGAGTTGATTCTGTTCAGCCTATATCAATGATCAAACATTTTGTCTGCTTGAGGCTTCATTTTAAATGACATTATATATCTCCTGTGTAGGACATATTAATTACACAGAGAGTATTATATCTTATATTGCTAATCAGAGGTTGTACCAGAAGACGCATGTTAGGATTAGATCAGATTAGGGGAGAGTAGTGGGACAAGACAAGTTCTGAGCATGTTGCCACATTCTTTGTGTAAAAATCAACCCTTGGTCGAATATCGAGAGAAAAAAGGTAACCTATAAATACACCAATGGTATGTACAACAAGCGGGTCCTAAAATTGACATTCTCATAAAATAAATAAAAAGTGCATTAACAACAGGCTTAATTTAAGTTCACCTTCGAGCTAGAAGCGTTTTCCGGTGTCCAAAAAAAATTCTTTCGATTCTCAATTGTATTCCAGTTAAGCTAGGAAGCTGTAATTTTTTTACGTCCTTCATATGAGAAAAGTTCGATTGCTGCGTCTTTTTCCAACCCGGCAGTACAATGTGTTCCTAAAGTCGTTATAACAATTTGGTGTTAAATAAAAAGGTAAAACAAACCACATCATCGGAATAGCTATAAGCTATTAACCATCGGGACGTCGCCCTTAATCTACTATCTCAATTTTATTTTATCCCCAATTTTTGTATTTTTTTTCTGTTTCAGTTTAACTTTGTAGGCAGGATATTGGGTCCTAGAGGCATGACAGCAAAACAGTTAGAATTAGAAACCGGTTGTAAAATAATGGTCAGAGGAAAAGGATCAATGCGAGATAAGAAAAAGGTAAGTTTTATCTCTCTTGTGTATACCTTATACCTTTACCCTTTCCCAATTCTATTTGGGTTCGTTTTTTTGCTGTGAACTGGCATCATTGGATTGAAGCAGAGTTTTTTTTAAAGGCTGGATGCTCTTCCTAACACCAAACCTTCTGTATTTACACGGGCTTAGGACCGTCACCTAATGAAGCCAGCTTACTCCCCTCTACATGTGTATATACCTCATATCAACTAATCCAATATAATTTTGCAACTGGACGCTCAAATATCACGTCCATGTCGGATCTTGACAGTGCGCCACTGCTGGGAGGGGAGTAGATATCTGCCTACTTCAGATCATGTTTATAAACGGTTTACGTTTAAAATGAAGAGAAGGTGCCTTAATTGTGAATCGTGTTACAATTTGTTTCTTTGTAGCTACCCGTGCAACCTCATTAGCAGGACGCTCAAATATCACGTTAATGTTGGATCTTGACGGTGCGCCCCACTGCTGGGAGGGGAGTAGATATCTGCCTACTTCAGATCATGTTTATAAACGGTTTACGTTTAAAATGAAGAGAAGGGCCTTAATTGTGAAACTGTGAATCGTGTTAGAATTTGTTTCTTTGTAGCTACCCGGGCAACCTCATTAGCTGGACGCTCAAATATCACGTCCATGTTGGATCTTGACGGTGCGCCACTGCTGGGAGGGAAGTAGATATCTGCCTACTTCAGATCATATTTATAAACGGTTTACGTTTAAAATGAAGAGAAGGTGCCTTAATTGTGAATCGTGTTACAATTTGTTTCTTTGTAGCCACCCGTGCAACCTCATTAGCGTTTGGTATAACCAAAACAAATTACAGTGTGTTATTGTACTATGTCCTCGTCAGGCGGGGTACAAAAATTTAAGTGCCACTAGTTCCCGAAACTTTCTCGCTAGCTTTTTGGTGTATTACTTTCAGTAATGACCCTTCAGATTCTACCACAAAAAAAAATATTCTACCTCGCCTGGAAATTTGATATTTTACGTTTCAATGAATGGTACGTAGAATCCAAAAATCGAATAAAAGAAATTTGTTCCGTCGCCGTTCGCTAAGTGACTTTTTGCCAATTTAACGATTTTAACGACGGCCATTTGGGGTCTAAACGCCTGTAAAGAAGTATATCTATTTTATGAAACAAATTACGCATTCTTACAATAGTGTCATGTCAAATATTAAAAAACATACAGCATCATCACAAAGGGGCAAAGGGTTCTTATTATTATTTTTTGCTTTAACGTCTCTTTAACATCAATTGGTCATTCAAGACGGGGGTTTCCACCCTCCATTCGGTGGGAACTTGCAAACCAGCTACCCACATTGACCCCACCCAGCCTGGGTTGGGCCGGAAGAATAGCCAGCATCATGAAGGCACGAATCCAAGTGGACACCCATATGGTACAACCTCGCTGGACGTTGCTTAACTTCAGTGATCTAACGGGAACTGGTGTATTCAACGTGTCATAGCCGCTGGCTAGGAGGCTAGGGTACTTAATTAAATTATTTTTCGTTGATTTTCAAAATTTAAGCTCCCTCGGATGCGGCTTGCATTTTTCCCGCTTTAAAATACTTAAATTAGGTGAGTCACCCAGTATGTCCAAGGGGCCGATTTAAATTTAAAATAGTAACGTACATGCGCGTTGTTAAATAGTGTTTAATGACATTCATCGCATTCCTACGACCAAATAAAATATCTAATGAGATATTAATGAGGAGCAAACGAGTTAATAAGTTTCAGCTCGGAGAAGTTAGCATAATCAGAAAGTACCCGAACAATCCCGACCAATTACTTCAACGCGATAATTAGGGTTAAATCTTTTAATAAATTTCATTACAAATCACAAGTTTTTAATGAGAAGGCACAATGATGATCAGTAGGCGCCATGTACTTATTGAGCTTACTAAAGTTTGTTCGCGCTTTCGTAATTGAAATTTCGAAAGAATTAAAAAAATAATTGAATCATATATCAAAACATCTAAAATCTAAATAGTGGGCATTGCTGTGAACGACCGTCATTTTTACATGAAGTTAAAACTCTATACTCTGACGAAAATGAATTATCTCTAGCCAGCGTCTATGGCACGTTGAATACACCAGTTCCCGTTAGATCACTGAAGTTAAGCAACGTCCAGCGAGGTTGTTCTATGTGGGTGTACACCTGGGTTCGCGCCTTCGTGATCCTGGCTATTTTTTCGGCCCACTCAGGCTTGGGTGAGGTCAATGTGGGTAACTGGTTTGCAAGTTCCCAGCGTATAGAGGGTAAAACCCCCGTCTTGAAGGACAAATAGATGTTAAAGTGACGTTAAGCCAAATTAAAAAAATAAATATTCTCTATTCCACAATAGAAACAACTGTTTGCCCTTCTCGAGGAGGTAACAATTATAGTTGACATCTTTCTATTGGCGGAGGACAAATGTCACAAATTTCTTCGTACTGGGGTGTTCCATGTGTCACATGAGAGGACCTTCCCCACAGCGCAACTATGTGTTCAATTTTGTATAAGTTGCATTTAGTTAGATTCACCATAATGTTTCTTGAGCAATGAAAAAATGTGTTCTTCTAACTCAAACTATATTTTTTGTCATATATTAAAAAAAAGGTTTCCGCAAATTTGACCCCTTCCGAAAAATTGAAGCATGGAAAGTATATTGTGTTACCTACCTACTCAATGGGACTGGAACTGGATCTACCAAAATGTTAACATTTTGTTTTCTTGAACCTTTTAAAGTTCGAAAGTGGCTCAAGTTGTCTGACTGTAACGGTACTATTAAAAGGTCGCTATGAGGCTCAAATCTACATAACCAACTGTATGAATAGCAAGCAGTAAGCGGTATGCACATCAAGCCGGACGTTTGCTTATCAACATCATTGACACTTGTGTACATCGTGATGTCTGTATGAGGTTCTTTAATTGACCTAACACCATTACTGGCAGTCACCATGCTGGCCAACTTAATTTTATGTTTGTTTTGACTGACTTTGTCAACTTTCAATAAATCACCAACCAAAGAAGCGCAAAGTTTATCACATTAAATGTCCACCCACACTAACCAGAGATACAAGATATGGCCATTTGGATGTATAAGTTTGACTTTATAACCAACCATTAGATTATTCTATCGCATTTGTCAATGTAGATAGCCTAGATGATGGTTAACCCTTATCAAGCCCAATTTAAAATGGACATGGAATGTTAACTATTACAATATACAATATAAAATCAAGGCCGTTAATTTTTTTTTCTTTTCTTTTAAGGGAATAGATCCTTCTCTAATCATACAACATGTAGCTTCAAGGAACGCATTTGTTTTGGTCACACCCTGTATTTTGACTGAGCTTTACTATTAAGATGACTGTATTTCTCGTCATACAGT
This sequence comes from Pachypsylla venusta, assembly GCA_012654025.1. Lineage (NCBI taxonomy): Eukaryota > Metazoa > Arthropoda > Insecta > Hemiptera > Aphalaridae > Pachypsylla > Pachypsylla venusta. The sequence goes on along the minus strand of CM022874.1, from coordinate 13,339,127 downwards.
AAATCTCGCGTACTTGTTTATGTTATATTTTGTGCGTGTCCATTACAATAATTTGTGTTTTCATTGCATACATTTTGTTCTCTGCTGAGCTATAGCTACAATTAATTCGCAATGTGTACGTCATTACAGAATATCAAATTGAATCCAATATTGTTTTTTCAAGTAAATTCAAAAATTGTTTTAAGTAATAAATTTTCTCTTGTGCTGAATTTCATTTGCATAGTAAATGCTCAGCTGCGCCCTGAAATTGGTTCTGATTTAAAATTAAATAGAAGATAGTTTTTCCAATAAATTTATGTTTTTTTTTAAAAAAAACAATTAATAATTGCCAAATCAAATCAAAATTAAATACATTTTCATTAAAAAGCAATATCAACATTCAAAGGCTCTCAAATTTTATTGAAATAATGTTAGTCAGATAAAAGAATATATAGGACGTCTCCGTGGCAGAGTGCGCATCACACTCGGCTTGCACCAAGGAGATTCCGGGTTCGATTCCTGGCCGGGTCGAAAATTTGAAAAAGGTTTTTTCGAATTTTCTACTTGGTCTGGTTGTGTTTGGGGGTAACTCAGCCTCCTGAGGACAATTGAGTAGCTATGGTATAACAGCGCCAAGTGGTAGCATTATAAGGTAAAAATTGTTTAAGTGTAGCTTAGGCTTAGTGATATTGGAGTGAATGTTGAAAATACCTTGTAATGCTATGATGCCCACAAACATTGTGACATAATAACTTTAAAAAAGAAAAGAAAAAAGAATATATATGTCTTCAATCAACTATAAAATTATAAAGATGTTAATCATCACAGTAGTTCTGATGATGTCCTCAGGAGAGTATGAAACTAGTCAGCTCTAATTAACATCTTTATAATTGTATAGTCAAGTGGAGATATAATATTTTATCTGCATTTTATGGATTTACTTGAAATAGTATCCCAAATTATGAAATAATACACTGAAAATAAATTACTTGTAATATTAATAACATTGTATCCTAAGTCGGATTGATCCAAGAGAATCATTAGAATTAAAGGAGCTGTACCATTTAGGAGGGTATCAACAATTAATTTTAACATTTCCTACATTCAAATTCAAATGACTTTGTATTTAAATTGATGTGATTTCTGATTTAAGGAGTACTTTTAAAATAAGTAAGGCGGGGGCCTTTTACCAAAAATTCAAATTTGAGAATTTTTCACATCAAAATTTTGAAATTGTAGTTGAAATAGTTTGACTTGGATTGACCAGCTAGATAACTCTCTCGTCAATATGGGTAACTGGTTAATGACAAGTTTCCAGAGATGTGATAAAATATCTAAAAAGATAGACGTTGAGCCAAAAAAAGGAAGATGCTAACTAATACGGTCTTATGTATAGCATTTCATTTCCTAGTATTAGATTGTCGTTGTCGCTAATAATTTATTTGAACCAGAAATAGTTCAATTAAAATCTATTAGATTGCGTGATGAGTGTCAGATATTTTTGCAAAGCTTGTGATCATAAAGACTGCAATTCTGTCAGAATGACTGAACATTCGTGTAAAGGTCTATGGAAGGGAGGGGGTCCAACTTTTTTTTTACTACTGGTGTTAATGCTGATTTGCAAATGTGCAAACATATTTTATTGATAAGAAAGTAGGCAATAATATAGCCAGAAGGCTGAGCCCATTAATTTAAATATCTTCGTGACATTAGGGCCATAAACCATCGTGAGAGTTAAATGAATGAATACTGAATTCTGTAACAGAAGCAGAAAACGTCTTTAGGGAAACAGGCGAAATATATACGAAGCTCATATTTGTGTGAACAAATATTATTGCATTGTCACACCCTAAACCGTGACAGTACTATGTATTTCCTTGCTCTTGTCATGCTGCCACTGGTAGCTCCTCAATTGTCCTCACGAGACTGAGTGTAACCCGAACTAACAAGCAACCGGGGTCCCCCGCGAGGACCCTCTAAGCCAGGGAGGTTGTTGATCTACAAAGAACTAACAATTAATTTTCCGATACGGATCCCTATATGTTGAGTGTACCAGTGTACCTACCAGTACACAATACACCTTCGTGGCACTCATTTGTTCTTAGAAAGATCGATCCCACCCAAAAACAAAATTTTGGTCTTTTATGTTTAGGGTCAATCGGTACCGAGATATAGGATTGCACTTGCACCAGCCCCCCTCCCCCCACCCAAGTTTAAGGAATTTGATTTTCGCTAAGGAATTATTGGATTTTTTTTCCTTTGTGAATACACGTGTATATTAAAGCTATAAATTTTTCATTTGTGTATTAGAGCTTGAGGAGGTACATTTCTTTCTGCGCTGGGCCCCGAAATTTGTTAATCCGGCCCTGGTACAATATTTAAATGTACGATGATTTCGTTAGCTAATGCCACGTGATACGCCACACTGTATGACCATTAGTAAGAAAAAGAAGTGAAGCCAGGCAGAGTCCTAATGAGCAATGAACATCTTACAAAAAGATGCATCGCGTTCGCTGCTGGATTAGGAAGGTATCATAAATTTGATTGGACAGACCAGATATTTCAGCTCACACTCCCAATCAATGTACCTTTATCATTATATCGACTCGGAGTGGACAGTTCATGTGTGAGAAAAGAAATATTCAGATCCTCCTCGCTATAATGAGCCAATGACTGCTTGTAAAATATGGCCAAGATGCAAAATATACCTAGGTAGATAGGGCGAATCGGGAATAGTGTGAGTGAGAGTTGGAAAATAGTTGTCAGCAGTGAGAGGGAGTAGCTAAAGCAGCGAAAGCATTCTTAATATCATTATGCTATAAGTTACTTACATTTATCTCATAATGATACCATTTGTACCATGGCTACTCAATTGTCCTCAGGAGGCTGGTATCTCAGCCTCCTGTCACAAGAAAACCAAGTAGAAAATTCGAAAAAAAAAACTTCCTCAAATTTTGGACTTAGTCAGGGATTTTGCATCTCACTGGTTCCAGGCCTGTGTGTATACAATGATGCTCACTCTGCCACAGAGACACGTCACATTTTTGTTTCGATTACTAAAATTTCAAGGAATTCCGCCATTTTATTTGCATTATCACTTTAAATCTGGTGCTTTCCAAATAGAGGTATATTATTTCTTCCCCTATTTTTTTATTCAAATCTTTGTTCGATTCGAACTCCATTCAAACGTCACCAAAACCAGAATGACAATATGCTGAGAAGAAGTCATTCTACTTTCTAGTTTTTCATTAACTCAATCTACTGATTGATGTACACAGTTCCGTAGCAAGTTTCTAGCTTTTGCCTGTGGCTTTCATCATTTACACCTTTCTATGTGCAAACTGCATTAATGTATCAAACTTGATTTACTTGCGCTTGCTCCATGTGAAATAAACTGCACTCAACACTGCACTGTCGAGTTTATTGACAATTTTTTCTTCTTTACTAGTCTCGATTATTTATACTTTTTTACACGCAAATTGTAATTTCCCTTATTTGATTTATTTGTATGGTTAATGAAGAGTCCAACTGTACTTTATATTCTCCAGTTATTGGAGACGCCATTTTTTTTGTTACCTTCATTTTGTGGAGATTATATTATGTAGATATCATTCCTATTTATTTTCTTCAATTTTCTTTTTCTTTCTATGGTTAGTGGAGGCGACTCTTCTCTATCTTTTTTAAGCAGAACAGGCGCCTATCACTCTTTTTTTAAGAAACGGTCAATCGCACTCTTTTTCTTTTTATTCTTTGATGGCTATACATGCCTTTTTAATTATTATATTCATTTAATAAGATGTTCATTTATCACTATCAGAAATAATATTATTCAAAATCCTTCATAAATCAAAAAATAAAAAGACATCTCTTTTACTGCAAATGTCCTGAAGCAGGCATTTTGTTACTTTCTATCAGTTCAATATTATCTCATATCATAGGCTATGTGTACATGATGGGTGGATAGAATGTGTATACTGGGTGGTCACAAAGTGCTGCCCATACTTATATTTATAGATATATACCATCAAAATAATTATAAGTAATTATAAGTGAATGATGTCTTCTGTCCCACCTAAAATAAAATATATCACGATCTACTAAACATCTAAGAAATCTTGAGAAACCCACTGAATTCAGGAGCAGGTATCTATAATAATATAACTCAATGTAAAGATAGATATATGTATGTATCACTAATTATTTAGCCAAAACGGTAAGAGATATCGAAAAACTGATGGGAATGGGCCCCCTTCCCTACCATAGGCCCGAACCTCATTAAAATTGTCATAACTTAAAAATGTCAAACCGTTTTCGCGTTATACTTATTTTTTGGTCAAATTCAGTAAGTTCAGGCCAAAATGTATGTGAAACAAAATGTATTAACTCAAAGCGAGAAAGTTAAATATGGTTGGAAAAAAAATAATGGAAAAATTTAATTGAACCGTGGCAAAGCACGGGTGCAGCGGGTGTAGCTAGTATAACATAAAAACACCTGAGAGGAAAATATAGTATCTTTATATCCATTCCAGCGGACAGAATTTTTCATGAGAGATGAAGTGAAAAAATATTTTATATAAATATTTAAAAATTGAGATCCAAAGAATGTGCTCTTAAATAGCATATCCATCATCATTTGGCAACAGGAGTTGTGTCCACCAACCTTGGCCAAACATCTCAAATTATTCCTTGGACGATATAATATGCCAGACGTACAAAAACAGCTGTCCCGATGGGTGTGATTTTACATTTTACTGTGAAAACTCGATGACTGGTGACAACAGTTTCCATTGCTATTTACTTTTGCTAGTAAATTATCCATCTTATTTCGAGCAAGAAAAAAACTGTCAATTTACACATATTAAATTCCTTTTTCTTTGAGACAATATTGATGTTGGAAATGAGCAAATCATAAATAAAACACATTAGTCTAATAAGAATTGATTTCTTGAAAAGATATTGAATGACTGAAAGGAGAAAAGAAGAACCACATGCAGGAGACCATAGCCATTGGGACGAATTAATAGAAGTGCTTCACAAACAAATTGACCTGATAAAGAAAACAAACCCATTAAGAGAAAGTTATTGAAAACACTTGACAGAACCAAACCTAACACTTGACACAATCCTTAACAATGCCACAATCCCACTGAACACTCGACAAATTAGAATAATTGTGGACAGAATGACAGGACACTTATAGACTTCACCAAGGTGTAATAAACGTCCTCACTGTGGACGGTTGGTTCTTCACACTGGGGCGAAAAATTTTCAATAAGCTCGACGGTGCTGAGTGCAGTTTATTATTCTCGGTAGCCTCATATCAACTTGTTTCTTGGATCTTACCCACCTGAAATGGAAAGAACAGTTGAGTTTAAGAGGAACACCACTACAACAACATCGCACGAAGCATTCTTCTAATGAGACTTTTTCGCTGCAATCAATGACAGCTTTGAAGCACTCAGAAGTAGAGGAATAAAATTGTCTGCAATTAATAAATAATTATTTTAGAGTTAAAAGAATAGGTATCATGTTTATTTATTTGTATTTTATTATTTTGTTCAAAATGCTTTCATGGATTATATTTGGATGCTTCAAATAATTGAGTAAGTACATAGAAGCATCATTCTGATTGAGCTTCCAAAATCCAGCCTTGAAGGGGTGGGGCGTATAGTATAAAGTACAAATCCAATCTCATTTTTGAGTAAATTCTTTGAAAACTGTATATTTGAGGGGCTATTTGGTCTTCACAACCTGCTTCAGAAACCAAAATTACACATACACCTACGGTTCTGTAGGGAAGCAATAAGAAATACAGATTTTCTTTTAGGTTTAACGAAAACTTAATTACAACATCAAATGTTATTTTACATCTCAGCGCTTAACCAAAATCGTCAAAAGTATGAAATGATTTTTCATATCCTACACATAAAACAATGAAATTTATTAATAAAATTAAATTAATGTTTTGAGATTAAAATATTTAAAATAGACAATATCGGTTTGTTTTTGAAATTTTAAGTACTAAAACCTTCGGTAGCTCAGACTATCATCGTTAAATCAACATCTATTCACTTCATCTCAAGCTACCAAGCAGTCAACTATGGTCTGACGATGATGGCCTAAGTGCTATCGAAACCTGACCAAATATATTTTGAATCATTTGTAGGTATTTAAATTTAAAAAACGAATCAATATTGTCTATTTAAAATATTGTAATCTTAATCTTATTTTTATAAATTATAATTTTAAAATTATAAATTACTTGTTAGATCTCCTGAATTGACTGGGGCGTGCATAAGACATAAATAATTTCTTGTCTTTTTGTTCACAGGAAGAAGCAAACCGGGGCAAACCAAATTGGGAACATCTCAGTGAAGAGTTGCATGTCTTAATATCAGTAGAAGATACTGAAAATCGAGCAGAATTAAAATTAGCGAGAGCAGTCGAAGAAGTTCAAAAACTACTTGTACCTGTAAGTTGATTAAAGTTTTACAAAGCAGATGCAATAATGCAAATGCCTGAAATTTTCCCTTTCCAAAATAATGCAAATGCCTGAAATTTTCCCTTTCCATTGAGATCTGGGATTAATTTTAAAGATCTTCACAAATACAGTGTTCACCTTGATATTGGTAGGATTTGACTTTTCTAATTGGTAGGATTGTGCACAAGCACAATGTGTTATCAATACTTTGCGAGAGTTCATAAAAAAGAAAAAAAAATGTGCGTATTTTTATGATTTAAAAACGGAATAACTATTCTGATAAAATAAGGTTGTGACAAATAATGCAAATGCCTGAAATTCAAGTTTAAAAAGAAAATTCAACATTGTTTTAATATTTCTGAAAAAAAAAAAACTATTTTAAAAAAATATGGCTTTACGACTAAGCTGTGAGACAAATCGTTTGTAACCAATAGTGGGTGATGATTTAAAGATTTAAACCCAAATTGTGTTTTGAATATACCCTCTGCAATTTGACACATAGAACACTTGTTTCCAAGAAGCACTTTTTTGTTACACTCTTTATATGGAAACAAGTTTGCTGGATAGCTTTGGTGGTTTGCTATCCAGCAAACCATTTTTTATGTGATTTTTTTATATTTCGCTGTTAAAATAGTGGTAGTATCATTGTAAAATATTGCTTTCCTATGGGATTCATCCTAATGGGTTTTTTAATTACTTTGGAAACTCATTTCTAAAATGGAACTGCGTCTCTCGGTTTGTTTACAGCAAGCAGAAGGCGAAGATGAACTTAAGAAAAGACAATTAATGGAGTTAGCTATAATCAACGGAACTTACAGAGACAATAATGCCAAAGTATTAGCCGCTGCAGGTAAGTTGCAAAACACAAATGTGTGGCGGGAAACTCCCAAAAACAATACCTGCCCAAAAATGGCCTGTTCTTAAAAGGTTTCTCTAACCTACGATAGTGATGAAAATTAAAATTTGGACTTTTGATAACCTCAGTAAATGTAAAACCTTTTTTGGAAAACACGTACAGTGTGTTTGCATAAAACTTAAAACTGTCTTTGTAATACAGTGTGTAAAAAGTATTAACTTTCTAATTTTTTGTTGTGGTTGCTGAAAAGGCCATTGAAATATCTCGAGATAGTAATACTTTTTTTCGAAATGATGACAGCTCCGAGGTTCAAAACCGGATTCTAATAATTTCCAAACAAATTAGATTTCTATAGCAAAAGTAAAGGGGGTGGAAAGGACTTTCGAGACAGACTGCATACCAAATACCTCCCTTCCCTGATTAAAATGTCATTCCTCCTTTGTTTAGTGTGGATGGCATTTATTGATTTTATCTCATCCAAGCATAAATCTTTATATATTTTATATAAAGATTTATGGAATCACTTCCTGACAATGATACTGGTTGATATGTTTACAGCAGCCTGTGATGAAGAATGGAGAAGAATGGCTGTTGCTGCTGCACAAGAAACTCAACGTTTATTATCTCCGGGTATGCCCGGTATTGCCACACAATTACGTACACCAACCGCAACTCCTTTAGGTGCTCCTCTTATACTTAGTCCTCGCATACCTGCCATACCTACAACAGCTGCATCGTTACTTAATGGTTCTCCAGGAGGCCAACTCATCAATCCAGCTGATGCACATCAATTAATATATACGCCATATGCAGATTATGCCAACTATGCAGCTCTTACCGGATCTCCGCTGCTGACAGAGTACACAACGGCAGATCATTCTGGTGGGTTATATGTCCGTTAATTATTTACTTTTAACATTAGTAACAATTATTATCTTACCACTGATTTCAGCATTCCGCGGCCTTTATGCAAACCAGATTTATATCACTTTTATTAAGAATGCTCATCGATAATAACAATTGCTTTCAAATGGTAGAGTTTTTTTTCCCACTTCTCACTTTACGTAAATTGTTTCCATAAAATGCTTCAGAGGAACGTTTCAAAAATTGAAGAGGTTATACTTAGTCTGAAGAGGTTATACTAAAAATTGAACACATCATTTCAGAGTAAATACGCCCACGTGTACTGTCTGTTTTGGCTTGGTTTTAAAAAGATGGTCTTTTCTTTACTCCTGTAATAGAAAAATCATCCAATGATCCAAACCATTTTCCTGATTGTTGTTATTGTTATTAGCCAAAAGAAAATTGTACGTAATTTCGTTAAGAGAATAATGAGATTTGGAAAAATAGGCAAAATTTCCGCCATTTTGAAAACCAAGGAAATTCGTTAAGAGAATAATGGGATTTGGAAAAAAAGGCAAAATATCCGCCATTTTGAAAACCAAGGAAAAATAAACTGTACGTGTTTAATGATGTGTTCATTCACTCTCAGGCAGTGTGAGCGACAAGTGCATCACTCACATGGACAAGCCTGACAATTTACTAAAGAACTCTTCCATTTTAAAGTTTGAAACTACTCCCAGTTCAACATGGAGCATTATAGTAATAGCTTTATATACTTTCAGGTGAGAGGCATCATATCTGACCACAATATATTCAATGATGTGTCCTGAGCAAGATTTGATTTTGTTTGTTATTATTTCTAGACTCTGATAATATGCTTCTTGATTAATTAATATAAACACTTAATTTCTAAGAGCCACTCTAGGGTCCAAAATATAATTTTGTTTGTTTCAAATCATGTACCTACCACACTACTATGTGCTCCTTCCCTGCAAACTTTCGATAATAATCAATTGAAAAAATATTTGGTGGAGAATTCTAAATCCGCGTTCTCACGATTAAATTTTTTGTTGATCAACTCATAGTTGTTAAACTCTTGACGTCAGAACCTTCAATTCTTCAACACCTTCAATTTTATAATTCAACTAAAGATCTATCTTTGGATTTCCTGGGCTCTCCATTGATAGTTATTATTGTTTTTATATGTAGAACCTTTATTTGAAATTATTTTTGTTGTTTTTTGCATTTAATTTTGTGGTATGCTTCAGTATAATTTGTTAGCATCTCCTTAGGTATTGGCGCAGATTTAGTTTTCCTTATTTTGTACTTATTGATTAAACTTTGGCATACATATTTGTCATATAAGTATTATAGGTGTTTTTTGTGGTTCTCTTTTTACTGCATGCTCTTTTCAATATATAGAATTCTATTGTAGAATAACCACTTTGTTGACTGGCGTATGTTACTTTCCCTAGGCTTAGTGAAAGTAAATTATTCGGCACTGACCAGAAATAAAATCTATAGGTGTAGCTCGTGAAAAGTGTTCTCGAAAGATCATTTTTTAATTGTGACCTGGGAATTCTGAGTGAAGGATGTGCTCTGTTTATTCTCTATTTGACATGTCAGCCTCTATTTGACTTTCGTTACTTCGAGGTGATCACGTCGTGTGGAAGGCTGTACATTATGAATCATAGTTGTCCGTGATTTTTATAGTATACATTTTTTTGCAGAGAGTCACTATAGGATGACAATACCGCGCACAATTGTGACCTCTTATTATGAGATTCTTTTTTGGTTCTATTTTTACCCCTCTCCTGGCAATGTCATTATATCCTAAATTTAGTACAAAGTAAGAGGCATATCTATTATAAGTAAGAGTGCGGGTGGATGTGCTGAGAGTGTTTTGGGACATTTGCTTCGACGTTTTAAATTATGATAAATAATAGCTCACTCAGTCAGTTGTCAACTGGCAGAATGACAATATTTTAAAATTCATGTGACAATAATAATAATTAAAAAAAATAGGCCTCGGCGGATGATAGGGAAAGGGGAACGGATTTTTAGACTAAAACGGTGGGCTGTTATATTCTTATAAAGATTGTTTGAAAATAACAAACTATCAATAACAATGTGAAATACACTGCTTTGGTTAATCTATTGATATAAGAAACTGTTAAAGAAAAATATTAAAGTTCCGGGCACATCCCACAATTATTACACTCAAAGGATCTTTCAACTTCAAAATTTGTTATCAGCCGATAGAGGTTGAGAAGGAATTATGAGCTAAACTCGTCTGGGAGTTGTAAGTAGGTTGAATATAAACACTCAACTCCTTCTCTCATCTCTCAAGAAGTAAATGGAGAAGGGACAGGATAGGATGAGTAGAAGTAGAGTTGGCTCAAGTTATTTGAAGTTTTGTCAGATTGTGTGATAAGAAGAAAATCTAATGAGGAATTGAATTCTAGGACATTTATTCAAAAGTCCCAACTGAGTTTCATCGAAATTATTTGAGAGTTATCGTGAATAAGTGAACGAACAGACGTTTAGGGAAAAATCGTTTAAAGGAAAGACGTTTGAGGGCAAAAAAATGCATAAATGTTCAATTTATAACTATTATTTTCCAATTTGGGTTGGTGTATACAGTATGTCTCAGAAGTTCAGTATATCTCAGAAGTCCAAAGAATTTTTGAATTCTGTTTGTTTCTAGGGCCTATGGCCATTCGAATGGTAATATCAGTATCCATGTTCGAATCCTGGAAGTGTCATTTTTTGACACAAAGTGTCGATTTCTCAGTAAATTTAAATGGAATGATACAAATATTTTTTTGAAAAATAAAAGTGCCAATAAAATAAGGAATATTTCCATTTTTATTTTTTCAAAAAAATAAACAGGGGTGGAGCCAGAGGGGTTCAAATCCAAAACTTGTTACACCCTGTATAAAGAAAACGGAATTTTATTTTGATGTAGAAATTCGTTAAGAGTGGCTCAAAAATGTTTTTCATCTACATAAGTGATAAAAATACCAACTTTTAAGTTTTATCAGTGTCGTAGTTCGGTATAAGCAAATCTCGTATTTCTACCAGAGGTTAAAATGACGTCTTTTAGAAAACGGCCATTTTGGGTTAGATGGTCTGAACAAAGAATATGATTTAAGACTTAAAATGGGGAGTGGCCTCACTAAGGAAGCATTTTGGCTAAAAATAATTATTACTAACCCTCACACTCATTCACAACAGGGCCGTATTAATGAGAAAATTTCAATAGAAAAACAGCATATTAAAAACACTTCAATTAATGAGCAGTTTTTTTATTAAAAATTTCACATTAATACGACCCTTTTGTGAAGTAGTGTGAGGGTTAGTAATCATTATTTTTAGCCAAACTGCTTCCTTAGTGAGACCACTCCTCATTTTAAGTCTTTAATCATATTCTAAAAGACGTCATTTTAACCTCTGGCAGAAAAACGAGATTTGCTTATCCTGAACTACGGCACTGATAAAACTTAAAAGTTGGTATTTTTATAACTCAAGTGGATGGAAAACCTTTTTTGAACCTCATTCCATTTAAATTTACTGAGAAATCGACACTTTGTGCCAAAAAAAGCCACTTCCAGGATTCGAACATGGATACTGATATTACCATTCGAATGGCCATAGGCCCTTTTTTATCCCTAGAAACAAACAGAATTCAAAAATTCTAAGCGATTCAAAAGTTATGGGCACCGGGCAGGACTTCTGAGACATACTGTATAATACCGAATCTATCTTTTTTATTATTGTTCTTTTTCATCAGATCTTCCATTGTTTTATCTGATCTGAAAACTAAATGTTTTTCATCAGATTTTTTATAATTGTTTCATTGTTTTAGTCCAAATTTTCTACAAAAGTTATGAGGCATCAAAACTCTATGAACGGTCTGTGTCTGTCTATTTTATCTTCTCCGAGAGTCTCTTCGCTGTTGTGTTGATTCATAGTATTATTATTTTGTATATCTTTATTTTTCTTGTTTTTGTTTACATTTCTTTTATGATATCAAAATTCCAATTTCTAATCCTAGCCTTTATGTGTATTTTTGATATTTTCTTTTCAATGAACTTATTTGTATTTTGGAATCGTGTCAAGTGTCAGACACTCGTGACAAAAAATATCTTCTCTCAACTCGTAGATTTGATATGTGTTAGGAGAATACGTATTATATTTTAGGGCGAAACGAGGGTAAAAGTAGATGAACACTTTGCCAATGTACACATGTTTTTCTAGTTTGGAACCCCTTGGACATGACTGACAGTAACTTTGACCGTCAAGAATAAAATAGGACACACCTACCAAATATCAAATCAAATGTGTTTCAATATTTACTATTCTACTTGAACGTTTAATAAATAGTACGAGTGTGTTTTGTGTGTGCTAAAGTGGAAGTGAATTGGGTATTTACTATACAAATTACTCGTATAGTTTTTGTGTTCGTGCTTCAGTGGATTATTAATTCGGAATATTTTCCAGTATTTACTATGCTACTTACTCGTATAGTATGTGTGCTAAAGTGGAATATTAAAAAAAAAAAATTAATATTTTCATTACTTACTAACACCAGTGTATATTTTTTCTTTTGATAACTTTTGGTTAACTTTGTTTGATTTTTTTTGGTTTCCAGGCGCAAACCTCCACTGCTTTCCTGTGTTTTGCATGCGGGTTTGAGTAACTTCATTAAATAAAGGGTTTTCTTCCTTTTATTTTCAATATTCGAAAAAGATTTTATTTATTTTGTTGTGCTTTGTATATTAATTTCTTGTTTTATGCTTTACTTTCGTTTTCATTTTTTTCTTTAAAATCAACAATTTGAATAATAGAAGCAACCCGTTTGTGACGTAAAACATCTGTTGACATTATTCAAATTATTGACCAAAATGAGTCTCCTGCAGGCTTTGTGGGTCTCCTACAGGATTCTTTTCTCAAGTGAACCCAAGCCCCTATGATTTGTTTATTTACATTCAACAAAGAAGAAGTCGAGTTTAATTATAAATGAAATGATTTTTTGTTCACAAAAAAAAAAAAAAACATACGAGTATGATTCAAAATTATAGCTTTTAGGCGAGTGTTTCACAACCGTGAAATACTCGCGCGAGAATTTATTTTCTTCATCGTAGCATTTGAGCGGAGATAAACACTCGCCCGAGTAAATGGATTCGAATTATTTTATAACCGCCGCCTAAAAGATATAATTTTGATTATTTTTTGTAATAAAAATATTTCTTATACCAAAACATTGGAATATACTCTAGTTTTTCGAAACTAGTTCTTCGCAGCTCCGTTACGCTGAATCTGTTGGACGAAAAAGTTTGCATGTAAGAAACCCACCGCCTTGTTTATTTATTTTTATTTTATTCAACATAAAGAAAACCTAAAATAATCACAAAATTGACATTTCACAAGAACTGATGATTTCTTATTCATTTCCGCCATGTTGAAACAATGGAACATTTTCTAAAAATGATGAAGTGCCCAATTTTTATTCGGCGATACAACATATAAATTTTTAGAGGAGAGTGACTTTCATGTTGTTTTTTCGTACTTTTAATTCAAAACAATGATATGATTTTATGCACAAAAATCAAGATTCACAAATCGTCTGGCATAGAAGTTTGTGCAGTGTTCATACTCAGATTAAAAAAATATTAAAACCTGGTAGAACCCTATTTAGTCATGCAAGATTTCCACTATGAGGCATGACAGTTATTTTAGGTTTTCCTTTGTCAATCTAATCATTCGACATTTATTTTGCAGGTTAATTTTCGTTGATAAGATAATTTACTCTCGCATTTATATATTACTCTAAAACGGGGTACCTTTTGGTTTAATATTTTCTATAATGAACCTTTAAAATCAAACACGAAAAAAAATAAACCTCTCAAAAATTGATATTTTTCGTTTGAAAGTTCGCAGAACCCAAAAATCGAAAGAAAAAAAATCGTTTGACTGCCGTTCAAGCACCGTTTTAATGACATTTGGGATCTTAATGTTTTCGTACTCTAAGTCACATATAAATAGTTCCACACTTAAAAAAAACTAGAACCTCAACTAAATTTACGTGGAGCCATCATCTCTGAATAAATTTCAGTTTATTTGTGCGAGTAAATTGTCGGCAAAAACAATCTGGTGTGAACACAACTGTCTATGACCATTTTTTTTACAGGGCGTATCAGCTTTCTTAGATTGGCAATTTTACTATTGGTAATCTTTTTCGAAAACCACAAGAAAAATATGTTAACGTACTCTCCGTTATTTTACTTTTTATCTTGTTTTTCAAAATATTAATTTATGAGATTCATAGATTTTGTACAAATTAGAAATTTTATTTTATCAATATCGACGGAAACTGAGCAAAATGAAATTTCTTGATATTACCCATTTCTCAAATATAGTATTTGACTTACACCCTGTATTTTTGTTTGCGACTTTTCTAACTTTTGTTTAACTTTTCCATTCAGTGCACCACTATGAAGTCCATCCTCTGATTCAATTCAAAGTCTGAAAGTTTAATTTAAAGTTAGATTCGAAATCATCTCTCTCGACCAATCATCTTTGCAGAGTTCTCGTGAAATGTTTTTACAACTTATTATTATTTGTGATTCAGTTTTCAAAATATTATAAAATGATATCAAGGTATCTTTTGGGTTTAGCAAATTTTACCGGATTTTCGGAATAATTTGTTGAATGGTTGTAGAAATCAAATTTGATTGTTCTATTCTCATTTTAGCAATCTAAAAGCACAACTTTTGACAAATTAATTCGTCATCCTGGATGGTAATTTTTTAAATCCTATTTCTATTTTAGTTAATAATTATATATTTTGTATTACAAATTTTTTTTTTATTATGATGCTCGACATTATTTATTTGTTGTATTTTTATTAGTATTTATTGTGCACTATAATTACCAATATACAATTAATGACAGACAGTTTTTCAGTCGGTAACAATGATAAGTCGGACAGGTTTTGTTGTTGCTCCTACTTGGAATCCAATTTGAGTTTAATTTACAAGTCCTTATGCCAACATTCTGTCTTGTAATTTAGTTCATATATAAATATAGAGTGCGTCAAAGATTCAGGACATATTTTTAGATAATTGTTTGGTGCACTCTGTACATTATTACTATTATTTTATTTTTGTATTATGTCCACATTTGATTCGGTTTAAGTATGTATAGATTTTTTTATTTATTTAAATTTTACCATTTTAATGTTATTTAGTGCAAGTTCGTTCGTTTGTTTGTTTTTCTACTCGCAATTTGGAAACAGTATTCGTGAGTTGATAGGTTTAAATAGTTAAAACTTAGTTGGAATATTATTTAGGAATACTATTTAGGTTAGGTTTTAGAGTGATGGTTAGTGTTTAGTAATAATTGAAACTTTTAGGTACCTATTTATTTTTTATTAAAAAATAATTTAATCGTTTAATAATAAAAATTATAAAATTGAAAATGAAGATTCGAAAATAATTAATTTAATTAAAATTTAGAAAATAATAATTTAAAGAAAATAGGCGAGCTTTCTACAGTATCCAGACTGTCAGCGTCAGACAAGAGGTACGTTTGTTCGATGTGAACACTTTTAATGTCAAGCTATTGGAGTGTTGTTCACATTAAACTATTTTAGTTCTGGTTTGACTTTGACAGTAGGTACTGTTAAAAGCTCAAATATTACATGTCAGTTATTAATTTTCAAATTTTAACCTAATAAATTATTTCTAAATTGTCATTTTTTTATTTCCATATATTTTTGTTCCATGTTAGGACATTAGCATAATGTATGTACTTCACTTATTTACCTCAAATTTCAAAAGTTTTTTTTCTTAGCCTCAAAGGCTTTCTGAAGTCCAATTTCCTTATTACCAGATCATATTGACTAGTAAGGAAATCTCCTTACTAGTCAAAGACATCTGAAAACACTTTTATTTCATTCGCTAACACCTCGCAGGTCGAGTGAAGTTCCAGTGGGTCAAATAATTTTTCGGGTAGGACTAGGAATTAGCTCAAATCCCTTCCAATTCTGTCAAATGGAAGAAAAAAACCAACCTTAGTCACTCCAAAACACGTGCTATAGTCAGCGCTGGACTTTAGAAGAATATTACAATTACAGTTGATATTTTATAATTATGTACACACAATTGTTCCTTCCACAAAAGTAATCACCATATTTTTATGACAACAGAAGGAAATTACGTGTTTGTCAGTATTTGTCAAATGATATATTTTTATATTCAATACCAAATGTAAAGTAATTCAATATAAATATAGTTTGACGAACTTCAATAGATTCTTGATTAAATTTTTAGAGCACATAAAAAATGATTAAGATCTACTCGTAATTCGCCTGATGTATTATTATTACTTCGATAATTAGACTAGTCCAAAAAGTATTAAGGTACATAGTATATATTTTTAGTTCAGTCGAGTCTTTCTTTAGTTAATTGTTGTTTTTGAAACATACGCAAATAGTATATTTATAATTGAAGTTTTATTGTTTTCACACAAATAGTATAAAATGATAGTATTTCCTTTGGTAATTTAGATGGAGTACCTCTATACCTACTGTTGTTTAAAAAAATAAAATACCATTTAAAAAAATCATTATTTCCACTGTAGTACTTCTGTATTCTAATTACCAAAAATAGAACTTTAGGATTAATATTTTCTTCGTTTAATATCAAATTAAATTTTTAAAAAATGTATCTTTTTGGGTATATAAAGTAGGCATATGAACCGCACACGTTTATTTAGGTTCTTTTTTGGAGGCACCTACCTACCTTTTAGATATCTATTTTACGGAGAAAATATTTATTACTCGTTGGATACAAATTTTATACCAATATTATTTAGAATTATTTCGTTCATTTCGGTAAAAACAGCTTTAATTTCGTTGTATTATAATTATTAGGTCCCATAGAAATTTTATTATTTTTTATAGGATAGGAAATTATATGTAGTTTGCATTAGGACAATTTCAAAACATTTTATTTCGAAAACTGGTCGACATTTGGCTTTTGTCTTTTCCATGTCTGTTATTTTGTTTTACCAATGAATCGATCCCGACGAGTTTAGGGCCGTATCCAGGATTCCGTTGGTCCGGTCCATTTTGGTCCAAATCTGGAGAGTAGCTCCTAATGAAGTAATCTTTGTGCCTTGCAAAGTCATCAACAATTTGATCTTTTAGCCGTTAATATAAAATCCTTTGGCGAGAAAATCCAAGATTTTGGGAAGTGTTTAACCAGTCCTGGCTATGGCCTTAATCTTATATGACGGTAATTTTACCAACGAATAAGTTTATAAGAAAGTATCTCTACACCTGATCCCGGTTTGGAACTCGATGACAATTTAGAATTAGAACACAGATTATGCTAGGATATACAAGCTACTAGATTTCTAATCCACTAATGAAAATACCAGTAACTTTGTTTGATTTTTTATAGCGAACTACTAATGGTGCCATGTTTTTTGTCTGCTTTAATAAATTATTCTTAATTAACATTTATTCTATTATTTCAGTCTTATGATCTTTTAAAGCTTTTAAATATTGAAATGGACACAATACTCAACCAGTAGTGGTTGAAAAACTGCGTAACCTAGCTTTTAATCATGAAAAAAAACTCAATAACCAAATACAAATAAACTAGTTGTTGGTGTAGTAGCAGCTTCCACCATTCTACGCCTCATCAGCTACCGCTGTCAGTAGGTCAAGGAATTGAGCTGTCTCAACTGGCTTCAGCCGCACTTTTTTTTCTATTGGTTGCAAAGGTGTTGGATTGTCAGGGCAGTTGAAAATATGTCGTGCGGAGATTGATTGCACTTGCTGCATTTGTCTTCAATTCCAGGATCAATTCTGTTCATGTAGTTGTTGAGTATTTTAGAGAAACAAGAGTGAAATTGAGCAAGTATTGTCCTGGTTCTAGTAGTTCTGTTTACTGTAGACCTCACTCTTATAAGTGATCACCGTGAGGCCCAGGAGGCCCAAACCTAGTAAATGTCCGTAACAAATTTCACCAGAATCGGACCAATCATTCAAGAAGTATCGTGGCACAAAAAGGCTGACAGACACATTAAAGAAAAATCGCTGAATAAATTCTTGGAACTTTTTTTGTGCATGACAAATTATTACCTACCACTAATATCGGCCCACCTTTCTAGAGTTATTGAGATCCCTAAATTGTTAACATGAACTACGACTCACTCGTTCAAGTATAATATTATTCCATGTAAAAGATCATGTCTCTATTTGCAACCCTAATATCTTGGTTTCATCTTACATTTCAATATTTTCTATTCAACATTCATTAATTTTTTGATAATAATCTAAAAATATATTTTAAACAGATCAGTATTCACAGTTTTATAACTGAGTCCTGATAAATAGCATTGGGAGTCCACAGTTGATTGTCAAATTAGTCGTAAGATTTAACATACAACTTTATTTTTATTTTTAGTCGATAATAATAATAATAATACTGCTTATTTATACTGCTCGAATGAGACTAACGAGTCCCTTTACCCCAGCAGTAAGCTTGTACTATTATTGTGGTCAAAATCTCAATTAATTGAGAGGATAAAATCCTACCTTGGCTGGCGAAACCTTACAAATTACAAGTAAAAGACTTCATATTCATAGTAATGTTAATTTGTAGTTTATTGTGAAATGAGTCCCTCACTGATATTACTAAGAATAGATTTTGGCTTCAAGGATTCTGGAGTCGTCCGAAATACCCCTAACTTTTCTGTTGTCTGTGGCCCCCCATGTGTGTATGAACCCCTAACATCTAACACTCTTGTTTGTTTCAGCTTACAACTAACATCAATAACTTACTAATCAATACTTTTTTTTACAGCAAATAGGTCGAGCGAATTTATTTGCTTCCATATTAACTACATGATTGATTGCTTTTGTTCAACACTTTCGCTGCGTATGTCTTTCTTGCTTTGTTTTGATTCAAATGTTTTGATGTCTTGATTCAAATCTCGCACTCGTGAACCCAAACCAAGTTTTTTTTTAACTGCCTTCTTTTATTTGATTAAATGAAATCAAATGGAATAATGAAAACTTTTTCCTTGGTAAATAATAGCATCTTCTGTGTAGGGTTGCGAATATTTTATAATTATGTACAAGACTTATGGCATTGTCCCCCACAAAAAAGTTCGATAACTTGTGGAAAGGCCGTGCCCAATGCCCATAGTATGTAAATTTTAAATAATATTCTTTGAACGGTGTAGGCTATTTTGCAGACTTGCAATGCTGACTGGACATATTTATTTGGTGTTATCATTGCAGTGAAAGTGTTGACCAACCGCTGTCAGTATGTCACTTAAGAACTAATTCATTGGCTTATATGTTTCTCACTTCCAAATATATCTCTTTATCTCAACGAGGGTGTTCACACGTGACACGCCTGTCCTCTACTCATGGGGTTCTTCGCTTTGCGTGGCCTCAACGGGAGTTTACTTTCAGTATGTCACTCTATTATACGCTTATTTTAATATATTTTTTAGCACAAATCTTAACAACTAATTGATTAGGTACACATATATTTGCATTTTTCCATTTTATTTTATTTGTAAGACGTTTTGTAGAAATGATTTGAGATTTTATAAGGGCCGAATAAAATTAATTTTTCTTATCTTTCGATACCCGATTTTATTAAACATGATATGTTCGGTGTGTATAGCCGCTCAGGGGAGGTATTGAAAGATTAAAATTATTGTTTTTTAGGGGATGGTTTACCAATCCGGCAGCAGGAATAAATTTAAATTAAATTTTCCACCTTAGGATATCAGTCTGATCACAATAGTTGATTAAGTATTAATAAAGGGTGTCCCAATAAGAAGAAATATTTGAATTTTCAATACTTAGAACATGATATTTTAAAGCTATTGAAATAAATTCATTGATTTATATTGTAAATATCCGGAAATTATGTATGGAACAATGGTCACGACTACATTGCTGGCACATGCGTTCGTTCTCTTTTGTCAAAAAATTCAATAAAAATAGTTTTATCGGAAATCTGATGGTATTTCGATGATAGAGCGTCGAATTTGGTAGTCTTTGGGTGGTAATAAAATAAAAAATCAAATCACATATTTCTTTTTGTTTAACAAGGCTTGCAACAAGTTTTGTTCTGTCAGATCATGTGAGATAAAATGGCGGGCATTTCAAATGTTGCATTTTTATTGGAACACCCTTTATTTCGATGTTCTACCATGAGTTTTTTTTTTTGTTATTTTTTGTTCTATGAAGGAAGAATATATTACTTTCTTCATTTGTAACTAAATCGGGCTCATGGGATATTTCGAAAACAGACGGAATCTAATTCTGGAACACAGGCTATCTCCCTTTCCCTCTCTTTCTCTCTCTTATTTCTTTCTTTTCTCTTTATGATTTCCTGTTGTGTGAGAGTGTATTTTTTGATTTATTTTTAATTTTTATAATTATGAGTTGCGTTGCACTCGTTGTCTTCTTTTGAAATTTGAAGATGCATCAATGCATAATGTCCCCTTCAATTGGTAAAAATAATATCATTTTTTAGTGGACAGTGTAAAAAATATTACTGTTAGTTCTGTGATCTGTAAACAAAATATCCTAGTATGCATCTGTATATAGCTAATTCGATGAACATAAATAATGTGCATACCAAGTTTATCAAAATGAGGGAAGGCGTTCGAGAGTTATCGTGGAGTGAACAGACGAGCATACGTTTAAAAAAAACGTGGATTTAAATTAGATCTAGAAAGTTTTTCTATACGTTAGAATCGCAAAGTCCGTTGATAATTGACTAAATCTAGGAATGATTCACCTGACAATGTAGGTATGAAATGGTAAAGAAAAAAATCGGAAGGTTCAACTGGAATCGAATTATTGCCAAAAAATGATTTTTAGTTTTCAAAAACCATTGCATATACGGTATGATATATATAAAAAAAAATCACACTCTGAATGTGTTGTGGGTGGTTTTTTTCTCAGCTTGGCTTAAAATCTGTTAAGGCCGCTTGTTGTTTTGAAACCAGTTTCTCACTGCACATGAGCTGATATAACTAGTACTAGATTGATTTGGGGGAAAAATTACTATATTTTACACAGGCACGGCGCCAACAGCCTGACTTGTTCTATTCACCCCGTTTTACGGAACCCTACAGCTCTTAGCATATTTTCTCTCCCGGACATAGTATAATGTATGTGCATTATTAATTTCCATCTATTTTTTCTGTTCTTTTGTTCCTAAGTTGTCATTAATGTTTGGCAAACCATTCTGAATGAAATCATTTGGAAAAATAAATTATTAAGTTATTAGTCCAACAAATTGTTCAGAATGAATGATGAGTTTGCCAGAAAATATTTCTCAACATTATTTGACACCATTTTCTTCTCACAATTTATTTTCAAAATTTACTTTTAGACTTTTTCTTTTTTTAACGGGTTCTCTTTTCTTAATTTCCAATTTTGTTCTTTTTATGAAACGTTGTGAATGTATGCTGAAGTCATGCTAGAGAGTTAGATATTTTTGGTGGATCAAATTAGAAACGAATTAGACTCTCTTTTCATCAAATTTGACAGCTCCTATAGGGTGTATAGGTTTCAAACTCATGTTCGTAAACATTTTCTTCTTATTTTAGTCTCAAAAAGATGCCTTAATAGGATTTTCCATTACTTTGAACTTATTCCCTATTTTCATATTTTTCATCTAAGTTCTTGATGTTTTTTGGCATATATTTATTTCTCTATCTTCATCCTTTGTCTCTATATTTCTCATCCTTTGCCTATTTTTTTTTCTTCATTTTCGCCTTTGTTCCTAGAATCTCGTCAGCGTTGTTTATTTCAAGTAAATGATTTCAGAATATATGAACAATCTGATAAACTTTGTACTTATTCTTCTATATTTAATGTTGATCATGTTACTTACGATTTTTTTCTGTCTGTGTACAGCTGCCGTAGCTCTAGCAAAACAACGGAGACAATTATCAACAGTCAGAGAACATCCTTATCAAAGGGCAGGTGCCCCGATTGTTAAATAAAATTTATTTATTGGATCCCAAAAGTTCTCTGTTTTTGGAGAATCTTATTGTCTCCTTGCTATTAAAAGAGGTTAGTTCAAATTATTATCATTCATTGTCTCCATTTTTTGTTTTACGTTTAATTCATTTTTTTATATTATTTATTTAAGGAATATTTTATTTTTAAGTTGTGCCATATTGCAAAAAATATGCATAGTTTCAAATGTAGTTCTTGCCTAATAATTTTATTACTTTATGTGCAGGCGTTTCAAAAGTCTTTGAGATCACTCTGATAGTGCGATCAAAAGTTTATTCAGCCCCTTTCATTTAAACTACAGCTTCATGAGTATTCCATGTAGGCAATTAATCTTAAAAATATACTCAGAGAATCTAAAATTTTAAATCGATATCTACAATAAATACAGCCGAGAACAACGAACGGAATTGTTTATTGCAGCGATTGATATAATTCTGTGGGCTCAATGTCAATTATTATTAGTTAGCAATAACTTATTTACAGCTGCATTTGTCTCATTTGCAAAAAAAAAAAAAAAAAAAAAAAAAAAAAAAAAAAAAAAAAAAAAATCATCATTAAAAATATGTCTATAAAATAGTAACGATCCTAACATTTGAAAAATATATTTTACAAAAATACCTTGTGAATTTTCTTATGTAATTTAGATCTTAGGAAAAATGAAATTGCACCTATTTCTTGTGAGTCTTCTAGTAAAATTTTCATCCAAATAAATGAATGAACCCAAAATCATAAGGTTTTTTAGGAATACCTCCTAAAACAATGCACGAAAAGTACATTTTTTTAGATACTCATTAAAAAGAAACTATGCTATTTTTAAAATTTTATTTTAGTTTTATGTTACTTCTTGTGTTTTTTTCCATTTTCATAGCTAAATAGAGAATTTTGTTCAAACTAAATAGAACAGGGGCCTAATAAGACATTTAAAAAAACGTTGCCACCATTTTGAAATTATTATTGATGATTCCTTAACATTCCATTTCACTTAAACAAGTTTACGTGAAATTATTATATTATTTTTTCCACCTTACCAATGAATGCATAAAAAAAGAATGCAGAACTAAAATTCACAACTTCGATTTGTAAGATGTGAGGCGTAAATATTTCTGAATATTAACGATCGTTATATTGTATATCGACCATTTTATTACACCCTGTATATTGAAATATAGAGGATGTAATATGAAGATCCTGGTGTTTGGATGTTTCGGGGCCTACTCAGCCTCGTGAGGACAATGTGTGGCTACGGATATAAACAATGGGCCAGGCGACCCGTTGACAGCATTGTAGGTCAAGTAAAAAAAATGAAAGAATAGTGATAGATTTTTGAAAATGTGTCACAACAAAGTTGTAACACACTATGGTGTATTAGAAAAAATGCTTCACTTGAAACCACACGTTTTATGTGTGCGGAGGTTTTCTACATAAAAGTCGCTAAACTTTTCCCAACATAAGGACGGGACCCAAAATTTATGGTTTTGGGTCCCGCAACCATTTCTGATCAGCATTTTAGATTTTCTATTTTTTCAAAAAACATTATAACTATTAAATAAATTAATATTCCCTATATTTAATTTGAACAAAATTTAATCTTTTTGTTATCACTGAACTTGTGCCTGTGGACCTTTTAGTTAATATTTATATTTTTCAAACCCGAGATTTTAGGTAACTACATCAATTTGCATATATGTTTATTTTATTATAAATAAAGAAAATATTATAAATCAAATTATTGTTTATTTTAATCAATTATAGTTTTATTATTTTATATTTAATTTACACAAATGAATTTAATTTAATGAAAAAAAATCTACTTTATTTTATTTAAATTGAATTTTGTAATTTATGAGAGAGAAAAAAAAATATATTTTAAAAAGATAAAATAAATTTTATTCTATTTTTTTATACATATAAAAATAATAATGAGTTTTTATTAAAATCTCTTTTTTTTTTCAAAAAAGTTCTTAAGAAAAATTGAAAAAAGAAAAATACCTGACAGACTGCGCCAGATAAATCAAAGAAACTAATAAATATTTTAATACGATTTTCTTTAGTTTTACATCTGATAAAAAAATAACTGTTTGAGGGCATGGGAGAGACTGCATGCCTCAAATTTATTTTAGAGAAGTTTCAAGTACCTGTTTTTATTTTACTTTTATAATAAACCAAATAATATCCTTGTCTTATTAATATTATTCTTAAAATCATTTAACACCTGTATCTTCTTTTCTATTTTAACAAAGTCGAATGAATAAGATAAAACTATAATGTGACATATTCACGTAATATTTCTTGTAACAAATATAATTAAATAATTATTCACTAAAACTTGCTTAAATAATAACAATAAGCTATTATTTTATTAAATCAGGTGAATGGTTTAATTTTAGATTAACCAATTTCATTTATTAATCCACATGGCCAATTTGGTTGACTAACCTGTGATAACATAGGCAGCTTATGTTAGACAATTTTATTTTCATTTATTAATGCCTGTTCTCTTTATATTTCTTTTATTTACAACAATTAAACAAGGGTTCGTCGCTTGAATTTTTGTGTCAGAGGCCGGCACATTTTTCTACAGGGAATCGTTGTAAGCATCTATATTTTGTGTTAAATTAGATCAATAATTGAGCGCATAAAGTACCTACTTATGAAGTATTTTCCCCAATAGGATGGACAGTCCCAAGATTTCCTCGAAAAAAGTACCCACTACCAACTTGGCTTCTATGGCTACCTAAATACTTTTAAAGGTAACAGCTTTTGATGATTTTGATACGTATACACTTACAAAATACAAAGTTAGAGAATAAAAAGGAAATATAAAGAGAACAGCTTGGTGTTTATGTAGTGAATGTTTTGTGTTGTTGAGTCACTTCCTGGTGTAGGGTTATTCTAGTCATAGTTGACAACTCTTGGGTTGTTTCGACTGGTCTCTAAGTCGGCAATATCTTTTGAAAATCGCATATTTTTTGCATACTACAATTTATCAGGTCACTGGAATAGTAATTCTCCATCACCTCAAATATTTAAAACCAAAATCATGGTTTACGTCATGATTTGGAATAAAATAAATTATAGAATATCTAAAACATTTCTAAGGAGACCCCTCACAATATCTGTGTTCGGTTTTTCATTCTTTTTCCGAAAACTTTCCAAACCTTCAATCTAAGAGCTGTCACTTATTTTTTTTTTTTCCTTTATGTATACCTTGCAAGTTAGTAACAATGGCGTCACCCTAATGAAAAATACTATGATTTATCTATTTAGATGGTTGCGTTTATAGATTTAAATAATATTTTTCTGCAGCACGCCATAAATGCCCCTTTCATCCCATTTTTAACTGCTCGTTCAATATTTCGAAGATATTTAATTACTCGTCTGTCCAATCATCCAATAATTCACTTAAATCTTATCCCATTTAATGTCCCTTATTTAATATTTAGTCAAATGAAATGTTGAATTCACACAAGTTACTAATTTGCAAGGCACACCCAATTAATACGAACCCATTGATTGAATCTCTTGGATCACTTTTTATACATTTATTTTAATATGAATGATATTGTTTCACCCTGTTTATGGATACCATTAGGAAAAGTTTTATTAGGGTAAAAAAAACAATAAAAAGATGTCAACTCAACTCCTTGAATAGTTGGGCAGCATAATTAATAAAATATTTTTATTAATGAAAAAAAAAAAAAAAAAAAAAAAAATCTAACTCCCTTCAACTTACAGCAGAAGTTGTCGTATATTCCTTGGAAAAAAATATCCCATCTTAAAAATAAAGACTCTTTTCACTTTTCAGATTCCGAGCTAAAATTAATTCTTATTGAAAAAAGTTAGGTGAAGACTTTATTGTAAAATATTTTTTTAAAAAAAAAAATAAATAAATAATAATAATGGTGTCCATACTTGGTGCGGTGATATTCAGAGCTTTGGGTAGACCTTACGATTCAAATAATAATTGAATTCAGTCTGAGACAAATAAAAGACCTCTCCAAACTGAGATCGTTTTACTAAATTTACAAAATCATAAATGAACGTTATGCGAGTATATTCATTTAAGTCAAAAACATTGTAAATATCTACCACGTGAGTCTCATTTCCAGTTTGGAATTAGACCATTAAAACTTTAACTTTTGAATTTTTGATATAAATATGATACTTCACATTGGAAACTAGTTTTTCAAATAGAGCTTTCATTAAATTATTGAGAAACATGAAACTCTCTTCTAGTAGAATAGACGAAAGCTATCTTGGGTTAGCGTTAACATATTAAAAAATAAGAATTCAAAGATTTTCTGTGAAATGATCTTTTACTACCATATATGACAGCTGCTATGTTTTGTATTTTGTTGCTCTAGTTCAGTGTGGAAAATCTAAAGCTTTGAAATTTTTACCTAAAACTATCGACCCCACATTTGCTCTTTGATTCACATTTGCAAATATTGTCGTTTTTGTTTTAAGAGAATTCTGGGCATTTGAAATGTGGCTGCTTTTTCATTTGGAACTTAAAATTTGTGTATTATTAAATAATAAAAATATTTTTGCAAATGAAAAAATAGTAAATACGCATAGGTGGAAAATGGTCTTTTGATTGCATTGCTATGTCCTCTTCAATGTGGATACTAAAATTCGATTTTTAGGAAGTAGACTACTTAATTAAATATCATGTCGTTTGCAAAATATTTTTTATTGAATCTCCTACACGGGTTATCCATTATTGGTTCTAACCATAAACCATATTCAATGGCTTCAATATTTCTCGTGCAATTATTTTCTTATCATTTCTGTTGTCGTATAATAATTTATTTACCAATGTACTAACCCATATTTTTTTTTCATTTTTCTTTTGCAAAGGCTTGTGGAGACCTAACCTTCAACTCACCAGCACTCAGCAGGATTCTTACTCTCCTTCACTCACTCTATGATCCCCTTTCATTCAAAATGTACTATTAACATTTTATTAAAATTTATTTATTTTATTTTCTTCTTTTTGTTATCGATTTTTTTTTATATATAATATATTTAATTACATCAAATTTAGTAATTATATTTTTTCATTAACCTGAATGTAGATTTTTCTTAGATTATAATACTGATTGTAGACTTTTTGACACATTTTTTTCAAAATTAAAACAATGGTTCTTTGTTTGAGAGGATTTTGCAATATAGATTTTAAGATATGTTAAATAAAAATATATTTTTTAATATTTTTGATAGTATTACGTATAATATTAATAATCTTTTGTAGAGTTTTAATTAATTTAAAATTATGAAATAATCTCTAATGCCCTTCTTTTATTATTTTTTAAAATAAAAAACCTTTTAGGTTTTTTAATTATTTAGGTTTTGAATTTTAGATGATCAATACATTATTTGACATTAAGAATGGGTTCATTCATTTCGGTTGATCAATCTTTTATCTCACCGCTATTTAAAACAACTCTATTGAAATTTTGTTTACCTTAACTGGTTATCATAATAACCTAAGGCTGTTTAACAACAGATTATTAAAATAAATACATCTTTAGACAATCTATAGTTGACAGTTTTGAATTCTTTGTTGAGGAAAAATTATATTTACAAAAAATAAGAATTTAAATTATCTGAATACTTCTTTTGAGCTTTATTCTATTCTATTATTTTTTTCATTTTTTCGGAAATTCATATTTTTCTTTTCGTAAGTAGGTTTTTTTATATATATTTTTTATCACATTTTTGTGTGCTAAAAAAGTATGTAAAAACTTGGGTTCGCCAAAAATATACATATATTTTTTTTGTACCAGGTCCGCAAAAAGGATATAAAATTTTTGAAATAGTGTACTAGGTGTGCAAAACAATGATTCGTGGTGAGTAACCTACCACGACGTGTTTTCAGGGTGTTTCATCTAACACTGTGTCAACCTGTGTTAATACTATAGCCAAACCCGAGTGTTTCAAAACTCGGCTTTTGGTAGGACCGGACCTAAAGATAAACATGATTGTCTAAAACTAAATTGTTTTAAATTACCTTTTTGAATATTATATCCTACTCGAACTATCATCTAATATTTAAAAAAAATATATAAACTTTTTTGAAAGTTTTTTTAAAAAAAGAGGATGTAAGTATCTATAATTGTGTTACAAATATATATAAATATAAAATAATAATAAATGCTGTTTATTTGTATTATTATGTCACAACTTTGGTGCTCACTACAGCATTGTAGGATTTTCCCAATATCAATAATTATCCAATTCCTTTGAATTTTTCTATTTTACCTGCAATGCTGGCGTCGGATAGCTGTGCGCATTTGCCTCCATAGCTACTCATTGTCCTCGCGAGGCTGAGTGGGCCCCGAAAACATCCAAACCACAGTGAGAATTTTTTTCCACCGCCAGGATTCGAACCTGGGTCTCCCGAGTGCAAGACTAGTGGAGTGATCACTGAGGCATGGGAGCTGGTTTGTGTTACAAATATTTGGAATTATGCTACAAAATTAAACATAGGTAAAAAGTTCCTTGGGTTTCTTCGATTCTAACTTTTAGCTTTCTATTATAGACTTTTATCGGCATGTACTAAAACTAACTATGATTCTTAAAATTTTACTAACCGTTTTAGAATTTTTTCATACATACTCTATAAAAAAATTAATAATCCTCTATTACCAAACAATGGAAGAAATGAGCGGGAGTGAAACCTTGTCATTTTTTTAGTACAAATGTTCAATTCTGAATTATGTATATAATCTGCACATTTTATTCCATGGGTATTAAAATATACGCCGTCACACGGCATCCAAGTCAGCCCTGAACTCACGTAATTGGATATTTTAAGAATTACTCACCTTTATTCTTTGTGACACGATTGTAGATACACTCTCCTATACTTACATCAGTATTAACGTATCAGTATTAATACTTTATTAGCAGGAATGTAATTTGTAGTTTCTTAATTTTGTTTATTTATTTTCTAAATATTTTATTTCCTTTTGTTTAAGATAAAAAAAAAAGTAATATCTACGTAAAATATCCAATCAGTTATTATTTGTATACTCCGTGATGATGTATTCGTAAAGGTATTTCGTTACAATACCTAACTACGTAAGGAAAAAACCGCCATCAACACAGTTAGTTAGAAATTAATATGACTTGATATTAGGGACGCATAATTTTGAATCTTCTCTTGAAGAATTTTCTAAGAATTAAGTCATCTTTTTACATCACTCAGGGTGACTCTAACTTTAGATACATCTAACGTATAATAACTAGAATATACCACAGCAAGCAATGTACTGGGATTGTCTTAATTGTTAAAAATCTAGCTTATTGTTACCCGATTAGGTTTAATGGTGGTGGAATTTAGATCTGATTTTTGCAAACATTGTTTTCTCCATCAATAATAATTTTCTTCTGTTGTGCTTTCTATACTAATCTATACCTTTGCTTGGACATATTAATAACCCGTTGCCGTACTTCTTCCTAAATCCTAGAATTTATAAACATAAAATTAATTACCCTCCCTAACATCACGTGATATGAGATATAAATTTATCTTGCTTTATCAAGCCCGAACATTCTTAAAGATTACATAAAATCTTTTTTTTATTGCTTAAGAACTTTTTCAAATAGGTGTATCTCTTTTTACCGTACTCAATACATTCACTAAGTACAACAGCCAAAGTGTAAGTTTAAGACGGGTTGCCACCAAAGAGATTGTTTTAAAAATCCTTGTGTTGTTAGATGGAAAAAAAATTCTGTGTATGTGTTTTTAAAAATTCTCTGGTGGAAATCTGCCCCTAGGATCTAAGTGTTGTGTTTTATATCGATATCATTATATCGCACGGATTGCACATCGTAAACAAGATCCATGCCTTGTATGCAGGTTGTCCCAGAAGTTATGTTCACCTGCATTATTTTTAAGATGGTTCAAATGTCGAAAAAGTAAGACGTGATTCTCGTTTTTACAGAACTTCTTTAATTTACGTTCAGTTACTCAATTTAGATTTTTTAATTTGTACACAGAGGCCGAGATTCACTGCTGATTCTATCTCATTGTGGTGATGTTTTTTATCCTAGTGTTATTTCTCTGACTTTAAAGATTTCTGAATCTGATGAAAGCAACACTACCATTTTGGATCTTTCCCCGAGGCTAGCATTTCTGTTAATTTTTTTGAATCTATGTTTTTTATGTGTATATAAAATGGTTTCGCGTTAAAGCACAGAGATAAAAATAAGTGAATATTGGAGTATAAGTAATTTGGATATGAAAGAAACAAAATGTATATTTGTATTTAAGAATAAAGTGTGTCGCGGATACCGCGACACCCTTTACCGTCACGAATATACTCTAAATCTTCAAACAATAGATATAATGTCATTCTAGCAATATTTGTATCGTGCCGTAAATAATTCAGGAGAACATAACTTCTAGGACACCCTGTTTACTTCAGACACATTGAGTGCGTTCATCTTACACATGCAATGTTGAAAATGATGACAACTATTTTTTTATATTTAATGCATACGCGTGATACGAGAAATAAGATTAATTCTTATTAATTTGAAAACATATAATGTATTCAAGTGCTCCTCAATTCTACTAAGATCCAAACCACGTGGAGTACTACTGCCCATAAACAGGGTGTCTAAATAAAAGGAGCGGAGCTGAATACTTAGCGAGCGATCTCGAAAAGGCTGATTTTTTCGAATTTCTTGCTCTTTCAGCGAAGAACCTCTAAAATTACCCTTTTTGTAATAGGTTCTCAAAAATATTAGCAAATGAAATTACTTTGAAATGTGTATTTAAAACAGGACCGGAATTATTCCATGTAGAAGTTGAGCTTTTACACTGTGGCTCTGTATGAGATTAAGGTCTCAAGCTTTAATGTATATCCAGAGATGTTCATCAATGAGAAAAAAAAAACATTGTTCAAACCTCAGTGGAGCCCACATCTGGACTAGGTTTTAAAACACTGAAACACGTGTTGTTTTATTCCTTGGGGAATAAACTTGTGCCCCTTTTTTAATTTTTTGGAAAAACCAAGTGCTGTGGCAAAGCAATGGTGTACATAAGTCCAATCTCAACTTTGGAATAATTCTGTCCTATTTCGAGTAACGGTCACAAGTAAATACAAAATTGGATGGGGCGCTCCGTGGTTGATTCTTAAGGTGCCTTTCGTAAAATACAAAAATTAGAGGGAAAACCCGTTCGTTCACCAAGTGGCATTTTTGTCACTTACAGCATCTTTTTAAACAATGTTCAAGTTCAGGGCAGAAAATAGGGAGTCAAAATCAATTTTAACAGAAATATTGCCAATGGTTTTCAAATTGAGTTATTCAAAAGAGAGTCGCTTTTGAATAACTTTAGACAATAAACTGTTCTATTTTATTATAGATGTCTGCTGATCAATGGGTGCTCTTATTATTAAGTATTTACCATCAATTACAT
Organism: Pachypsylla venusta; assembly: GCA_012654025.1. NCBI lineage: Eukaryota > Metazoa > Arthropoda > Insecta > Hemiptera > Aphalaridae > Pachypsylla > Pachypsylla venusta. Next base: position 13,307,461 of record CM022874.1, on the reverse strand, counting down.
TTGTAATTGATCTGCAGGGTGTTCCTGATTTTATGTTAATCTCTATTTTCTTGACCATTCACTTGTTGTTGTTTTTAATTTGCGGTTTTTATAAAATTTGCGAAAATATATCATCCTTAGGATTTTCAAAAATCGAAAGAAAGAAAAATAGGAATCTCGGGATCCTAAATATAAAAACATTATGCCTAACAAGTAAGTAATATGTGTGACGAACACACATTTGAAAATATAAAAATCAAAAAAAGNTTTTAAAAAAAAAAAAAATGGATGTTGACATAATGGATGGACCACCTTGTACATATAATTGTATGTTTAGAAGAAGAAAAAAATTGCTTAGCTATTTTTTTTCTCAAAAATCGTTTATTTCGTTTTCGATTCTGAGTTGAAATTAAGGATTATCAAAATCTCTTGGTTTTTGAGTTCGTAAAAACTTAAACTAATCTCTTTGGTTGAGGAAAAAATCAAGGCTTAAGCTACGTCGACATTTTTACGTTCATGTCTTATTGAAAATTTGATTTCTTTAAAGGGTATGTCCCAGAAGTCCTTACCAATTGATTATAACTTTTCAAAGAATGCGATTTTTTTAGTTTTAATTGTTTCCAAAGTTAGAGATGTGTCGTCTTGACGAAATGGCGTGATGTGTCGTCTTGACAAAATGGCGTCACACTCCAGGTTCAAACGTTTTTCTTTTTTTAAAAAAAAAAAAAATAGAAAATTAAGTCTAAACAAAGATAAATTGGGATATATGTCAAGTAAAACCATATTTAAGACCATTCGATTTTTATTTTGTCGACGTGTAGCGTATAGTGTAATCACTTTTACAACACGCGGCAGTGGGAGTCTTAAGCAATAGATCAGCTGTAATTTTTTATTATTTTATTGTTAGTTTTTTTACGTATATGTAATCACTTTTACGACACTCGGCAGTGGGAATCTTAAGCAATAGATCAGCTGTATTTTTTTTATTATTTTATTGTTAATTTTTTTACGTATAGCGTATAGTGTGATCACTTTTACGACACGCGGCAATGAGAGTGTTAAGCAATAGAGCAGCTGTAATTTTTTATTATTTTATTGTTAGTTTTTCGACGTATAGTGTGATCATTATTTTGACACAAGGCAGTGAGAGTGTTAAGCAATAGAATAGCCGCAAATTTTATCATTTTATTGTTAGTTATTTATAATATTAGATCAATGTAAGAGAAAGATATTTTTTTGTCGAAACAGCAATCGAAAAGAAAAAGTTTCCAATAGATTTGAAAAGAAATAGGAACATTATTCATTTTGGATACTGTTAGTATAATGTTAATTATTAATTAGTTTTTGGGCTGAAATTTTCGATGTCGAGTTTTCAATGTCAAAACACGTTTTGTTGTCCCCAGAACCCAATTCTCGTTTTTCAATTCACCCGTAGTTGTCACAATGACTGGATTCTACATTTTGAATAAAAAAAATGATAAATTCAGTTCTGAACATCATTATGTATATGTACCTACCTCCTCCTTTCTATTGACCGACCATAGTGAACTCCTTAACAATGGAGTAAAATCCAAAATACGTGTATCGAATAATATTTTAAAATTGTAGAACATAAAGACAACTGTTTTTCATAATTTTCATTTACTCGTATTGTTACGTATAGGTACATTTCTCGGTACGGAAAATATTTTCTGTAGGTTATTAGTGTTGGACACACTTAATATCCGTGAATCTTATAATTCGATCATTTTCATCATGATGTACCTATTTGATGATCCCCTTTTTATTCCAAAATTTTAACTAGAATACTGAGCCATAACTTATTGACTATAGCCAGCTAGCACGCCTCTCCCCTTATCCGATCACGTTTTTATAATAATATTCATATAATTACTAGTTTCTTTTGGTTATTCTTAGTAGAAAATACTGATTTTAAAATATGGACACCATGACGAAAATTACAGCTCTGGAGTATGGAAAAATTAAACTGAAAGTTTATGTCCCACCTACACCGTGCTTTGCGTCTCTAATGGGTTAATTAGTATATTGTATAGGTATACAGGGTTTGCACTTTTTAGTTGTCCCATAGGATTTTACATGGAAATTTCAACTGGCACATCCTCCCAATATGTCACAAAATAGAAACGATAGTGATTTTTGTTGTAATTTTTAACGAGAATTCCAATGAAACTATTATCACGAACCTACGGATCTGGACTTAGAACCTATATGGTGGACTAAGGTTCCTTCAAAGAATAATGGTTTCTTTACAGTGCAGATGGTTTGTTTTTTTACCATCCTATATGTTCTTCTCTCATCGATTTCTGGACGCTAATAATTATAATTTTTTAGCTACCCTATCAAATCGTAGCCCCACCACACTCCGCTAATAGCATACCTAAGTAATCAATGGCTCTGCGCTTTATTTTATTTTCAATTTGATGACACTAAATCACGCATCAGTTATAATTTACTTTTTAGGTAAGTTGTATCGAGATTTTTTTTCCCCTTGCACGTGACAATAATAAAGAGCCATGGATCACTTAGGTAAGTCATTAGCGGAGTGAGGGGGGCTGAAACATAGCACTTATTAGCGTCCTGAAACCAAAGAGAGAAGAAGATATAGGATGACAAAAATACTCGATCTGAAAAAATAATTCCACCTTCCACTGAGGAAAATCCACCTCGGGCGAAAATCGAACTTTCTATCTCGAATTCAAGAGACAAGTGTCCTTACTAGACTAGCAAGCAAGACTGTTTCGATTCACTTTGATTAAACAAGATTTCATTAAACGAAAAACAGGAGATATAACAAACACTAAAAAAATCCATGCATTTAGATGACTCGAACCCACGCCCTTTGTATTACTAGGTATGTAGGTCACTGTTATTTTAGGCAACACAGTTTCTGATAATTGAGGAAATTACAATTTTAAAAAAGTAGGTTTCTACATAATTTTTTTCTCAAATTATCAAAAGTATTAACCATTATACTGTGAAGGAACCTTAGTGTCCACTCTATCGGTTCTAAGTCCAGAACCGTAGGGGGAAAAGCTCACATCGCAAATAAAAATCTAATTTTACAGGCTGCTCAAAAGTATTTCAATTTCATTTAAAAAATAAAAAGAGCGAGGTATATAACAAAAATTATATTTATCAAAAAGCAGATAAACGTTGGAATTACAGAATGCAGTGGGTCAGTTTAACCGACTCAATACACGAATACATATTAATTGAAAATGACTAGACTATGGGTGACAGAAACAAAAATGGCAAGAAAGGATAGAACATGTAGTGAAGCAAACACGAAAAAAATACACAATAAAAACTTACAAAAAGGAATACATTTTAAAAATACAGTTAATCAGCAACCGAACTATGCAGGGTGTATCAGCTAAGTAGTAATATCCAAATATAAATTGTAGAAGAGAAAAAATAAAATGGGAAAAATACTCGATATTTGGGTCGATTTTTATAATCTGCTAAATAATACCAAAATAATGAAAATCTATGGAATAGTTTTCGAACAAATTAAAAATTAAATGGTCGCTATTTTGTTAGGTCATTATTGTGAAAATGTTGTATATAATAAATCTTTTTAGTGTAATGTATATTTTAATTCTTTTCTTTTTTTAATCGGGAATTTAGTGAAGATGTGGCGGGCGGATGATGGCTCATACCGAAAGTTCAACGTTTTCTTCTTTACAATTTAATTTGGGTATTGCCAGTAAGCTGAAACACCCTGTAGTTTGTACATCACACTCGAAGACAGATTGTTCAGCTTAAGCACAATTATTGATTTGATGATTATTGTAATGACGGACGTGTTTTATATTTTTACTTAATCAGAGGCTTTTTCCGTTTTGTGTTACAGCAAAAGACACCAGACCTTTTTAGTAACCCCAAAAACTATTGATTTTGAACGAAACACTACAACTTAGTAGGTATTGAATTTAATACGAGAAGATTCAATGCCTTGCCTGATGTTAATTTTTGTAAGACACATTTCATTGGAAATTAAAATGATTTTCTTCCTCTAACTTATCAGCCCGGCCTCGATTACACATGTTGATTAAAACCCAATTTTTCAGTTTAATTGTTAAATAATTTGTTTAAGGTAAATGCAGTCTGCTAGGTACATAATTCTCGTATAAAGGTATATATTTTACATATGTGTCCGAGAAATCAGAAATTAGTGTTGATAACCACACGCAGTAAGGTTTGGATTTTTATAAAACCAAATACCTATCATCCTTGTTAATTATTAAGATTCTTTTCAAATATATTAGTTAAATTTGATTTAACTAACTGTTAATGTTAATTAAAAAATATCTGGAAATTTAAAATGTCCCTTGAGACTCGTGATTAAAAGATCAAAATTATTATTTTATTTCCTTTTGTATTAGTATTTAGACGCAGCATACTTAATTATTTTTAAAATTTATTATTATTTTCGTCTTCTTTTTATTTATTTAAACACAGTTAACACACGATTTTTTTTTTTTTTTTTTTTTAATCCTTTCGAAAAACTGAAGAGCTTAGGGAATACGCACGTCGTTGTAAAAAAAAGCTCATATGATTTTTTTTTTTAATATATTTATAAAAGCATTTGTTTTGTCTTTTCGTACAAGAATCGTTTTTTTTTTTTTTTTTTTTTTTTTCTTATTTTTTTTTTTTTCAAAGAAAAGGAGCTCCCATTTGGGCTGTTGTATTGGAACAGACAACNTTTATCTCTGTACGGATCTTAACATAAAGAAGGTTTTTTAAAAATACCCCAAAATTGTAGCAAGTAACTAAAAAATGCTAGTGAATTACTAGCAAAAGGAGAGGGTTTTAAGAAACTCGTACTACGGAGATTCCTTTGTCTCCTAATTTAACCTCAAAACACGCTTGGAATATGTCATCCACACAAAAATACGGTTTTTTTCTTTAAAAAACCGAATTAAAAGCGTTTGGCACGAGAGAAATACACTTCATTATGAAATATGGACAGATAGAGAAAATATAGACAGGAATACAGTATAGAACGTATTACCATCATCATCTACAAACGTTTTTTGATGCTCTGGGACCCCCTCTACCGTTCAAATCACGAGAGTTAAGACAACGTAACTCCCAAAAAACGTTTGTAGATGATGATAGCATTCTTTTCTACGTTCGTAAAAAGTATTTCAATATTAAAGAGTATTTCAATACATAACAGGACAGCAATACGTACTGTTATGTATTGAAATGTAAGAGCGACAACGTTGCCTATCTTTCTGCCAATATTCAAAAACAAAGGGTGAAATGTTTCATGTTACCTTTTTTCAATGACATGGAACTGTGTGCCAAAGGCTTGTGGACGGATTGACATGTTTATTTTTTTGTTTGAAATAATTAGCAATATTTTAAGTGTGCCTAAATTAACTGTGTTTAAAATTTACTTGTGCCATGAGTTTGCTATTTGTTTATATAAAAATATTTTTAATAAAATTTGAAATGAAATCCTTTTTGTCAACATATTGTCTTTCTTTTATTATGTGGAGTAGAAGTTGTCGAGTTAAAACTATGTCTCTGAAAAAAATATTAGTAGGAGATTCAGATTAATTTCTGGCTACTGTCTTTTATTTTATTTTCTGGTATCATTGGTTGAACACGCACGATATTAATCTGAAATTGAAACATCAAGAACAAAAATTTTTTTTCATTTAAAGGTATATGTGTTAATGGATTTTGCCACATTTTAGAATAAAGAGAGGTATTCTCAGACGGATTCGTCCACTCTACATATGGCAATGACTCCAAACTAACATGGGGGAAAATATTCTTATAATTTGTTACGTTCAGTTGATTAGCAAGAGAATGAATGTAAAACTCGTTGAAATGACTCCCAGGAATTGCAGCAAACAATCTGTACTGGATTTTCTTTTCTACTTTCTTTCTTTCACATTCTGTTAAGATGGATGAAAGTTTTTTACTTAAACGTTGCATTGACACAGAACCGAGCTCATAGGTGAAGAAATCTTCAGCTTTTGTATATCTGTAATTAACATAAATACAAACAAGGAGTGTTAATTCAGTTAAATTAAGATTTTTTAAGCCAGCTTCTATGGGTCGTTGAATGCACCTCTTCCCGTAAATTCACTGTAGTCAAGCAATGTCCAACGAGGTTTTGGGAGACCCACTAAGTAAAAAAATGTCCATGGTGGGGTTCACCAAAATCGGACAAGGGTAGCATTAGGGTAGCTAGTTTGTAAATCCCCCGTTTCGAATGAACAAAGAGAAGAAACGTGAACCAAAAAAATATGCATATCAACCAGCAACTTTACCATGCTGAATACACCAGATCCCGTCAGATGACTTAAGTTTATTAAAATTGGACAATCGACTAGCTATGATTGATGGAAGCAGAACGGCGCGGCGGAAGAAGCTTTACCCGGACAAGTGAGAAGATGCTGTTGGTAGTAACAAAATGAAAGTCTAAAAAGACCGTCGAAAGGGAGAAAAGGGGGAATCCTCCAGGCTAGGAGTGGAGAACTATCGATATTTTCGACTCCCGGTCACTATTGACAATCGATTGGCCGGTATCAATATTTCGCTATAGTTTTTTTCCCTTTATTTGAGGCAGAATACAAATGGTTATCCTTCAAATTTTTGACATTTGACATGTCTAACTCTGGGGGCCTGTAAATTCATAAGTTTTTAGTATAAACGCTGGAAAAAATTAGGGAAGTAAGCCCGGAATAATTACTCTGACAAATGAATGAAATTTGTTCAACATAATTAGCTTTTGGAATACCCTTTGTACCGAATATTAAACAGTGCCACCTACTATACTTACTCTCTCCCCTGCTTGTCTTTGTAGAAATTTGTTCTATAACGTGGAATACCAAGCATTGCCATGGGCATAGAGTACATGTATGATGTCACAAGGTGTATATCGGTGGCCGGTGGTTTTGTCTGAACTTCATTTGCAAACGCCTTCACTAAATAGAAGATTCCTCCCTGATGAGTAAACCCGAAGAATAGATAGAGAGTCACATTGGTGAAAAGCCAAGCTAAAAACAGTATCTCGGTTACTTTATTTAAAAATCTTGATCCTACTCTATACACAATCACATATGATCCATTGATATTCTCCAACACACCCGGGCGGAAGGTTATGTCATTTGCATAGAGGTATACCAGGGGAAGAGTTATTGGTATCAGAAATCTGGCCTCTTGATGTGGAAATATTGAAAGGAGAGCTACCGGGCATATCACCGACAGTAACATTAGAGTATCCACAGACTGCATCCTAGGTAGTGCACGCCATTGTCCTCTTATTATCCTGTAAATTTAATAAAATTAATTAGTGTCCCATTGTGTTTTCATTTTTAAAAAACGAATTTTTTACTGAACCAATTATTTATGACGTTGGATACACCAGTTCCCCTTCAGATCACTTAAGATAAGAAATATTGGACGTGGTATATACTCGGATGGGAGTCCGCCATAAAATAAAAATAAAGTTTCCACATGAGTTTTATTTTTGCAAATTTTACATAGAAATAGAAGAGATGTACATTCTCAACTCTAAAATGCTACATCACAGCATTCCATTCAGAGAAGATTGAGTATACAGTTACTTCCAAGGATCGAGCAAAATATATAATTTTCGAAATTGAATTTTGGACTACGTTGCAATTTACCAATATTTTATTTATGCAGCCTCAGTAGCTCAGTTGGTAAGAAGGACGGATTCGTAACAGTCGTACTAAAAAAAAAAATTAGTAATAACATGGGGAAGTGCATTGTGACAAAGCAGTAGCTTTAACACAAATAAAATTCCTTATTATTATTTTATTTATAACAATGTCAATAAAATAAATGTTCACGCCATTCTTCTTAATATTTCTCAGTACGGTCGGCATCGGTTAGATGGAACCTATAAGCTTCAGAGTAGAACGAAAGCGTTAAGTGGCGATTTTTTTAAAAATAGGCCACAAAGCAATATCCATCAGAACACGTATTATGGCATCCAACGAAAATATAAAACCCTGTTTGGTGATTATGGTACTATTCCTTTATGGCTGATTTATGCTTGTCAATATTTACAACGCCACAGGGATTTTTATATCACAAACTGACTTCATGCTACAACTGTGCACCAATTCATCTATTGTCTTGACTGCCTCCGAAATGCCGACATTGAAGAAAAAATTAAACTTTAATTCGGGTCTTCTAAATACAAAAGACAACGGCTTTACCAGAATGTATTCCCGCCACAGTACTGGAGTTGCACGCCTGGCGTGTTGAGTATTCGGATGGCAGTCGGCAGTCCGCTCGGGGACACTAAGTATTATTGAATTTTCGGTATGCACTCAGCTTTGTAAGGGCAACTGAGTAGCTGTTGTTGATCGCAGCAAAACAACAAAAGACGCTATACATTAGTAGTTGTAAGAATAGGGTGCTTCCAAAAATCGGCAAGCTTCTCAAAAAAATCACACAGACTGAGGTCCTTTGTTACGCCAAGTCTATATAGATCGATCATACTTACTTAACGACTAGGTGAAAAACAGAGATGAAGCCCACTAAAGCCAACACATTGTACAGCAGAAACAAGTTGAATAAATGCGTGAACCGGGAATGTAAACCATGTTGCGCCAAATTTTTCGAGTTTATATTATATCTAAGAAAATTGTAAGGAGTTACGGTGAAACTATAACTGAGGTGAAAGTTATTCTCAAGTAACTGAATTAAACTGACTTTTCCATAGTACAACGATTCGAAAATTATGCACAGACATGTCAGAGGAACAATAAAGAGCACAAGCCATAGGATTCTCATGTGAAAATGATACAGAGTTACATCTTTTCTTCCAATACTTCGATACAACCAGAAAAACACCGGTGGTAGTGCAAAACAGATAAAGGTAGGCCGATTGAAAACACCCAAAACCAAAATAAGAGAAATTACGAAGGAACCTTTGTATTGGTACGAAGGCAATCTTTTCATTCGGCGAGCCAATTGAATTTTTTCTCGCATATTTTCAATTTTCAAAAATTTGGCGTTTAATTTCTCCCATGCGAAAATTGCCTGAAAAGAAAATAAATAACAATATGCAAATATTATATTAAAATTACAAATATAGCCGTTCCCGTTTTGGTAGTCATGATTTTCCACACAAATATCGGAAATTCGATGGTAGCTTGAAAACGCACCGCAAAGTTTTAAAGTTCCATATTTTTTCTGGGGTCCCAAATTATGTTTTTTGTGGGAAGGGGGTCCATTTCCGTAATTTTTTCAAAAATGTATTACTCTGGGGAAAGTTTTATTCAAGATTTCAAATTTGCTCCTCCTGGATTCTAATTCAGCACTTGAATAGACCCAAATTCCTAAATATTCCTTGAGTTTCAGCTAAAATTAATCTTGACGGTAAAAGTATGTGTATATTTCTTCCGCGTCCTCACAATCGAGAATGTCGGAACAGTTGATTTTGAAAGGAACTTCTTCAAGCTTCGCCAATTATCATTAGTTAAATTATACCCACTTGACTGCTTATTTGTTTCCCTGTAATTGAACAATGATTTTATCAAGCCAACGTTACTGACATATACTCACATAATTTGTCACATACATGCATTTGACCACATAATAGAGGAGAAATGACACAAGCGCCATTTCAACAGTATTAGAGAATGTGCGCGTTGCATAGACTAGCATGACATAGGACAGAGAGAGAATCATCAGCCGCTCTTTATAATCTTCACCTTCCATTTTGCATATTCTGAAAAAAAAAAATTTACAAATAAAATAAGAACATTTTGATATACTTTTGTAGGCCTTGTAAAAAGGTTCATGTCTTCTTAGATTACTGGTCATTCTGCACGCCAAGTAACAAGGAAGAACATTTTGATATACTTTTGTAGTCCTTGAAAAAAGGGATATACTTTTGTAGTCCTTGAAAAGGGATATACTTTTGAAGTCCTTGAAAAAAAAGGTTCATGTCTTCGCAGATTACTGGTCATTCTGCTCGGCAAGTAACAAGGAAGAACATTTTGATATACTTTTATAGTCCTTGAAAAAAAGGAATATACTTTTGTAGTCCTTGAAAAAGGGATATACTTTTGTAGTCCTTGAAAAAAAAGGTTCATGTCTTCGCAGATTACTGGTCATTCTGCTCGCCAAGTAACAAGGAAGAACATTTTGATATACTTTTGTAGTCCTTGAAAAAAAGGAATATACTTTTGTAGTCCTTGAAAAAGGGATATACTTTTGTAGTCCTTGAAAAAAAAGGTTCATATCTTCGTAGATTACTGGTCATTCTGCTCGCCAAGTAACAAGGAAGGCGTGAGTTTATTTTTCTTTTAATTTGGCTTAACGTCTCTTTAACATCTATTGGTCATTCAAGACGGGGGTTTTACCCTTCATTCGCTGGAAACTTGCAAACTAGCTACCCACATTGACCTCACCCAGCCTGGGTTGGGCCAGAAAAAGAGCCAGCATCACGAGGGCGCGAACCCGCGTGGACAACCACATGATACAACCTCGCTGGATGTTGCTTAACTTCAGTGATCTAACGAGAACAGATGTATTCAACGTGCCATAGATTCTGGCTAGTTTAATTTTAGCCGAGTCTCAAACATGAAATTTAAATCACATATTTTTTGAGAATTGATAAAAATGAATGATTAGTCAACCTAACTACTAACCTATAAAGACTGAAGTCTGTGATATATGATAAAAGACAATACACCAGGCGCGGTACAAGATATAAGATATAGGTATCTACAGATCTCACATCCATCATCTTCATTCCTCCTTTTAGAAAAATCAAAGGTACTCCTAATATTAAATATGGTATCGTAATACTTCTCAGTGGATAAGATACTTTGAATTCCCATGGTCGCCGGTCCTCCAAATTCAATATATCACCTAGAAACAAAGTAAACCGAATTAGTAATGTCACATTTACTGTATTTAGACCGAAAAAGGGTGTTACTTCAAAAATATTTGTTCGAAATGATAAAAAAAAATCTCCATTTTAGGCCCGGTATATTGATTTGTCTCAAAAAACATTACAAATTTTTGATCTGATGGGAGACCGAATCCAGAACTTTCTAGGAGCGAACTGCATATGAGCGCACTCGGAAACAGTCAACGAATCCGATAGTCGGGAGTTATATAAATAAATTTCACATTGCTATAAACTGCATCAATCACTGGATCAAATCTGAAATAGATTGGAACCAATGTATACATAAAACTCGCGAGCCTTTTGAGGCTTTTCAAAACAAAGAAGAAAAAAATTGGCGTGGACATCACACAACTTTTCTTATCTATAAAAAAATCGAGGCGTGTACAGACTCTTAAAAATCGCTAAAAAGCGGTAAAACTTGTTAAGAGTAGATTCGATTTCAACCAAATGTGTCATTTCCATGCATAAAATTGATATAAATAGGTACCAAGCTCTTTTAAGCTCTAGCATTTACCGATCTCTTTTTAGGTGGGAACCGCTAAAATCTACCGCCAACGGTAGATCACGCTGCAGCCAAAGGTGTCTATGCGCAATCAATGCATAAAGGTAATATGAATAGGCAACAAATTTGAAGCTCTAGTTCTTCTTCTAGTTCTTTTTAGGCGAGATTAATTAAAGTCGCTAAAAAGCGGAAAAACTCGCCAACAGTAACTTCAATTTCAATCAAAAGCTTCGTGATTCGTTCCAGGCTTAAGCTTGACGTACATATAAAATTTCAAGTCTCTAGCACTTTCCGTTTTTGAGGCATATTTTTTACAGACACACACACACACGAACCAATGGCTGAAACACGAGATTTGGGCTCTGGGGTACCCAAAACGCGACATCGAAAATTTCAGCCCAATACAATACTGTCCTTTTTATAGGATAAGGAAAGTAAAAAATAATAAGCTGCAAATGCATTCAATGAATATTTCTTCCGATCTGATCCGACAACTACCGATTATCGAACAACATCGGAAGAAAAACAAAGAGAAAGATCACACCCTATCTGATGACCGATCAAACATCTTTGATGGAAAATGTAAAGCGAGAAAATACGGTAAAATACCTAAAAGATAATTCTCGCCTGTGGGGTGAGAAATGAATTCTACCAAGATTCGGATATTCAATGTCACCTGTGAAAGAAAAGTCCTCTTTTATTCTGTCTAGTACTTCAAGAATTTCGCTTTTTAAACATTGTCTTTATCAACTACGGTAAAATACCTAAAAGATAATTCTCGCCTGTGGGGTGAGAAATGAATTCTACCAAGATTCGGATATTCAATGTCACCTGTGAAAGAAAAGTCCTCTTTTATTCTGTCTAGTACTTCAAGAATTTCGCTTTTTAAACATTGTCTTTATCAACTACGGTAAAATACCTAAAAGATAATTCTCGCCTGTGGGGTGAGAAATGAATTCTACCAAGATTCGGATATTCAATGTCACCTGTGAAAGTAAAGTCCTCTTTTATTCTGTCTAGTAATTCAAGAATTTCGCTTTTTAAACATTGTCTTTATCAACTACGGTAAAATACCTAAAAGATAATTCTCGCCTGTGGGGTGAGAAATGAATTCTACCAAGATTCGGATATTCAATGTCACCTGTGAAAGTAAAGTCCTCTTTTATTCTGTCTAGTAATTCAAGAATTTCGCTTTTTAAACATTGTCTTTATTAACTTCAGTTTTCGTTATACAGGGTGTAACAATTTTTGGTTTTGAACCACACTGGCTCCGCCCCTGATTATTTTTTTGAAAAAACAAAAACGGGAATATTACTTATTTTATTGGCACTTTTATTTTTCAAAAAAATATTTGTACCATTCCATTTAAATTTCCCGAGAAATCGACTCTTTGTGTCAAAAAAAGCCACTTCCGGGATTCGAACCTGGATACTGATATTACCATTCGAATGGCCATGGGCCCTTTTCTCTCCCTAGAAACAAACAGAATTCCAAAATTCCAAGCGGTTCAAAAGTTATGGGCACCGGGCAGGACTTCTGGGACATACTGTATATGTACCTACTTGTTAGGTAGTTTATGTATAAAGGGTTAGGCCGTAAATAAAACAAATCATTATTATTATAATTCTTGCATTTAACACGGTAATCGCACAGGTAAGGAAATAGTAAAAATCCCTCCCCTAGAATTATCCACACTGCCCTCACATTTCCAGTAAAAGCCCGCACAAAAAGTATTAATCAGAGTCACTTATGTTGACTTCACCATCAGTCCACTACAAATGATGTCAATGGATCTGATATTCGGTAGTTATTGTATTGGATAAAAATATTACGTGGTCACTAAAACAGCTTTTATCGAATGTTGTCAAACAAACCTCCCTATAGGATTACACCGTTCAGTAAAAAAATATTAAATTTAAAAAATTTGGTACCTAGGATAACTTCGGTACTTTGAAAGAACTCGTCAGGGTGCAAGTACCCAGTCTGGGGTATAATAGTTAGTAATAACCGAAAGAACGCTGAAACGAAATAAGCGAGCAATTCCGAATCCGATTTCTTAATCCTCTCGATTATATTCATTATGGTCATTCTGCAATAATTATATCATAGAGGAAACATCGAGAGAATCTGAAACATAGAAAAAAATCTACATGAAAAATTGTGCACCCATCGATAGGGTGGTCCAGCTTTTGTCCCTGAACTCAAAAAACATTAATTTTTTTGAAAAATGAATTCAAAAACATCAAATGAAAGCTTACATTACAATTTATACCTATTCATTAATAGGTATAATACACTTTGGGAAGAAAAAAAACATTATGGCAATACTTTCTTGCACATTCTTGCAATCGATGTAAGACTGACTACCTTCCTATATTATATCATGGGAATATTTAATTATATAAGGAACTTAATTATATTACATAGAGCAATTATTGCCAATGTTCTAGGGGGTCCATGTCAATTATTAACCTCAAGATTAGATGTATGATAATTTAAACTTTAGGAGCAGGCAGTAACTTATTCAGACCTGGAGTCTCATAAATCTGGGTATTATCGTACTCTATGATGCCACCTAATGATGATATTCTCTCTTTTTTCCTAATATTGCGTTCAGTGGGGTAATGGTTTCTTCCTGGGCCTCCCCCAAGGCCGCGAAGAGAAAATCCGGGCCCGGGACTGAAAAGTTACGGGCCCCTATATAAAAATCCATGAATCCTCAAAAGCAAATACCTAACCTAAACATTAAATATAATTATCCAAGATGTATAATATAAACTAATTATGTTAAATTACTTCTATTAATAACAAATCATGAACAATGAATCAAATCAATCAAGTTTTAAACTGTATATACTAGGTAATCGGGGCTTAACCTTGGAATTTCGGGCCCCTCCGAAATACCCGGTCCGGGGGGATTTCTCCATCAGTGGGCCTGGCCACCCCACAAGGATTATCGTGGGACCATTTATTTTTAAAAACTATAACCATGTTTTGAAGTGTAGGTCTTGTGAGACTCCTGTCAGGTGCAAATACAGGGCTCTTCAGGAGGGGGAGGAAGATTACAGTCGGCTATTAACGATTTACCGACAAGAATCATGTACTCTAGATAAGAACACTGATTTTCCTGTCTCCGGAGGGGGGATTGCCCTTATCGGATATCCCAGCCCCTGTATCCGTTACCAAGTCCTACGAAAGTATTTGATTAGCTAATGCATATAAAGACTCCCTTCAACCATCTCATTAAGGATAAAATGTCTGCATCATTCGTAAAAGGACAAAAAAATTGTAAAATGGTGGCTATGAGCAGTTTAGCAGTTTTAAAACTCACCCGCTCCCAGTGAAAGTATTTTCTACCTACACTTCTAGAATGTCAGGATCTCACTGTAAAGAGTTTGAAATAGACAATTCAAAAGCATCAAATGAAAGCTTACATTGCAATTTCTACTATTCACTAAATATATACTTTGGGAAAAATGAACATTATGCCTGTACTTAAGACCTTAAGAGGCATTTATAGAAATAAAAAAAAAACATGAAACATTAATTCAAAAAATCAATACCTATTTCACTATCGGAAGTGCATCTGTGCATAGAGCATCCATAACGAATAGGTGCATCTGTGCATTTTGCATTGAACAGTTTATGCACAATGCACAGTCAAACGCTTACGGGGAGCAGCTAAGGGTAGAATTTTTTTAGATATTTTTTTGAGGAATATTGATATCTGTGGGAATAGTCGTTAAATTAAATTCGGGTCACTTATTATTATTGATAAATTTTGGGTCTTATAAAGCTATCTCCACTGAGGGGTCCTTAAAATATTCTCACTCGAGAGCTGTGATAACTACCGAACTCTACCAAATCTCATTCAAATAATATTTACTCTAGGGAGCTGCGACAACAGCCGAAGGCTGCAAATCTAATTCATATAATATTTTCACATTAGAGCTGCGACAACAGCCGAAGGTTGTCAAAGGTAATTTAAAAAAATCCACTATAAAGTTGCTACAAAAGACGAAGGCTGCCAAATCTAATTGAAATAATATATTCCCTGGAGATCTGCGATGGCAGCCTTTGGCTGTTGGAAAGAGCATGGTGGAACAACAAGGAAATTAATGGCCATATAACAAGACACTTAATTAGTCCCATTATCAAGAATATTTTCACTTGAGAGTTGTGATAAAAGCCGGAGCCAGCCAAATTCCTAAAATAAAGAAAGATAAACTTTGTACTTTATTAAATTAATTTATTTGTATTTTATTTAAGGCGTAAATTGCACGTTAAATACACCAGATTCGTTTTTCTGTAGGATCACTGAGGTTAAGCAACGTCCAGCGAGTTTTTACTTGGTGGGTTACCACCCAAGGTACAAACTCTCGTGATCCTGACCAGCTGAGATTAATGTGGGTGCTGGTTTGTAAATTTTCTCTTTGTATGAAGGTACAAAATAAGGAATGAAAAAATTAAAAGTTCAACTTGAAACAATTTATTGCCAAAAATGACGCTTTATTACGAAAAAAGACCGGTAATTGATACTTCTAAAACAGCAAACTTCTGGTTTATGCCCATTATAACCACTAAAAAACAGAAATTGAGAAGTGCCACTTCGGGATGATCTGGAAAGCTACAATCGATAGAAAGTTGTTCCACATTATAAAAAATAATATGGTGGGGTAAAATATTATTTTTTAGGTACTTTCTATATACTTATAAAACGCAAAGCTCAGTTGTTATACTGACGTACTGACTGATAATCAACGTAGCTCCACGATGGCTAAACCTAGAGACTTAAAATTTGGCACAAAGATCTCTTTTAGTCTGTGGGTGCCTAACAGAAAGAAGAAAAAAAACAACAGTTCAAGTGGAAGCAAGTTACTGCCAAAAATGACGTTTTAAAGCCGGTTTCTTTGCAATTTTTTCTGGTCAAACCAGACATGACCGAGAATGGACCCCCCTAATAGTAAGTATATACTTCCCCCCAATGTTGACGTTTTTTTTTTTATATCAGTTCTTTTTTAATTATTGTTGTGACGCACGTCTTTCTTTCATGAATTTTTTTGGGGGGGGATTGAAGATTGAAGTAACATCACTTGACCATCAACTTAAACCTGGTAGATCGAAAAGGGCCCGACTTAGGGGAGAACGGTAGGGTGGGATTTTTCCTCGAACAAGGGAAAAATCCCACGTTCAAAATATTTTTCCCCTTTAGGGGAAAAAAAATTGCTTAAGCAATAAAGGCATGGCCATAAAAACGTTTCCTAACTTTTCGAGGGGGTTAAAATATGTCAATAAAGCTAACAAGTAAACATAAAAAGTTAAAAACAAAACAAAAAAGAAGTGGAAAAAATAAAAATATGGTTGGTGGGATTTTTCCCGCGATGTGTCACGCCGCACGCGACAAAAATCCCACAACTATGGGACCCTAC
>CM022874.1:13264911-13290179 GCA_012654025.1 Pachypsylla venusta | reverse complement strand
TTAAGCTAGATTCTGCTGGAAAGGTAGGGATGTTGATCATGTTGTCCTATTTCTGGACAAATTATAGCCTCAAGAGTCAAGACACCAAAAAAGTTGGTTTGGGCCATTGGTATTTGCGTGTGTCCGTCTGTAAACAGGATATCTCAAGAACAGTAATAAGAGCTATTTAATTATAGAGACTTGAAATTTGGTATGCAAGTTACTTTTATATACATAATATTATGTAGGTATACCACATGCTGCACGAAACTTTTGATTAAAATCGGCCGCAGACCCGCAATTGCGACTGTTAAATAAATAAATTTAAAAAAAATGATGATATAAAATGTTAATAAATGTAATATAACTAGGGCTGAATAGTCCCATTATTCCTGCAAAAAGCACAATTATTATTATTATGTGGTTATCCGAAATCTCAATTTGATAAACTCTCTGCCTCAGCTGGGGTTCGAACCCACGTCCTCTGGATTACCAGTCCGACGCTCTGACCACTAAGCTACCGAGAGTACCTTCACACCAGATTTTTTTCCCTGCTGCCTAAACGGGAAAAATATTTTGAACGAGGGATTTTTCCCTTGTTCGAGGACCCCACCGTTCTCCCCGAAGTCATACCACTGTCTTCATTGGTGCGCACTTGTTTTGTGTAACTCAGACACGACTCCAAGCAGAAATCTAGGGCCGCCAAAAATACAAAAAAAAATTCTTGTAGAAGCTACCCATAATAATTCATTTTGATAAGTTCCTAGTTCTGAGTTCTGAAAACTGAAAACAGTGAACATATTTATTTTATGTCTGTTTTACATATGTTTTAACTAACTCAGTAAACTTACTTTCTTATTTTTTATTATTCATATTGAAAAATGGCAGCACGTGAAGAAGTAAAAAGAGTAAGCGCTGAAGAAGAAGAGAGTTTTGCAACTGGACCACTTTCCATTCTGACTGATTCTGTTAAAAACAATACTCAAGTTCTTATTAATTGCAGAAACAACAAAAAATTACTCGGCAGAGTTAAAGCATTTGATCGTCATTGTAATATGGTTCTAGAAAATGTTAAAGAAATGTGGACGGAAAATCCAAGAGCCGGTAAAGGTAGAAAAAAATCGAAACCTGTTAACAAAGATAGATTTATCTCTAAAATGTTCTTACGGGGAGATTCAGTGATTTTGGTTCTAAAAAATCCATTGGCTCTCAAAAATTAAATCAAAACAAAGTTTTTAAATTTTGCAACATTTTTTTTACACATTTTGGAATTTACTATTATGGTTAAAATTTACATTAGCGTCCCAAGTTCTCCTATGTTAAAATCACTTTAGAATTGATAATTCCACATTGCCGAATCGATAGATCAAGTTTTATTGATATTTTTGTCCATTTTAACGAGACATGGTCGTATACAATCTACAATCAAATTAGCACACAGTTTTTTCCTGATACATCTGTCATAGAATGTTTTTGCGGCCATGAAATGCTGAAATTAACACTAATCCATGTATGGTGTAGTTGGGTTACCTTCCTATGTGATAAGAAGAAGTGTATAATCTAAAATAATTTACCAGGAGAAGTCAATGAAAACTTTTACCATTATTTAGAATTGTCAAAAAATAGTAATGTAACTAATTGTTTTTATTGGTAGATGTCTTTACTACATACTGATAGCAAGCATTCCTAAAAAGATCTATCTTGTGAAGAAAACAAATCGCTAAACGAGCAAGCATTTGACTTAATCGAAATTTCGAGTAGCTGTCTAAGACATCAAACTTTATATTTAAAATTATACGTTCTGCCCCATGAATTTATTTAATTTAGACACTGCTAAATTTATATTTAAAGAATTGTTATTATTTAGGTTTATGAAACTATTTTTGTGAGCATCACAGCATTACAAATTACACGGACCTATAAATTATCACAGAATTATTATTTCGCTATTGTAGTGTTGTCCACTGTTTTTTTTTCTCACAAATTAGGGAGGTAGTGCACCTCTACTCCAAACATACTAGCACTGTTGAAAAAATATGTTTCGCAAGTATTCGAACTCGAGTATCCTGCATGCAAAGCTAGTGTGATACCCACTAGGTACTATTGAGATATGATGTGCATATCATCGAAGCTTGCCGTGAAAGCATTCTACAGCTGTATTATGTGGAACTAATGATGTATTTGATTGTAGTAATACGATTGCCTTGGATGATACAATTTTAATATATTTTTTAACCCCGCAGTGTCTAAATTATGTAATTTCAATATGAGATGCTAAATCTTTACTGATAACCTATAATTTTAGATATTCAAAATGGTTATCTACAATGGTGATATGTTCAGCAATGTTAACTATAAAAAATACTGATAAATTACCCTCTCGTTCCTAAGCTTGTGATGCTGAAAGTAAATCCACACGTGGTTGAAAGAACGTGTTCTTTGAGACGAGGAACTGCCAGTCAAAAATGTTGTTCTATGTATATTTTCAATAAATAAAAAATTTAAGGAGTGACTTGATCACAAGGAATTCGTGTTTTTCTTTAATGTTGTATTATTACTGTCATCCCATCCCATCAACTCTTCCTATATACCTTCCCGCTATTAATTTTTTCCATGCAAATGAACGGTTCTCAGCCTTTTCTGTTTGTGGCCTCTCGTCAAAATATAAAAAATCGATTTGAACTAGCCTATTGAATCATCCTCTAAGCCTATGACTGAATATTAGTTTCTATCAATAATATTATAGAAAATCTATAATATTATTGATGACAATATTAAAAGTGTACCACAACATAAATTTAAAGACCATCCAAAAGAAAAACTCATCACTGGCACCATATTTATATACTTTTTTTTAGTGGGGGGGGGAGATTTTTANAATATATAAAATATACTATATACTAGCTGTTTTACCCGTGCTTCTCTACGGGCTATAATATTGTAAGCTTAGGTATCGATGATACGTTTGTCGCAAGTTCTAGATGTGCAACAGAAAGATTTTTTGATATTTGTCACGAAAAAAAATTACCCCCCCCCCCNCGATGATACGTTTGTCGCAAGTTTGTCCGTCGTACGCCGTGATGGGCACTTTTGCCACTTAGCGAAAATTTGGATGAAATTTGGTATATAGGTTCCATTTGGGTTCTAACTGTGCCCCGAAACTTTTGGGTGTAATCAAATACACTCTTTCGGTTTTTGTCGCTTTTATAACGGTTTTCAGTATTGTTGTCTAAAAAGATAATGGTATTAAGAGCTAGAGACTTGCAATTTGGTATAGAGCACCCACACACTATTTGTTAGTATTGTACAGTAAAAATAAAAGATAATTAGATGGAAGGAAAAGCTTCCAGTCGCAGACAAAGCTGAAAGAAGAATGAGGATAAATATGAATATTCAAATCTGCAGAACAGATTAAGTTCACGTCAGATCACTGAAGTTAAGCAACGTCGGGCGTGGTCAGTACTTGGATGGTTGACCGCTTGGGAACACCACATCGTTGGCTCTTTTCCCGGCCCAACCCAGGCTGGGTGAGGTCAATGTGAGTAGCTGGTTTGCAAGTTTCCAGCAAATGGAGGGTAAAACCCCCGTCTTGAATGATTATTAGATGTTAAAGAGACGTTAAGCCAAATAAAAAAAAAGATTAAAAAATAATAAATTGACTGGCCAAAAAAATAAACAAAAATAAGACTATTGTGAAGGGGCTATCTTGTCAATCGTGAGGTTTGTTTAGCGCAACGGTTCCCAAACTGTTTTCTTCGCGACCCCTTTTTCACTATTGTGAAGAGGTCGCAGCTCTTTTAGCATATCTAATGTCCAGGAAGGTCTCGTAGACCCCAGTTGGGGGTATGTTGATTTAGGCCGTTCAGGGGATATCACTTGATCAGCAAAACTACACTTATTTACCGGCGCGGATAAACAGGGATGAATGGATGATGATATTTGATAAACGCGCCTTTTTTCCCCCACGGCTGGCGCCCCAGTTCGAATATTAAAAAATCCTTTCTTTCTGCACATCTAGAACATAAAATAAACCTACATACCAAATTTCAGGCAGCGAAAATTTACCGGTACGGGGAAAAAGTGATAAACTAATAATATTTGATGGAACGCCCCAGTTGGAATATTAAAAAATCTTTCGTATTGCACATCTAGAACATAAAACGAACCTACATACCAAATTTAGGCCACCGAGAATTTACCGGTACGGAGGGACAGCGATGAAAAGGTGGTAATATTTGATAGATGCGCCCTTTACCCCCGCGGCTGGCGCCCCAGTTGGAATATTAAAAAATCCTTTCTTATGGCACATCTGGAACATAAAGCGAACTTACATACCAAATTTGGGCCTCCGAAAATATACCGGTACGGAGAAACAGTCATGAAAAGGTGATTTTCATATGTAAACGCGCCCCTTTTTCCCCGCGGGGGGCGACCCAATTCGAATATTTAAAAATCCTTTCTTAGCGCGCATCTAAGACCTAAGTGCGACCCACAAACCAAATTTCAGCCTCCTAGGACGTACCAGTGCGGAGAAATCGCGATGAGTGTTAAGTGAGTGTGTTTCTCTTTTATATATATAGATAGATAGATTGGCAGACTATGAAATAGACGTCGTCGCAAATGAGGAGATCCATACTGAAAATGAAGATCAGTTAAATTCGCGTGGAAAATCAGTGTGTACAAACTAATAGGTGTTACATATCTTAAGCAATATGGTGTGGCTAGATTTGTAAGATCTGATATACACTTCCTCTCAAAATGATATTCAAATAGTCACAATTAAGGTAGCGAAACCAGTATCTGCAATGTCTACAAACCACCTCTTATTTAATGGCCACCACATTCTGTCATTTTGTGAATAAATAGGAAATTATCAATTATTTACGATTCATTTTCTTTTTTCTTGGTAACGTGTAACACATTATATTAGCTTACAGTAAATACATACACTGAGAACTTCAATTTTTCTCAGAGCTGCGAATTCTAGATTGAGAAAAAAAACGGCGAACTACTGAGGTAATTATTTATTTTATGTTTTGGAAGATGTACCTTATAAAGGTATCCATTTTTAAGCACCTATCAGACTGGCCAGGCAGTTCCGCTCTATCAATTTAAGAGTAATCATCGTTTTTTTGCGCNTGTTCATCCGCTTTAAAGTCCTGGGATATATTTACTCCCTTATTAATTTTTCCGTTATATTTAATTTAAATAAATATGGAAGAGAGTTGGTAGTCGTAATGAAATAGTATTTGTTTATCAACTACTTGAGTATTTTGTAAATTTTCAGAACGCTTTCGTCATTTTTTAAAAAACATTTAAGGTCATTTGTGATGTGGAAACTAACAAATTGACCTCACTCAGCCTGGTTTGGGCCAGAAATAATATAATCACAGTCAAGGCTGTTTAACTTCAGTGATCTTACTGAAACTGGTGTGTTTAACATGCTATTGACGCTGGCCGTCTATTATTTTGAAATAGCTGAATCGGTATTTTTCAGTGAAACAGTGCACGTCGTCGGTGGAAACATCGGGGATTCCAAATTATTCACCATATGAAAGCAATTTTGGTGACAGGTGACAGTGTTTTGACCTCGTCAAAAACAAGTTCAGTTTTTATTCTTGACAGCCATCGGATTCGGATATACACTACCTAATACTTGCATTAAAATTATACAGTGTCTAAAAAAAGGTGCGTACCTTAATATTTTGAGAACGGTTTCGAAAAACGGATTTCACTTTTTCTAGTTATTTTTGAAACTTTCAGGGGTGGCCAAAAGGTGAGGGTCAACTGGAGATCTGTATTTATTTTAGATAAATATAAAATAAATACATGAATGTTTGAAAATTTGATACACAGATAGATAATAATACAGTTTCTATTTTGTAGATAATAATACAGTTTTTTTTGTAGGTATAAAAACAATATTTTAGTGTTGTTGTTGTTAACGTTCTCAACGACTCTCACTGTGTCTCCAGACCAAGAAAGGCGGCCTCTCCAACAGAATCTATCCATAATGCTGACGGCTCTAGATTAGTTGGGTTTGATTGATAGTTGAATGATGGATAGTTGCTGGCTGCTCATGATTTACATCATAGCAGCCAGCATACATAGACGACAACCATCAGATACTTCAGGGTTTAGCAAGGATTTATGTACCAACTCTTTGAGGAAGTATCTGGAACAGTACGGCTGGGTCCAACGGAGGAAAAACACAGTGAGTTGTCATCGGAACGGTGTTGATGGTCTTTGGCCGTGCCCGAGGGCACAGGTAGCCCCGGTACGAAGAACCAACCATCTTGGGGACTATATTTTAGTGTTACATAATTCAGCAGTTTGTCACTCATAATATACAATGACTTTGAACCCTACATTTTTTATTTTTAAAAAAAAAAAAATATTTGAGATCTGTATCCAGTACAGGGCTGGATGTTGAACTTCTGTCACACTTTATTATCAAATAAAGTAAGACTAATTTTATCTTTTCTACTCAAGACAAACCAAAGTTGTGCAGAAGCTCAAATTCATCTAAAAATAGCAATACAGATTTCATGGATTTTATTACTCTCTTCAAAAGTGTATTACAAGGGGGGTAGTTTCGTATGAGAATTCAAATTTGAGACCCTCCCTGAAACAGTCAAAAATTAGAAAATCACTAGAAAAGTTTCCTATTTAAATTAAAGAAAAAAGTACTTCGGCAATGAACAAGCCGATCACCTGGCAAGAAGGGGTCAGCAACACCATTCATTGGGCCTCCCGTGATCGGGCTAAGCACGACCGAGATCAAGAATTTCATTGACGGATGGGTCTTCGCAAACCATCTGAGGCGGTGGAAGGACGTCTCAGGCCTGAGACACATCAAGACTGTGTTACAGGGACCATCCAAGGACCTTACTATGGAGATCCTTGCTCTCAGTCGCAAAAACATCAGACTAGCCACGGGCCTGGGCACTGTCGACTGAGAAAACATCTGCACTTTATGGGCTTCCATCAAAACCAGGTTATGTGCAGACTTTGTGGGGAGGATGAGGAAACCGCTTCTCACGTTATCTTTGAATGCAACTCCCTCATTGCGTGGAGACTAAGTATGGGACAGCTACATCCCAGGATTGACATTCACGCAAAACACTTAGCCAAAAGGCTGATCAAGCTTGCGCAGATCTTAGGCCTTAACAAGGAAACAGGCTACTTCCCAAGCACAAAAAGCCCATAAGAGGCTTAGATGCAGGGGATTATATAGCCCCAAAGAGGAATTTAGCTCACGAATATACGAACTATATACCACTCTTTTTTTAATACACTCGTATGTAACTTCTACTTTTGAATCCCAGAAGCGGCAGTCCACTGATTAATCAAGTGACAGTAACTGAAAACAACCAAAGACTTATATATTGATTTTACTTCTACTGCTCAAAATGGCCAGAATAAAAGAGTGCAATCTTCGGAAAGGTGATATTTTTCCATGTGGCCGCGTACTTATATTTCATTAAAAAGTCTAATCATTTTTAATTGAAATATTTATAGTGTCTTCAAGAAAGTAAATATTCTATGGAGCCATGCAGCGTTGAAAAACGTAAGTTTGTGTTTGTGAAAAGATGAGAGAAATCCTATCTCATGTTTATATAATTTAATTTTTAGGTTTTGTTCTCTTGCAACCCAAATTCATTGCCTAGCGATTGGCGATTGATTTTTACGCATCAAACCAAATTCATTAAAAAAACAAAAACAATCGCTGTCTGTCTACTTAATCGTTTCTTTCAACCATGGAGTTGTTGTTTCTAGTCTGATTGTAGCTAAGAAGTATCCTATCCGAGTACTGACTAGGCCTAACTTGCGACGCGACGTTTATCTACATTGATATGAAGTTCGTGTGATGTTAAAATTTTGGCTGGGATAGTGGGATATTTTCCTTCATAGCACATAACAATAAAGGTTTTGCTACGACGCAATTTGCTTCGGTGCAATGGTGTTTTCAGTTTCAGTGGGATTCAATTCTTAAAGAACATCGCAGTATGCACCGCTGCGCAATAAAATATTGCGCTCAGTGGGATCCCAGCCTCAGTATATTATCATTTCTTATCCCTTTAAAAATACTTGGGACCACGGCCGAAGCCAGTAGGCAAGCACGAAAGGGGGGGGGCAAAAAAGGGGCTAATATAGTATTCTTTAAAAAAAATACAGATTTTAAATTTGGCACCCATCAGGCTGCAGCTCTGATTTCGACCCTTGAGTTTGGAGTCACGGAAATATCGGATTGGTTAATTGTTGGCATTTTATTAATATTACTTTTACATACAGATTTTTAAATACAGATATTACAGTTTTTTTTTTTGTTTATTTTCATTTCAGAAAGATGGTCAACTCGAGCAACGGCGAAGCATTTTGACAGAGAGGCGTATCTCAAAGTTAGCCTTTGGGAGTTTTTTGTCTATCTCATATTTTTGCTTTGTTTCACAATAAGTAATTATCTACCGAGTTGCCCTTGCCAATAAAGGATGCAAAGAGAAAGAACACATTTCCAGCTAAGGGCCATCAAAACTACATTATTGTTGTATACATGGAAAAAATTGAGTATTTTCAGTATTTGAGAACATAAAAATAGATTATTAAGGGTCAGATCGAAGAAAATGCCTTGGGTATTAATCTCGCCTAGGGGTTGCCTTTTATAAGTCTACCGATGACAATGTGACTCATAAATTATGTTCGTTAAGTAGAAGAAAAACAAATCCCAGAAATAAGGATCATTGTTTACTCAAAGATGGCATGTGTTTTTATTGCATACGTTTGTATGTACTTAATCTTAACCAATATTAAAAACAACCCAAAAAAATTAATTTCGTTTTTACTTTATGTATTAGTCCAGCTTGAATCTAATTATTATTTATTATTAATTCCAGTGGCGTTGGGACGTCAAAATTGTTGGGCGTACTGGTATACTCGTCTGATGACTAATCTATTCATTGAATCATCATTTCCTGCTAATTCGTTCATAAACAAAACGTTTACTAAGATTATTACTCGAGATGATTTTTGGAAAGTAAGTGAACATTTTATAAATGAAATATCATTATTTGTGTAGGAAATGTTCACAATCTATCTATATTTATAAAACGCAAAGTCTAGTTGTTATACTCGATGGCTAAACGTAAAAAAAAAAAAAAAAAAAAAAAAAAAAAAAAAAAAAAAAAAAAAAAAAATGAAATACAGATGACTTTTAGTAGGTATGTAAGTAAAAATAAGGAAAAATGCAAAACCTAGAGATAAAAT
The DNA here is from genome assembly GCA_012654025.1 of Pachypsylla venusta. Classification (NCBI taxonomy): domain Eukaryota; kingdom Metazoa; phylum Arthropoda; class Insecta; order Hemiptera; family Aphalaridae; genus Pachypsylla; species Pachypsylla venusta. The sequence continues at coordinate 13,280,936 of CM022874.1, read as the reverse complement.
TACAAATCCACTGTATCTTTATTCGTATCCTACTATCCCTGTCAACTTCTACTGATGATTGCACCACTCCAAGGTCGTTGCCTGAAGGAGGTTTCATACTTCTCCTACGATCACAAGTTTTGTATTAAGTAATATTGAAAAACGGGTAGGTACATTTCGTGATTTCGGCGGTTATCCTCTTAAAAACTATTCGATAATACCGCCTACCCACAACCATATTCATGCTTCCCACTAGCCAAATAACAGGCTGTGTTAGAGAAACCGTTGAAATAATGTTTTTAACAAACGGTATTCATTGAAACATAGTATTTGTAACTCGAATTTCTTTTTTATCGTCGTAACATTGTAACTTCGCCATCGGCAACCCGGTATGAATGTTAAAAAGTGCGAGGTGAACAACTACCGCACTCACACTCACAACTCAAGATTTGCACCCTGAAAGTTCCTCGTTCCAACGCTGGTCAAGTTGTTTTTCTTTAAAGAAAAAAAAATTCAAAGAGGGGGTGGAGGAAGATTTGTACTAACCGCCTCATACTTACGAGTCCACTACCTACCTCAACCAACTGAGCTGGGGGTCAGTTGGTTGAGGCGGTATATCCGTAAAGTTCCATTACTAGTGTAATTTATCAATGAAGGATTATTTTATGTTGTGATATAGTGACGTATAAATAGGTAGTTAGTATTATACAATGAATCATGTGTTGTTTTTGTTTTCAAGTTTTCCAAAACTACCCTGGCAAGGAATTTCTGGTACGAGATGTACGCCAATGACATATTAGAAGATATTCCCCTGCCCAGCAGGATTGATATGAGGAACGTTCTCTATGAAAATAGAGTTGTAGGATTTCCTAGAATGCGCCAGGTAAGTTGTGCCCAGAGCAACACATTTTATTTCATTTCTAAATTTTGACTGTGCCACTTAAATTACTCCCCCTGTAGATGTAGATGGTCGGTCGAAGTGAGTTCTAGTTTAAGGAACACAAATACTCTCGAATGCCTTGTCCGATTTTGGTGAACCATGGACATTTTTTTTGCCCAACATCTTTTGGTAATTCAAAACGGGGGGTTTACCGTCCATTCGCGGGAAACTTGCATAACACTACTCACATTGACCTCACCCAGTCTGTGTTGGGCCGGAAAAAAACCCAGCATCACAAGGCTGTGAACCTACGTAGACACCCACTTGGTAAAAAGATGGATATGGCTTATCTTCAGTGATCTAACGGGAACTGATGTATTCTACGTACCATAGATGCTGACATTCCATCTTTACTATCCTCCCTACGCTTGCATTATGTTTTTTTCTCTCTTTCATAAGTAGTTGAAGGTGAGGAATGACTCCTGCAAAGTTCATGCCGATTTTGGTGATTTAGTTTCTGACTGTTATGATGAGTTTTCTGCTGGTAGTGAAGACAGAAGACCTTTTGGTTTACTGAAAGGGACGGCGTAAGTAGAACGCAAAAAGAGTGAAGGTTCATCGTGGTATCTCGTAAAATTTAATCAAGTATTTTTTTTTATTTCTTAAAAAAAAAAATACTTAATTTGTAAGGTCAAAAATTTTTGGGGAGGGGTGCCTGGCTTGCATTTTTTCAAGTTCGTAATCGTAGTAAACCAAAATCGAATAGGTACCTAAAAAGAAGTCAAAATTTTCTGCACCGATACAATTTTTTATCTATTAAGTAAGGGAGAGTAGAAATACGTTAGTTCACCGCGCCGCCAGCAGGTTGCATTTTTTCCACTTAATATTGGCCGAAAATAATGATACTTGTTAAGTAGGTTATTTTTGGTGTGTGCCCCTAACAAATATAAGCAAATTTGTTTAAACTTTTTTTTATGTTCGATTTTGATACAATTATGTTTAAAAGCGGTTGGAATGTAATAGAATTAACACCCAGATTGATGGGTGCTAGTGTTGGGAGTAATATAGGGTTATGTTTTTTTTTTTTTAGCGTTTTGCGGTATGCGCAAGGTTACCACTGCCTACGTTCCACACATGTTAAGAAATGTTAAATATTCTATTCGGTAACAAAATATTCCATGCCAACTGTAAGACTAAATCAATGCCATTATGTAAGCTTCGCTAACATAATGGCATAGTGGTTGCTTCTGACTCAAAATCATAGAACTGANAAAAAAAAAAAAAAAAAAAAGTGCGTGTAGAAGGCAGCGCCAGGTTAGACTGCGTGCAACCCAGCCTAAACTCAGCAGGATTCAACACGCATTTTAATTTTTTTGAAACCTAACCCAATACTTACTACTCACAAAAACTTCTACGCAGCTTAACAACCCGTCATTACTCCCCATAGATTAACAAACGTGTAGGTAATATGCAATCTATGTGTATTATGCTCTGATCGTGTTTAAACGGTTTTATCTCAGTGATATGATTACTCAGGGACGTAACTAGGGGGGAAACGGGGCGCCAAATTGGGTGGTTGCCCCCGGTGCTGACTAGCCCAGTTACGTCCCTGTGATTACTAATGTAAAAATTACATTTATTTTCTCATCTTCTCGAAACGAAGTTCGGGTACCTTAAATTCTTAAAAAGAATATCCCGTGGGGTATTTAAAAGAAATTACTCAAAGTAATTTGTCCATAAAAGTACGGAAAATACAACTTAGTCTACGCGATGGAAAGTACGATATCTTATTATTTAATCAAAAGTTCAAGACAAAAGGTCAGTTGGACGGCTAAGGGACATGTATAATATGACTGACATCATATACCGAACTGGACAGCACTCATCATTGGCAATTTTGGAGAAGTTAAAATTAGAGATTAAAATGCCACGTAATAACGAGAACATACGGGCCATTGTTATTCTAAACTCACGTGCCAAAGTTAGTGCCAGAAAATTTACTTTAAAAAAAGGGTGAAAATGAAAAATGATATTTGGTAAGCAGCATCTTAACTCGTTTGTTCTTTTTAAAACTGAAATCCCACTCCTTTCCAACGACTTAGATTTTACTTTACCTTTATAGGTGGACATATTCAAAGGATAAAAGTGATTATGTTTACACCGGTCCGATCAGCAGCTACCCTGGTGGAGGATTCTACGAAGACCTAATGACTATTGACCATGATGATTTTGTTTCACAAATATCTAATTTGGAAAAACTCGGCTGGATCACACGAGGCACTAGAGTTGTGTTCATAGATTTCACCGTGTATAACACTAACGTCAATTTATTTTGTTTTATAAAGTAAGAGTTGGTGACACTATCCAGAGCAGATTTGGCTTTGTTTACATGAGATTTGGCGGTAAAGAATTACTCCCCTCGACTCTATATGCCCGCCTGGTTGGTGTATGTATTTGATCTATCGTCAAAGAAAATGTTTCTATTATAACATATGTGTAATGTAAATAGGATTTTAATTATACACTATTTTTATTGTAAAGCTATTCTCAATCTGGAATGAATTGCCCACCAGAGGGCGATACTGACCGAATGCAAATTTAATGTAGGTACCTACTTGAAAAATCAGACGCCGTAACCGATTTTTATGAAAATTGATATACTTACATTAATTACGTTAGTAGAATTTGCGGATTAGTTTTTGGGTATCTATTGGACCACGGGGTCCTCTTGGCGATTCATTATTATTTGAGTAAGATCTACAGTTCACAGAACAAGTTCTTTTTAACTCAGAAAACTAACGGTGCTTAGTTTATGAAATTATGAATTAGAATGTTAAAAAAGTGGTTTAAAATTATTTAGTTCTTTACAATCAAATATTTGAATCATCGTATTTTCTCACATCGATTGGCGAGGTGGATGACTGGTTCGCTAGGACCAGCAAGTAAAAAGTTGTCAGTCCAAAGACAAACGTGTTTTATAAATATTTTCCCTATAATCCCTATGACACACATTATAGTTTACTAGACTGACAGGACATATTGCTATCATCAGCTTAATCTAAAGATGATGATTGCAATACGTCCCGTCATGTGTTGAAAAATAACAGCCACTACGTAGCATTTCCTACTTTTTACTAAAAAAAAACTTATTTTGCTAAACCATGAAATTGACGCTGAACAGTCTGAACACTCAAACAGAACTATCATTTTTTTTTCAGATTAATTTTTGAGTTGCCTCCAATTGGTGGCATTATTCCATCATGTCAAATAGAATCATTCCAATTAATTCGTTATGTTCAGATCTTGGACTATGTACTTCTCCTGTTTGAAATTCTCTGCCTTCTGTTCCTAATGTATTTTACACTCGTGTTGTGTAAGGAGATTCAATACTTGGGATTAGTACGGTACTTAGCCAGCTTCTGGAATTGTTTGGATTTCATTTTGGTAGTGGTACGATAGAAATTTAAATTGACGCATTTTAATTACGATGACATTGAAATTACTAACAGGGCCTCAAAATACTCCCAAAAGTCCGACACCACCTGAATATCTTTTGAACGGCTTTATGTGTAATTTTGAAATTTTGCATGGAAATTTGAAATTTTGCATTATATTCCAAATTAAACCACCTGATGTTGTGACCAATTTTTCAGGGGCGGGTCCCATGTGGTCCCCAGGGGGTCCAACTTTTGTTTTTTAAATACGAACCCCCATCTTGTGATATATTTTCAGAAAGACAATAGAATTAGAAGTACTTTGCAAAAAAAATTACACGTCTAGCATGTTTGATTTCAAAATGGCGGGCATTTGAAATTTCCAAGACATGACTTCCAAGAGTGTCTAAAACTAGCGATTATTGATCATAAGGAAAAGATTCAGTGGAACGTTACCACTGGGCGAGTTTAATGTCCCAGGCATTTTCTACCCCCTAAACCTTAACTTTAAATTTACGTTGTTGTTGTAGCGGTTTTCCTCTCAACATAAACCGTTCTCCTCATTTCCAGATTCAGCATTGGAAATGTTGATACCGATAAAGGTTACCGATAAAGTTTGCTGGCTCTTGACTGAAATTGGGATGGTATACATTCCAGGCCAACCTGGTGCGCAGAACCGACCACCAGGAGAACGTTGAACATCGTATTTGTCCATTATTATGAACATGATTGCATCTTCAGTTTCTAAAGAGACGTCTTTGTATATTACTTTATTTGACTCCTATGTCCATAGCCGGGTGCGAACGACTCTTGGTTCGCACGATATATCGGGTACGGTTTTTAGTATGTAGACATGAATGCAGACCACCTGGCAGTATATCCAGACTTCATAAATAGCGACAACATGGTAGCGAAATATTGGGACGCTCAAGGAAAAATGACCTGATAATCATTTGTAACAAGCAGCAAACAGTAGGTACTTACTGAAAATTTGAAAAAGTTTTTAAAGATTATTTTTGACCTGGTTGTGTTTGTGAATAACTCAGCCTCCTGAGGAGTTTAACATTATTATGGTTAAAATTTCATCATTATAAATTAAATTTACGTTATTATTTAATTCCTTGTCATTGTTCTTTGTTTCAGTTAGGTTGGACATACGTTTTTGTGTACTGTTATCAGTTGCTTTTGGTATCTAGGGAATTGAAATCTTTAATCTACAAAAAGCGAACGTTTGCCAAATTCTACAAATTACTATGGGGAGAAAGATTTCTTAATGGCCTATTGGTGATTCTCACATTTTTAGTGTGGTTGAAAACTATCAAATATTTGAACACGACAAAAATTACTAATCGATTGTGGAGGTCATTCACACATGTAAGTATTTCTTAAAAAGAAAATAATTGAAAAATATGTCCCCCCCCCCCCCCCCCGTTTAAATTAACTCGATTATGGATTACAACCTTGGTCTATTTTCTATTAGCTTTAAGGTCAATGCGGTCAGCTTTGTTGGTATCTGGTATGTTATTTTATGCTAGAAGTATTTTCAACATGTCGACCGATAGAAAACAATTAGGTGGAGTATAGAATGGGACCATGAAAGAAGACCTAGGGTTCCCATTTTGCTCTTCGTTGATAAATACTTCAACATCTTAAATTATTAAAAAGAAACTTGGCAATTTAGTACATTTTTATTATTATTTTACTTTTACTACTGTATGTTTAACGATTATAATACATAGCTATAAGAAATCTACATAGAAACTACTCGTCTTATTTTGTTTTTTAGTACGAAACACTTTGTAGTAACTGTGACGTAGATTTACTAGGACCATTTAGATCCGAAATGAGACCTACATACCAAATTTCTTTATTTAAATCGGACAATGCTAGGGGAAAAATGTGCCACTTATGGCGTACAATGATGGACGGATTTTTAGATTTCACGTACCTTGAAATGTAAAATATCAAAAATTGAGGGAGATTTTTTTTCCATGGTCGATTTCAACAGTTCATTAATTATTGAAAATAATAATCTAAAATTGAATAATTTTTAGTGATATAGTTTTGGTTTACGTATTATTTTCAAATGATAAAATTTTCGAGTCGATCACGTAAAAATTACCTTTCAAAAATTTTATATTTTTTAAATAGAATATAGTAAGTACCTATCTACCTTTTTTCCTCAGGGAATGTCATCATTTTTAAGATTTTTGGTGATTTTTCTCACTCTGTTCGTTGCCTTTGTCATATCTGGATATCTGCTTCTGGGACCCTATGTGAGTAAACTTCTCTTATGTATGTATCAGTTTTTATTTTTAAAACAATTACTCGGAAAATTTTGTACCACCATTGATACTGTTCCGTGATAAAAAGAAGATATGTAATTTGATAATTACTAAACCCAAAGAAACTAATCCATTATCTCAGTTGAGTTGAACTTTCAAATAAATCAAGGTATAAAAGAAAAATTATCGGCTAAAGAGTTTAGTTTCAAAGTGATAAAACTCTGAAGGGTTATTAAGAAAAACGGAGCTCAGTATCTTGAGTGCTGTGTTATTAAGAAAAGGACCGGAGCTCAATATCTTTAGGGTTGTGTTAATAAGAAAAGGAGCGGAGCTCAATATCTTGAGGGCTGTGTTATTAAGAAAGGGAGCGGAGCTCAATATCTTGAGGGCTGTGTTATTAAGAAAGGGAGTGGAGCTCAATATCTTGAGGGCTGTGTTATTAAGAAAAGGAGCGGAGCTCAATATCTTGAGGGCTGTTTCGAATTTCGTAATCACGATGAAACACGTGTTTCTTTTTAACAACGAAGAATTTTTGCTAGATTTTTTTTTTAAATATTGAACACCGAGGGTGGCCACAGCGAGTCCTTTAGCCGGTTCTATATACCAGGACGACCTGTAACGCATACCATCACAATTCTAATCGTGCGCAACCGGCTATGGGCACGGGAGTCAAATAAAATAATATACAATTACGTAAGAGAAGATGCAATCATGTGCATAATAATAGACAAATACAATGTTCAACGTTCTCCTGATGGCTGGTTCTATGTACCAGGACGACCTGTAACTCATATCATCACAATTCCAGCCAGGGGACATCAAACACTTTTCAGTAAACTCTTATAAACCTGTTTCTACCCCTTTTAAAAACCGTAATCTATTAATGAGAACAGTTTCAGCAAGGGCCTTTAAAATCTTTTCGGTATCCTCAGATCAACCTGTTTCTACCATTTTTAAAAAACTGAATCTAGAAGTGGGAAGAATTGATTTTAAGGGGAACATCTACAAAAATCTATACTTTTAAAATACAATGCCAAGTTGGTATACTGACTGAAAATTGTCGACGTAACTCAACGATGGCAAAACGTAGAAAATTGTTTGGAACAGATACCGAAAATCTTTAAATTCTTATTTCAGATGCAAAATTTCAATTCTTTAAGTCATTCAAGCATCACTCTTGTCGGATGTATTTTGGGAAATTGTTGTATCTTAGGAAACTGTTGGACAATGACGAGTGGCTGTTGCACTATGACGGGTGGCTGTAATAGTTTGGCCAATCTGTATGGTTTTAGTCTGCTCAATCTGTATTTCTTTGTATTTGGACTGTTTGTGTTCTTGTCGAAGGTAAGCCTATAATAATTGGTTCACGTTCTCGTCAATCAGAAATCCATTTGTGGATTTCCGGCTCAAACTTTAAATTATATATCATGATAAATTCACGCCGATACCTCAGAGTATATAAATTTATTCCAAATAGTATTTAAAATTAAAGATAAACATTTACTCCATGCTTTATAAGACCTTCTTGGATGACACAGCTTTGTAACATTTAACAGGTCATTTTTGTCATGATCCTCCTGGATGCGTACAAGAACGCTAAATGTCAACAAACTTCCTATGACGACTATAGCATAATTTTAAAAAAACATTTAGCAAAACTATCTGCATTTGTTCGAAATGCACCAGTCACAGTACAAACTCCAGAACTTCAAGGAATGGACTATGCTAAAATTGTGAACCTTTTAAAGAGGTATGTATTGCGGGAGTTGCAGTCACGTAAAGCGGAGATTGAAACGCGCTGTATGCACTCAACATGATAAATTTCGGATGATCAGGGTTGCTAGATTTAAATAGAAAATTTATTGTAAATAGTTTCCAGTAATCTTTCAGTCATTCGACTGCTCGCGACATGGTTTGTCCGAACGCACTTAGGATGAACTAGTTCTGCCGGATTTGTATATTTAATTCAGGTGAAACTAGTTTATCCTAGGACTAACACTTTTGGCCTAGGTAAAACTGATATTATAGGAATAAGAGAGGAAAAATAAAGGTAATTGTTATGTTACAGGACAAACTGTTTTTAGAATAAACTCGTTTATCCAATAATGAACCTTTGGAATCGACCACGGGAAAAATCCCTCTCTCCTCAAAATTTAATATTTTAGTTTTATGTAGGTGGAGAGGACTCGGTAACCCCCCCCCCCTTTTTTTTTTAGGAACAACTTTTCAGAAGAGAGTATCCAGTGTTTTCTTACAAAATTCAATATAAGTCCTTCCACGAATCTTGATCAATGTGGCATTGAAGAGTTAATAAGGAACGTCGAGAATGAAATTGTCTGTAAACAGAAGAACCAAGTTAAAAGGGCTGGCAGTACAGAGTAAGTTGTTGGTTCAGTCAGGGTTATGCGTCAGTTTAGAGGTCAATTGACTAACTATACTAATAAAGTAAGCATTATAAGTTAGTAACAGCAATTTAAAACATGTTTTTTTGAATGAATTTAAAAATACCTTGTTGAAATATACCATAAAAAATGTGAAAAAGTATTACATATTTACAAAACAAATAGTGTAGCGAGATATTTAGATTCAATAGACAAAGCCAGAGACTTGGTCCACAAATATGTTCCTCTTCCCCCTCAATCAAGGATAAATGCAGCCGCCAGTGTAACCAGAGTCCTCTTATATGCTGCACACTTCACGTTTCCTGGACCTACCAACGGATGAATCTACAAGACTCTGTTGCTGCTATAACTATAACAACATTAAATATACTCAGGAAAGAGGGGATAAAGAGAAGAGATTCTCATAAATCGCGCCTGCATTTTTTCAACGAATCTTAGGGGAGCCGTCCATTGGCACCGCACTCGGACGATTTTCGCCCGTTCAACGGACGAATAGCCTTCGATAGAATGATCGTCCATTGGAGTCAATTTTCGTCCGTTTTTCAACAGTATTTTTCTTTTTTCCTAGAGGGTGTGTTCTTTCAGTGCAACAAACATGGATCTGAATGATGAACTAATTTTATTAGAAAATTCGTCTTTGTGAGAAGACGGCGACAAAGAAGAGAGCAAGATAGAAGACGGCAATTTTGAATATTTATTGAAACAGAATGAGATAGTGGGTAGACGTGATCTCGTTTGGCCGAATGAGCCAAAAAATCCCATTAAAATGGGATCGAGAAAACTCTTCGGCCGACCTTAACGTGTGCAGTGGACGAGGTTCAATACAATTTCATAATATGGGATCATTCGGATCTATCAGGCCGTATTATTAAATTGTATTGAACCTCGTCCACTGCACACGTTAAGGTCGGCCGTATACGACCGAAAAGCTTTCCCGATTTTTCGGATCATTCGGCCGAACGAGATCATTTCCACCATCTATCTTCCTTCTGTTTCAGTAAATATTTGAGATTCACACCAGATTTTTTAAAATAAAATGGAATGACATTTAACACATAATTAAAATTCCCTTACCTCATACGGTAATACTTAGCAAACTTTATTTCATCTTGCAAGAGCTGGTTGTGTAAATGGTGAAATTCCCCAAGTCGCCTTCTTTCACCAAGCATGGGGTGTGTCCAAAATTGCCGTCTTCTCATCATAGACGCATTTTCTAATAAAATTAATTAAAGTATTGAAATCGGAATTGAAGGAGACTCTTATTCTCCTAGTCTTCATTTACGTCACATTTACAATTTATTTCAGAACGACTGATTGCATTATTTCGATGGAAGAAAACATCTACGATATGAAATGTACAATGGATGAAATTATTTCAAATCTGAGTCAATTACAGAAAAGAGTGGCCAGACTAGAAAAGAAGACTAGATAAGATGGATAATCATGCACAATCAATGTCTCTCCTAAAGTTCAAGTGTACGGTTATCAGTAAATGAATTTCGTCGACAATAATACCATAATCTATCAGTGTTGGAGGGTATCATTGCGATTATTTACGTTTTCCTGTGCACCTGAAATCAGATAGTATTATGAATCCCACAAAGACAATTTTAGTTTATAATTTTCAATAACGATTTTTGAAATCTACGAAAAAGGGCCCNACTTTTGTCCACCCTACATTACTCTTTGAAATTTCAGATTTCTCGATTCAGTAGATCCTAAAATATTGTTTACTGACTAAATTGCCTTATTTTTTCTCCTGCTTTTTAGATTGGACGTAAAAACAATTGTACATTTTGTGGTGTATTTAGAAGACAAGCTTTAGATCGTGGAGCAGCCATGTTAAATGTAGATTGCGTTGCTACAGGACATAATGCTGATGATATAGCCGAAACCATTTTGATGAATGTTCTAAGAGGAGACATTGCCAGGCTGCAAAGGTGTACGGATATTATTACAGTAAGTAAAAAGACTAACTAAATATTTCGGGGCACCATTATTGGTTTATTATTTTCATTAATGAAACTGAATCGAATGCAAAATTACCATAATTCGATCTCTTACAAAGAATCCAATAATACAATAAAAAAAAATGTTGCCATTTTGGTGTTTATGGGATCAATTTAATATTGATGTAACATTAGAACAAATTAAAATTTGAGTACCGTTGAAAGCCCACCAATTTAAATTATCAATATCTTACGATTCTTTAACTATTTTTTTAAAATGTGTTTTTTATATTACAATTTCAGGCTAACGCTGATTCTCGACCAAGATGCAAACCTCTGAAATATACATATGAAAAGGAAATAGTCATGTATGCTTATTACAAGAAATTAGTTTATTTTTCAACTGAGTGCATATTTGCACCAAACGCTTACAGAGGTCATGCTCGAACATTTTTAAAACATTTGGAAAAAATAAGACCTTCATCTATAATGGATATCATACACTCAGGTTTGTAATCAAGCTACGAAATAGTAAAACATTGAGACGTCCCCGTGACAGAGTTCGAAAATTTGATGAAATTTTCCTCTTGTTCTGGTTGTGTTTGGGGGTAACTCAGCCTCCTGAGGACAACTCAGTATCTATGGCAATAGCGACAAGTGGTAGTATTCTGACGTAATTGTTAAGTTATAATTATACTCACATTCGCACTGACATTTAATTAGGTATACTCCACTACTTTCATCCTGGGGTATTTTATATTTACGGAGTATAGAGACGTCAAAGGCTGAGAGTAGAAAGTTGGTCTGTATTTATACTTTTTGAGTAGGTCTTGTAAGGAATACTCTAGACTTCGGATGAAGGGTTTTAAAAAATAGGTACAAAAATCTTTTCACAGAACAATAAAAATTTAGATATAATTGTTTAAAAATGTATTGTAAATCATTTCATTTTCAAATAAAGGCTTAACCATTACTATCTAAATCACAACAACTGTCGTTCTAATCTATATCAATTTTTTACATTATTATTTTTGTTCAGTTATTTTGTAGTTGTTTTTATAACGTTTTACTTTCCATCGTATACATTCTATCCCACAAGTCAATATCTCGAGAAATTTAAATGAGAAAGTATTCATTTTATTTCATACTAGCGGGTTTGCCCGTGCTTCGATGTGGCCTCTAGCTTGGCGCCTTAGAGGCATGGCCGTTCCCGTACTAATAGTATTTTATGATTTCCCTTACAAAAATCAGAAAACTGTCGTAACTCGAAAACGGTTGGGTAGTTTTTTGCAAACTATGTCCGAAATTAAGGTTTAAAAGGCGACCTAAAACTTTCTCGCTTTGAGTTGATATGTTGTCGCGACAAAGTCTTAGGTTTTTTACAATTTCTTTGTCTTTAGTGGAGTATATTAGTTTATTAACTTTGTTTCTAAGGGTGGAATTGAAAACTTTCTTTAGTTCGTAATGTGAATAACCATTGTTATCGCCGATCTGTCTAATGGTCTTCAGCTCTTTTTGAAAGTTGGAAGGTGACATAGGAGTAACCGGTTGTAGTAGTTTCTAAAAACCGCCATTTATATCTATGTATATTGAAATTATTTTTTTCTTCCTTCTCCAATAGGTGAACAGATGTCAGTTCGAGAAGGTGTAAAGTTACCTCAACGTGAAATATGTCAAATTTGTGGATTCCTATCTAGTCAAAAGATATGTAAAGCTTGTAGTTTGTTAGAAGGACTTAACAAAGGATTACCAAGACTTTCCTTATCAAGACAAAGTGTACAAGATAAAATACGAAAAAATAATTATCAAGATCTTAAAAATGTATTGGGAGAGTTGTCATAGTGATCAGAAGATAAATCAAGGCAACACTGTTTTCAAGAAACCGGAGAAGTAAGTTGATTGTTTCGTCGAAAAAATTATAGTTACACCAATTATTTTTTCTGTTACAATTTCTCACTCCTTCCAACCGAGAAAAGCTATACAGTGTTTTTTTAAATATTTTTTTCAGGTTTTTGAAATCAATTTTTCTCTGCATTTTACGAAAGTAAAGAGAAAATTTGATTTCAAAAGTCATTTAAAAAAAAACGCGGGTGTGTGTGACGCCATATGGTCCTCAAAGAATGCATTGTAAAGTATGCCAATGTAGGTCACTCATAATTCAGTCTGTTGGGTGTGTGTGACGCCATATGATCCGCAAAGAATGCATTGTAAAGTATGCTCATGTAGGACACCCATAATTTAGTCTGTTGGGTGTGTGTGACGCCATATGGTCCTCAAAGAATGCATAGTAAAGTATGCTCATATAGGTCACCCATAATTCAGTCTGTTGGGTGTGTGTGTAACGCCATATGATCCGCAAAGAGTGCATAGTAAAGTATGCTCATGTAGGTCATCCATAGTTCAGTCTGTTGGGTGTGTGTGACGCCATATGATCCGCAAAGAATGCATTGTAAAGTATGCTCATGTAGGACACCCATAATTTAGTCTGTTGGGTGTGTGTGACGCCATATGATCCTCAAAGAATGCATAGTAAATTATGCTCATATAGGTCACCCATAATTCAGTCTGTTGGGTGTGTGTGTCGCCATATGATCCTCAAAGAATGCATAGTAAATTATGCTCATATAGGTCACCCATTATTCAGTCTGTTGGGTGTGTGTGACGCCATATGATCCTCAAAGAATGCATAGTAAAGTATGCTCATATAGGTCACCCATAATTCAGTCTGTTTTTCCTTACGCGAATATTAGAAAATCTGCAATAGCTGGGTTTCGAACAAGAATAGAGTGGATTTTATAATTTTCCAGAAGATTTTGGTCATGGTTTTCAAGAGGTATATTCTCGGTCATTTTTTGATATCTCGTGCCGTTTGGGCTGTGTACTTGTACTGCAAAAGACGTCTTTTTGGCTACAATTCCCTTTCAACTGAACTTACAATTTTTCTGTGTGTCACATTATTTCGTACCTATATACTAAAAGCAAACAATGTTCCAAATTTCTACGTTAATCTGTCATTGAGCTGTTTTGTCTATGAGTCAGTAATTGATGGATCAGTCGGTCAGTATCAAGACTGACTCGTGAAATTAATCTTCAACTTCTATCTCGGTACCAGGCAGATACTATTAATTTTTTTTTGGAGCAAGTTACAAATTTAAAATGTGGTTTAATATAATTTAAAAAGTCTTTTTAAACGTTTTTGGGGTGGGAGATTGACTAATTCACTTTAATTTTAATTTATTTTGAAAAAAACCTTTTTCTTCCGTATTTATTGAACTATTTGAATATATTGAACTGAAGCAGACATGTTGTACCAAAATGAAAAAAGTCCAGTGCAAGTTTGTTTATTTTATCAATATAAGCGTTAAGATGAACGTCAGAGAGGTTAGGAAACGTTTTGATCGACCATGCCTCGATTAAACTTGTTCTTCTCATAAAGTCGCTCCTAAAAACTCTTGCACCATTCGCAAAAAAACTAATATAAATTAAATCGTAGTGATTTTTTGTTTTCACCTGTTAAATACACAAAAACAAAACAAAAAAATTCTCTGCATATTTAAAAAAAAAATCCGAATAAACATTTGATTTCTCCAAAGTTTCGTCGATTTTGAAGCAATAAAATTGTGAATTAAACATTTAAAAGTGAGTTTTCTCGTATTTCCCACCATTTAATCGTGAAATTTAACCTTCTACTTTCAATTAATCATATTTTAAGTTAAGTTAGTTGCTCAGAAAAAAATTAATAGTATCTGTCTGGTCCCTCTCTCTCAAAATTTTCGACTCTCCTCGAGACCAGAAATGATGCAAACCAATACATAGATAACCTAAGTGTAAATATAATATTATATTTTATGCAATACACAAAATAAATAAAATTCGACTCTCCGACTCCGCAGCTCTGGCCAGTATACCAACTGGGTCTTGCGTTTTTCAAACACCTAAAACATTAAAGTATTCCCTGTTTCATACTATAGGTTGAGTACATTAACTGATCACATTACAAGTCAAGTAGATTGACTGTTTCACTGATTTCATTCAGTTGTTTCATTAACTCGCTATTATTAATTTCTTTTTGGTCTCCACTTTCATCGTCGGCTTTTACTTCTTCTGCTATAATTAATTCTTCGTCTTTTTCTTCATCTTCCTCGTGATTTTCCTTTAACAGAAATTAGAAAACATATTCGAAACTAAGAAAAATGTGTGTGTCAAATTTTGCTGACATAACGCAATTTTTGTGGGCACAATTTCAAGATATTTTTTAACAATCTCTTCAATATTACCAAGCCTCAAGCTACTTCTTGTCGCTACTAACATAGCTACTCAATTGTGTGTACAATAGTCGTAACTAGTGGAGACAGCACTTGGAATTTCAAAATGAAAAGCCGTCAAATGATTTAATAATGCTCAATTGTCCTTTGGAGGAGGCGGGCTGACAACGACGCCCTACTGTTTACAAGTCAGAGCGTCTTACAACTAAACATATGTACCAACCTACTACGATAAATTATTTTTTTGTATTGAACACATTCGACTTAATGGTTAAGCATTAATACGCTCTGTATACGCACCAGCCGACGATTTAAATATCTATGTTACCCGACCCGGGTTTAACACAATTCAATTCCTTCCTATAAGATACCTACCCAATTAGCTCAGTCGATTATGCATAGTGGTTTCAGGCCAGATTTGACGGTTTGAGCCCAGAGTAATGACGGATATTTCGTAATGTGACAACGATTCTTACGTTAACACAATTACAATTCGTTAATTTACCTCATAAGGTGATATGTCCGTTGATTCATACTGGAATGAGCTTCTTGATAAATCCATTTCTATTGGGAAAAGACTGTTCTCTTTCAATATGGTCAATGTGTGAGTGTGGAATGAAGCGAGACCAGCAATAAATCTCTGGAGTTGCCATACAACGTCCTGGACATGCTTATTGTCTAATAATTCTAGTTTGACAAGGACGTCAGATCGCAAAGCTGCAAATCTTAATCGAGCATCTTGACGACATCTAAGAATGAGCCTGAAAAGAAAAAGAACCTCATTAATATAGGGTTCCATATTAAAATATTATAATGAAAAGTGACTGATGA
>CM022874.1:13230125-13260006 GCA_012654025.1 Pachypsylla venusta | reverse complement strand
CCATATAAACAATGTAAAAATACTCAATGTTTTGTACAAACGAACATGGCCGCGATGTGTTTGTTTACTAGACAAGTTTTGAACGTTTCCCCACCTCCACTCCCCTTCTTTCCTCCAAGCAAATATCAATAACAATTGAAAAGGGAATTGATAAGGTTTGGGGGGGAAATGGGAACTGCTACAAAGTTTAAAACATGCGTACATGTGAATTTAAAGTGTCTAATGGATCAAATATTACATAGGCCGCACCATTGCATTTTATTAGTGGTGATGAACACTCGATCGAGTATTTGCCTTATTCTCGATGCCGTAACACCAACTTCACTTTTTGGGACGTGATCCTTTCTCTGTTATTTCCTTGCTACAAAATAAATCAACATTCGTTTCAGTGGCGCTAGAACTTTCATAAAGCGGGTTTTAGTTACAAAAATAGCCATCGTCTATGGCACGTTGAATACATCAGTTCCCGTTCGATCACTGAAGTTAAACAACGTCCAGCGAGGTTGTACCATGTGGGTATTCACGTGGGTTCGCGGCCTCGTGATGCTGGCTATTTTTCCGGCTCAACCCAGGCTGGGTGAGGTCAATGTGGATAGCCGGTTTGCAAGTTTCTAGCGAATGGAGGGTAAAACCCCCGTCTCTTTCAATTTTTTTAAAAATTTACTTGTCTTATGTACATGGTAAATAATAAACCTTTTTTTTGGGGGGGGGGGGGCAAAAAAATTTTATGATTTTTTGCCAGAAAAATAATAANTTATATGGCTGATACAGCTTCCTCCTCAGAGAATTGATGACTTGAAAACTTGAAACTTGTTTAGCTGATGACTGCTATTGATAAAATACCTAAATCTTTATTCATAAAATTAATAAATAGGTACAATGATATATTTTGCTCATTTTCAAAACATGTCTAAGTGAAGATTTTTAAATATTTCCGCTTTTTTGTTTATGTCCGGCCCACGAGAGTGCCGGACACGCATGCGCTTCAGCTTACGCGGCGCCGTTAGGCCGGCCATACACGCAACGATAAGTTTGGGTAGACTTGTACAGACAAGTCTGTCGTGTATGGCAGGATCTGCATAGATTTCGTCTCCGTTTTTCAGATCTGTGCAGATATCGAAATCTATTGATCCTGCCATACACGACAGACTTGTCTGTACAAGTCTGCCCAAACTTATCGTTGCGTGTATGGCCGGCCTAACGGCGCCGCGTAAGATGAAGCGCATGCGTGTCCGGCACACTCGTGGGCCGGACATAAACAAAAAAGCGGAAATATTTAAAAATCTTCACCTAGACATGTTTTGAAAATGAGCAAAATATATCATTGTACCTATTTTTTAATTTTATGAATAAAGATTTAGGTATTTTATCAATAGCAGTCATCAGCTAAACAAGATTCAAGTCATCAATTCTCTGAGGAGGAAGCTGTATCAGCCATATAATTTAAATGAACAGAAATTGTCCAATTTTTGGTCATTTAATATAAAATCTATTTTTTATCAGTATTGGGGGCGAGTCAAACATAGCGTGGGCTCATACCAAAGACGAAAGAATAGCTAGCATTCAGTCAAGCAGAATATTTTTAGAATTAATGCAAGACCATCTTGAACAATATGAAGGCAAGTACTTACTAAATTTGAGCCGAGTTTTTTTAAAGAAATTTTTGCGAAGAATCCTGAATCCAGTTCCTTGAAGATTTTTTTAGTAATAGGATTTTCATTGAGAACCCTACATAGAATCCTGAGCAATACTTTTAAAAAGATTTGGTCAATTACCCTTTTTTCCTATTTTCAGACTAAAGACCCTTTTTTTTCTTATTTTCAGACTAAAGATTCAGAAATATTGAATGTGAATAAAAAAACAACTTCACAAGGAAAAGTGATTGGTCCTAACACTTCAATATCAGTAACAAGTGCGGTTCCCAGCAGAAGGTCACCTCGGGTAACCACTCAGGTATGTAAATCGGGTTCCACATCATTATAGCTTAGTATTTCCTTCTTTTCAATAATGAACCTTTTGAATTGACTAGCGGCTTATTTCATAATAAATTAAAAAATAATATTTTTGGTCTTGTACTTTGTATACCCAAATGATTAACTTGTAGTTTATTGTAAAATTGGCCCCTGGAAAAAATACCCCACCTAAAAATTTGATATTTTNATTAACTTGTAGTTTATTGTAAAATTGGCCCCTGGAAAAAATACCCACCTAAAAATTTGATATTTTACGTTTTACATGTAGAAACTAAAAATCAGCGCAGTACGCCGTAGTCTAAAAACTTTTTCAACTGTTCTGTAGGGTAGTCTACCCATTCATTTTTTATGCACAACTGTTCTTCGTACTAATTGTAGTGTGATCAGTGGTTTCATTCAAACTGCATTGTGTACTTCCCTGGGTTTGTTTCCAGGAATCAACCTTAGCTGCCACAAAAAGGAGAATGCTTTCTAAAAAGAAAAAGAAAAGAAGTCAGGATTATATGCGTGACATATATTTGGGAGTAAGTCTTTGATCGCTTCTAACCCAATAAGATAAGTACGGATATTTTATTATTGTACTTAAATAATTTTCATGGTTATTTAGGTACAATAATGTAATACATACTCTTGTCCGGTACTGCTTTCAACTTTTGTTATTCAAGAGAAAATTGTATTAATCTCTTTAAACATTAAGTACCAAATTAATATCTATAAATAGAACAAGAATTGGGTAACATCAGGCTGTCTACATGGAGTTTAGAAGCTAGCGCTTTAGTGAGTGAAAGGAAAGACTCGATTTATCTTAGACTCGATTTTATCTTGGGATCGTACCGATCGATTTAATAAAGTTTAACTCAAAATATGAAATGAACTAAAAACGAAAATCAACTAGAATAGCCTCATAAAAAAACAAAACATATCGCAGAACCCTTATTTTTTCGACGCCGCCGCCACTGCTGGCCATCCTTATCTTTTATGTTTTCTGAGATAATTTTTGTTCCATGTAATGCTTATACATGCAGTAGATTATGCTTATTGTTCGTTCTAAAGTAGATGTGCAGTGTCTGATTAAATATTTTTTATATTATTCATGTTTAACCTAGGTGACTTCTGACGGCGACAGGTATTATAAGATGGGTGCTCTTTAATTGACCGAATGAAGTGAGGTCTAATTTTAACATTATGATTTTTCTTTTGACTTTTTGTACCTCGATAACTTTCGAATGCCTTGTCCGATTTTGATGAATTTCGGTATGAACATTCACTATTATAGAGTCTTAGTGGACCACCCGAGCCAAATACCTATTTTAATCGAGTGAGGTCTACTGTTCAAAGAACTACTGCTTTTATTATTAGATAGAGAAGGGAGATAGAAAAATGTCTTTGTATTCAGCAGCCGATTAGATTCTAAGGTTGGTATTTGTGATGTCAAGAATTTGTATAGAATAGATCAATTGTGGAACAATACACTTCTCAGGGACTGGGATTAAAAGTGATTATATAAGGCTCTATTTGCAGGGCTTCTAATTTAAAGCCGTTATTAATTACAATCGTTTTCACGCGATTGACAATTTGTAGACAATAGTTGATGTGATATTTTCATTTTGTACGGAATTTGTAGTCTTACTCAAAACCTTCTTATGCTCAATCGCCTATAGAACTAAGTTTCCCGGCAATTATGTGATATTTTCATTTTGTACGGAATTTGTAGTCTTACTCAAAACCTTCTTATGCTCAATCGCCTATGAAACTAATTTTTACGGCAATCGAATAAAAATTTCGGTTCTGAAATGGTTGCAAAAATCATGAAAAATATCGTAACTTTGGCGTGTCCAAACCTTAAAAACGTATTTGTATTTTTTTTTAGAGAACATCATTTGATCCGTAACATGTGGTTTCCAAAAAGACACCTTTTTCTGTTACATCCGGTACTTATATTCTTAAAATTTTCTATTATTAAGTTACAATCTTCCGCAGGCACAACTGAGTAAAGACTTGGTGATGATGGCCACGGGAATAATTTATGATGAGAGAATGACGGATCACTTGTGTTTATGGGATATCAACTATCCAGAATGCCCCGAACGATTTAGCCGTGTTCTTCAAAGGTAATATTATTATAAAAAAATATATATATATTATTAAATATTAAAAAACACACAATCTGTTAGATCTACTCTCAGAAAACATGCAATACCGGGTTGGAGGAGTGTTGCAAAAAAGTAAGGTAGATTTTGTGACTCGGTTGAAATTTGCCTTTTAAACAGCATGAATATAAAAATTCGGAGGACAAAAATGAGAGAATAATTAAAACAGTTGACAAATCTAGCAACAAGCTTCAGCTAACTTTAAACTGCAAACTGTTATTCATATGACTGTTTCAGATGTAAAGAGTTGGGATTGGTAGATAGATGCAAATACATTCAACCGAGAGAAGCCACAGAAGAAGAAATCCTCAAGAAACATACTCCAGAACAGATTGAGATTCTAGCTGAAACTGACGGCAGCCAAGATTACACGAAACTAGAAGACCTTTCGTCTCATTATGACGCTATCTACATACATCCCGTAAGTATCTATGTCCCTTGCAAAATACAAGGTCCAGTTAGTATACTGACTGTTAAATAAAATCGACGTAGCTCCACGATTGCTAAACCTAGAAAGTTGAAATTTAGAACACACAAAGTATATAGGTACAAAATAATGAAGGAAAAAATCAAAAGTTCAAGCGGAAGCGAGTTATTGCTAGAAAATGACGTATTTAGCAAGACATATATTTACTACATGCCCCCCCTCCCAAACCATACCTTCATCCTTTAAATAAATGGTACGGGAAACTGTACTAGACTTTCTCTTCCTTATTCCAAAGTTTGGTCTTTCGGTCTGACGTTGTAAATACGCACCAATATTTACTAAATTTCAAAATTTCAACAAAATACTAGAAATTGTCCCATATAATTCTCAGGTGACTTGATCATCATCATCATCATCATAGGTTAAAAGACCTGGGGCTTGTTTGTAACAATTCGCCATGAATTGTTGATATTTGAGAATCCTTACGGATAATGCAAGTAGTTTCTCCCTGCTTTCTGCATGGGTAATGGAAAAGATATCGTTTCCGGCCGTTCCTTTAGTCGCTTCTTACGACCGGCATGGATTTGGATGCCTTGGAAGTATTAAGTCCCCCTATCCACAGGGGACATAGGAAGTATCTAATGCAGTAGCTTGTCCTTCTTTACTTTCTGCATGGGTAATTGAAAGGATATCGTTTCCGACCCTGCCTTTAGTCGTCTTTTACGACTGGCATCGACTTGGGTGCCTTGGAAGTATTCTTTTTAAGTCTCCTTATCCACAAGTGACTGGATATATCAAATTTTATCAAAATGAGACGACTTTTTCATTTTTGTGGGCCCCTATAAAATACTAAACATTTTCAAATTCTAGGTGTGTCCGTGGACAAAAACGGGCGGAGCCATCTGTTTCACCTTCGTTCTGAAAATAGATATATGCACCCTTGGGTATATGCATAATATGAAGAAAAAAATTTGGTAATAATCGGTTGAGTAGTTTCGGAGAAGTAGGGTAACAAATGTTTGCATTTTGTAGGGAGTATAAGGCTACGCTTCGCTCCGCCCAATAATACTTAGATGACTGTGTAAACCAAATTTTATCAAAATCAAATAAATTTTATGTTTTTTAAAATATTTGGGCCCCTACCGGGGCCCCAAAACCAAAATTTCTACAAAATACCAAATTTTATCCACTTTAATACTTGGATTATTCCATTTTTTATTAAAATGAGACGATTTTTTATTTTCACATTTGTGGGTCCCTTTGCCCCAAAACCGAAATTTCTACAATATACTAAAAACCATGGGTTTTTAGTATATTGTAGAAAAAAACTTCCTAAATTACCTCGGGCATTACGGGTTGATTCTCAAATAATATACTCTAATTTTATTTTTTTCTTTACTTTCAGACATCGTACAAACTATCGCTACTATCAGCCGGTTCCACTATCGAATTGGTAGACCGAATCTGTAAAGGAGAAATCAAGAATGGAATGGCCATTGTAAGGTAAGTTATCAGGGCAAACTAGTTTTACATAGCTAATTTCATTATCGAATTGGTAGATAAATTCTGTGAAGGAGAAATCACATCGTTTTTTAATTTGAAATTTACAGACCGCCTGGACATCATGCAATGAAAAGTGAATATTGTGGATATTGTTTCTTTAACAACATTGCTCTGGCCGCTCAACATGCTCTGGACAATCATTCTATGAGCCGAATTGTAATTATAGATTGGGATGTTCATCATGGGCAAGCGACACAGCAGATGTTTTATGAGGACAGCAGGTAAGTCAACACTGGTGTGAAATAACGTTTATTAATAACAAGGCTAGGCTCACACGAGAGACAATTCGATCGCAGTCGCACGAGTGATCTCTGCAAAAAAGGTTTATCTCGGAACTCACAGTGGCACCCTCGTCGTCCGACTGAGAACTACGTGAGTATAGCTCCGGCTTACGACTTGATCCTAATTTGTTATGATTTCTTGCGTTCAGCTTCTAGTAGTTTTGAGAGATTGCATTAATTAAAATCGCTTGTGGCAGTTTGTCTGCAACTGCTCTTAACTAGGGCAAATAATTAAAACAAAATCATAGCCATCACAAGAATAATAATGCAAGGTCAATTGCGTTTGAGAGTTGTTTATTTTTTTATTTTTTTCCAGAGTTGTTTATTTTTTGATTTTTTTTCCCAGAGTTGTTTATTTTTCGATTCACCGATTTGAGCACGGAAACTTCTGGCCGAACCTTCGTGAGTCCCATTATGATTATGTCGGAGAAGGCCCTGGCAAAGGCTACAACTTTAACATTCCATTGAACAAAATTCACATGACTGATGCGGATTACATGGCTATCTTCCATCAAGTCCTGTTACCTATGCTGGCAGAGGTAATTATTAATAGATGGGCTTAGTACGTCTTCACGGTTTCAGTAATCCCTGACACATCTGCCTATGTGTCGATGCCATCCTGCTAACTGACCACTCGATATTCTAGAGCAGGTATGTGAAACTGTCTTTCAAACATTCAGTTCACGGATGAAAAATAATTCGCTGTGAACAGCTATTTTCAACAGTTTGCAATAATGCTCCTCCGTGCTATTTGCGTTTGACATGTCTGCTCCAGAAAATCAGATATGTAGTTTTCTGCATTAGTGTCATTGTTACTAAAGAATACTCCACGTAGCCCCTTTCTCACGATGGCCGGTTATACGTACCAGGACGGCCTGGAACGCATACCATCCAGCCAAGTCTTTTCGGTAAACTCAGATCAATCTGTCTACCATTTAAATTGATCATGCATCTATAAATGGAAGGAACGGTTGATTTTATGAGAAAACCCGTTATTACAGCAACAATACTAAGCCCGTAAGAGCTTCCGAAAAAATGTCATCCACACCATGATTAAACCATCATCGAATGGGACCCTTTCGACCAATGTGCTCTCATTAGCTCACTTACCTTGTTTACACTCTCATATGCACATCTCAGAGTTTTTTGAATTTGTGAGACTGGAATGTACACCGGACTGTACACTTAATTTTAAGTGGTCGGATAATTTTGTAACTCAGTGTACAATGTTTTGTTTTCAGTATCAACCTGATTTAATCTTAGTGTCTGCCGGATATGACGCTGCTATTGGATGTCTCGAGGTATTTTATTTTCTTCTCGTAGTTTTTACTTTATTATTCTTTAATGAATTTCAGTTTTCTCCCGAGCTCATTCTTATTTCTGCTGGTTATGATTCTGCCATCGCAGATGAAAAGGTATTATCATCTTTTACAACCAAATTAAATAAAATAAGATGGGGTGCATGTTGCAACCAAATTAAAATAGGATGGGGTCCTTGTTCATTTTTTTCTGTGTGACACAATAATTACCGAAGTCGTAATTTCTTCCAATCCATATATGACTTGCTAACTTCTAGAGCTGCTCTCTCATACATCTGGCTACCATCGGATACGATGATGCCTCATTGAATGAATGAATGAAATGAATGATAGAATAAATCATTTTGTTTTTATTTTCTAAATCAGATGGTAAATTCCGTGTTTTCTTTGAAATAAATTACTTGAATTTATGGATTTAAAGAATTCAGGAATTGCGCAGATTTTAGAAATTGGTCTGTAGTTAGAGGCATTAGGTTTTTCACCAGGAGGGTGTCCGAATTGATTGCTTTCAAAGTGATTTTAGCAAAGCTTTTGATAAAGTCAATTTAAATATTTTGTCAGGAAAACTACAATCAATGGGTATAGTAAATTATTTGCTTTCATGGCTACATCGGTACTTGACAGGACGTTTTTAAATTGTAAATAATTATGACGTTGATTCTAACCCGTTGACAGTACCTATTGTGTGTTTAATGATTACTTCCATTTTGTTAATTTTATTATATGCTTGATTTCATTGTTGCCGTTTATTTTAATTATGACGTGTCCAACTTTCAGGGAGAAATGGATGTTACTCCAGCATGTTACGCCCACTTGTTGACGAGTTTGACAGGTTTTGCTCAAGGAAAAGTTGGCGTCATTTTAGAGGTAAGGAATATGACGTCTCCGTGGAAAATTGTGCAGCACTCTCGATTTATCAATGAGGTGCAGAGTTCAAATGATATTTAAGTCGAATATTTCTAAGAGGGACCGAAATCAGCTTCTCTAAAAGTAAAACCAAACAAGGTTGTATTGTCTGTGGAACGAAATGTAGGCAATCTTTGATCCCGTGCGGACTGTATAATGAATTCAAATATGACTTGTAGACAGTGATGGTCCGACAATCTTGAATTCAAATATTGTGTTGTTTCTTTTAATGTTTTCTTTTGTTTGTAGGGTGGTTATTGTTTGAAGTCGCTATCAGAAGGTGCTGCACTAACATTGCGAGCTTTGTTGGATGACCCTTGTCCCAATATTGAAACTTTAGGACCACCTTCGGACAGGTAAATCATTATTTCGTACCAATGAAATATTTTTAACTGGCTGGGCGTACTGCAACTTCCTTTTGAGAAAATGACATATATTTTGAGTACACAAAAAAAACATATTTTTTGAGTATATACATATGCTAAACTTTCCACAGTTATATTGTGTAATTTGGTCAATTTTTTTTTTTCATAAAATTAGTCATTGTGACCCTTATAATTTTGATTTCTTACAATTTGGAGCCCAATAGCACCAAAAGTATTGGTTTGCCGTAGATATTGGTGGCATCATTTATTTTTCTCCTTGATATCAAAATATGACTCAAGAAAAAAAAAAATTGAAATCGGATGTAAATCGCCGGAGATATGGTAGCATACTTATTTTATACCATTTTGGATTCGCCCTTACAGCCGTCTGCATCAGTTCCGAGAGTGGAACCTAAGATATTGTTGATCTCCATCACTTTCCTGATCGAATGATACCACCCACAAGTTTCTTCATTACACGGACCTAACATTTTATTAACTGCTAGTTCTGTTAACTGTAAAGCTCACTTACTTCAAATGACCATCAATTGCCACTGGGTGGTAACAATGGAGCCCAAAAACTAATGTTGTTGTTTTTGTAGCGGGGTTTCCTTTTGGTTAGACATCAGCATNCCTGATCGAATGATACCACCCACAAGTTTCTTCATTACACGGACCTAACATTTTATTAACTGCTAGTTCTGTTAACTGTAAAGCTCACTTACTTCAAATGACCATCAATTGCCACTGGGTGGTACAATGGAGCCCAAAAACTAATGTTGTTGTTTTTGTAGCGGGGTTTCCTTTTGGTCCTGGAATTTGGCGACCTCTTTTGGGTGAGTGAGACTACAGATCAGTGATGGTTGAGTCTGTTGATTTCGATGTGCATGTGAACAGGTGTTGTAGGTACATTGGGTGGGTCAAATCCACAGCTGCGATATGCACGAACATCAACTCCCAAAAACTAATAAGATCATTCTATGAATATAATGGAATGTCCATACAAAATTTCATCAAAATCGATTGAGACGATCGACAGTTGCCTTCGTACAAAAAGACAAACAGAAGAAACATTGTCGTGTTAAAACTAGACCTCATTTTTTTACTTTTACAATTTCAGTATACGAGAGACAATTCTGAACTGCATCTTTGAACATCTGCCCTATTGGAATTGTTATAAGTTTCAAGAAGTGTTCTCAGAAATCAGCAACAATTCCATCCCATGTCACACACCTCAAGCAGAGTTCCACTATGAGGGAAACCCTAAACAAGAGGTGTATGCCACGCGAGATTGTTACCCAATTCAAAGTGCAAATTTTATCAAACAATGTGATGATCGACTGAATAGTCTGATAGCCAGTAAGTAACGCGGATAAATCAACAATAGTGTTGTAGACTCAGGATTCGAGGATTAAGTTATCGTGAATTTAAAACGCGTTAATCCGCTACCTACAGAGGGCTAGTGTAACTAGCATTAGCAATTGAACCCGGAAGTCTAAAAAGGCTTGGGAAAAATAGCCTTGTATAAAAAAGCTCATTATAATTAAAAACAAATAAATAAAGAATTGAAAACCAGTAAGACGTCATTTACATCATAGAGCGTACAATGAACATCATGCTACTAAGAAGGCAAAAATGATGGTATTATATGATGGATTCATGAAAGCCTCACTTCTTATGTGTTCATAATGTTTCCTANTCACTTCTTATGTGTTCATATGTTTCCTATTTCACTCTTTGGGACGCTAAACAGTAAAATATAAAGAAAAGTGAAAATGTAGGATACAATGTATACTTGTATCCTATCTAGCAGCGTTATAAATGAAATAGGTAGTATGCACGAAAATACCAATGTTGCACTTGTGATTTTATGCGCAGAACTTGACAATTTTTGAACGGCGAAGTATCATACCTTTTCTCTTCTCAGTATTATGAACGTACATTTCAGTCGTGAAAATAGATTTGAAATTTACGTGAACGTCAAAAACTAAAATCAAACCCACGTGCTGGTAAATGGAACTGTTCATACTTTGTTTTATATTTAGTCTTTCGTCACTGACAATCGTAACGAATGGACGTGGAAATATGGCGGCACAATTAATAATAAATAGTAATGCAGCTAGTTTTATTTTTAATACTGAAAAGGATAGTATAAATAACTAGAAAGAAACCCCATTTGGTTTTATTATTTTCAATAATGAACCTTTGGATTAATATTTTTCTTAAAAAAATACCCCCTGTATGTATGTAAATAATCCATATAATACTAAAGTCTGGTGTTTGTCAAACAGTGTAAATTTCTACGTCGTCATATCTCTTCAAACTGATGATGATATTTTAGTCTGACAATTACTAAGATAACTTAGTATTTGTCCTTTTCAACTTACAGGTACCCGATTGCTGTCTCCTCCACACAAGGTTTGTCTGGTTTACTCAGAGACTATGTTGAAACATATGAACATCAAGGAGCCGTAAGTAATCCTTTTTTAATAATACAAAGTCAGACATTTGTGTGGAATTGGTTGCGTAAAAATCTCTGGATAAAACATTGCATTTTTTTAATAAAAAATTACGACAAGAAATTGGTGTTTTCAAATTATCTTGAAAACTAAGTCGAGGTTATGATGAGCTTAAATGATATCAACCAAATTTACCACATTTATCCCAAATCCGCTCCGAGTGGATTAACATGCTATGATCATAAAAAGGAAGACGTAGTCCTGAACTTAAACCTTATGTCTTCTGTGAACAACGATAACCCTCCAAATAAGCTCGCTCCAGAGTTTTTTTGGAACCGCTAGAGTAGCTCAGTTGCTAAATATCTCAGATTCGTAACAGCTAGTGGCTAGTGGTTCGAATCCAAGCATAAACATAAAATTTATTTATTTACTTTTTTACTAACGGGTCGAACGCAATTTACAATTAAACATCTATAGATGGAATTTAGACTTCGTGACGGAGTGCACATCACACTCGGCTTTCACGAGGAAGGCACCGTGTTCGATTCCTGCTCAGTTCGAAAATTTGAAAAAAAAAATAAAAAAATCGAATTTTTTACTTGGTCTTGTTGTTTTTAGCGGTAACTCAGCATCCTAAGGACAACTGAGTAGTTATGGTAATAGTGACAAGTAGTGGCATTATGAGGTAATTCTGATGTATTTGTAGCTTATATTTTGGTGATATTGGTAGTTATGGTAATAGTGACAAGTAGTGGCATTATGAGGTAATTCTGATGTATTTGAAGCTTATATTTTGGTGATATTGGAGAGAGTGTTGAGCATTTCAGCAGGAAAAAGTACATTGTGACGAGCATATTAGCTCAACACAAATGTTTTTCCATTCAACAGAGTGTCTCTTTGTTAATAGTGATCATCCAGAACAGCCAAGCAGAATATCCACAATCTATAATACACACAAAGAATTTGGTGTTTTGGAGAGATTGCATCTATTAGAGGTAGGTAGATATGGAGACAAAAGTTGAAATATGAGCCAGTGAACTCTGCTGGTCCTAAAACAACGGAATTGTTAATAAAGAATAAGGATTACTATTTTCTTAAATGATTTTAAAGGATTATTTAATCCTTTAAAATCATTGAAGTTCAGACTTTGGTCCAGAAAGTAATCTGATGCCGCCATTTTTATTTGGTAACATTGTTAAATTGTAGGCGAAGATCCCCATTTTTAAAAATGTAAAAATTTAATACTTGTAAGCATGATGATGACAGTTAACCGAACGATGTGAGGTTTAACACTAAGACCGTGGTATTTCTTTAAATGTCTGTTTTTATCAGGATAGCTCTCGAACGTCTACCCGTTACAATTACTATCATATTCTTTTACCTTAACTTATATATCCGAGTATACAGTCCAGGTGCCCTAATTGAAATATTCGACTTTTTTACAGCCACGAGTAGCCACCAATGAAGAGTTGCGTTTGATCCACACCAAGGCTCATGTTGAATTAGTCAAGACGTTGGATAACCTCAGTCCACGAGAACTTATGAAGAAGCAGTCAGACTATCAGTCTGTCTATCTACACCCGAACACGCGTGAGGGTGCTTATTTGGCAGCGGGATGTTTGTTGCAGGTAATTGCATACTCCCTACTGATTGCAACTGAACCTTTTTTTTTTATTGACGAGTAAATTGATTTCACTTAAGGAGGGTCCGTGTGCTGCTTAGCAACATGAGTATCAATTTTTCCGAGTGGAACCTGGACTTTCTTACTTTGTTATTTCGCAGTCAGCACTTAGTTGCTCTTCCCAGGATGGTCGAACGGGTCAAACCTTTGTTGGTCTTGCCTTTTAGCCAAAAATTGGATTGAGAAAGCATAGTAGAACGTTCCAGAATGACCTAATCTACGTCCTCTTAGCATATACTGAAATTTACTTTGTCTCCAGGTTGTAGACAGTGTACTCAACGGAGAGAGTGCTCATGGAGTAGCTCTCATTCGACCTCCTGGTCATCACGCAGAGCAAGAAGAACCATGTGGATTTTGTATTTTTAACAATGTATCAATAGCAGCCAAATATGCCATCGACATGCACGGATTGAACCGGGTGCTCATCCTAGATTGGGATGTACATCATGGCAACGGTACTCAGAATGTTTTCTATAGTGACCCACGTGTGTTGTACATATCCATTCATCGATATGATCATGGTGCCTTCTTTCCTCATTCTAAAGATGCCGGTCCTGAAAATGTTGGGGAACGAGGAGGAAAGGGTTTTAATGTAAACATTCCTTGGAACAAGGTAAGTTTATGTCTGCGCTTTCCACCTGATCAGGTGCAAAGCACAAACAAATAATTCTGCACGTGGAAGTGGATATAATATTTTACTTCTACTGACGTTGACTTTGACTAATATAATAACTCTGTATTATTATTAAACGACAAATTTCGATATGAACCCTAAATTTCACTGGAACTTACGGCACGGCGTATGAGGGTCGTCGGGGGATTTTCTTTTATATCTACTTACATTGGAAGATAAATGTTAAGGTTTTTTTGGTGTGGGGGGCGGAGGGTATCGATATTATATTTCACACAGATAGTCGTCCTAATGTGTAGAACCGGCCATCGACCATATGTTTTATTTTCTTTGCTATGATTTCAGAAAGGGTTTGGAGATGCTGAATACATCGCGGCATTTCAACAAATTATACTTCCCATTGCCTATCAGTTTAACCCAGAGTTGGTGCTTGTATCCGCTGGATTCGATGCTTGTGTAAATGATCCCTTGGGAGGTATGTTCCGTCTGATTAATTGATTAATATTACCTATTCTATCAACAAAAAACTCCTCCTATTAAGTACATGCGTTTATTATTTTACTTAATGATGTTCGTGTTTATAATATTTTTACATGAGAAATCTGTATAGATTATTTTTTTTAGTACGGAACCCTTGGTATAATACTGAAATATGTAGGTACCAAAAGTCGAGAGTCAATTAGACCTCAAAAAGGACCTACATTTCGACTTACAAGAATTGAGAAACACGAGGACAACGCTTTGTTTACATATATATGACNCTGATTAATTGATTAATATTACCTATTCTATCAACAAAAAACTCCGCCTATTAAGTACATGCGTTTATTATTTTACTTAATGATGTTCGTGTTTATAATATTTTTACATGAGAAATCTGTACAGATTATTTTTTTAGTACGGAACCCTTGGTATAATACTGAAATATGTAGGTACCAAAAGTCGAGAGTCAATTAGACCTCAAAAAGGACTTACATTTCGACTTACAAGAATTGAGAAACACGAGGACAACGCTTTGTTTACATATATATGGCGTGTTGCTATCTTCAAACGTACTTATGAAATGAATTTCATCAAACTTAACGTAGTCAACGCTTAGTGTCAAACTTACGGCGTTCGAGGAACGACGGACGGATTTTTTTTTTATTTGATTTTTTTGATTCTATACCTTGAAACATAAAATATCAAATTTTAGAGGTGGGACATTTTTTTCGTTGTCGATTCCAAAAGTTCATTATTGAAAATAATAAACTGAACTAAAATGCTCATTTTCAGAGACCAAGTAAAATGTATGCGTAGTTCATTTAGTAAGCATTACATCTGAGTGCAAAAAGTATCACAACTGGGTGTTCAATACCACATAAATTAATTTTTAAAATACGAGGTTTTTCATCTATTGACTCTATTCACCATGATTAACCGATTAACTGCTTTGTTCACAGGTTGTAAAGTATCACCTGAAGCGTATGGCCACTTCACTCATTGGTTGAAAGCACTGGCTAATGGTCGTATTATTGTTGCTTTAGAAGGTGGTTATCATTTGACATCTACTTCGTATGCAATGACAATGTGTACAAAGTCATTGCTAGGAGATCCTTTGTTTCCTCTGGAATCCGATCTGGACATTAACTCCAGTGCAGTTACAACAATTAAAGAAACAATTTCTATTCAATCTAAATATTGGTCTAGTCTGAGATTCCTGGTGGCGTTCCCACCAAACAAGATTCCTGGTGACTTCGGAGTGGTCTCTCATAAGATGGATTGTCTAATGAACAAATTGACTTTGGGTAATGAGTATGAAGGAGAAGAAGATGAGAAACCAAAGCAAACATCGAACTCAGGACCTTCGACTAGTAAAGATGGTGGTGATAAGAAACAAACTTTAACGGATTATTTAGCTGAGAATGCCCAAGTAAGTTACTCGCGCATACACCTTCCTTTTTACCAAATAATGGACCCTCAGTGCGTTGGCAGTTAAGCGCAAATATTTGAATTTGCTCCCGACCGATTTTTTCAAAACTTGTATATTTCAGGCTCTAGTCAACGAAGAAATGTTTGCTGTTGTACCTCTTTCTGACTGCCCGCATATTCCCTTAGTGCGACCTGTACCTGACAATGGCATTGACGTCAACGTTCCTTGTGTAGAATGTAATAATGAAGTCGAAAATTGGACGTGTTTGATTTGTTATGAGGTAAATTTATAATATTAAATCTAGATTTGTTTTCAGGTAAAATTATGATATAAATGCAGCTTTATTATCAGTTAAATCTAGTTTTATTATCATAGAATATCAATTTAGACTCGTTATGATTTATTATCAAGTAAATTTATAATATAAATTTAGCTTAGGTAAATTACATCAACCTTTTTTATCTGATCAATATACAGTGTGAGTCCTGCTAAGTAGAAGCGTCAAATATTTTGACCAAAGTTTCATGATATGCAGGGGAACATGTCATGGTGACCGATAAATTCTTGAGGGTTGACCTTCAGGGTCATTTTAAGGTGATTTTTTTTAAAAAAAATGAACTATGTTTTTCATAGCTTGAGGGCTGACCTTGAGGTTCATTTAAGGTAAATATTTTTTTTAATTTGACCATGTATTTTTTCCCCAATAATCAGGTTGGTTAATTTTTTAAACCAAATATTAATGTGGACATATCATTATTATTATTATAGACCCACTTCTACTCTAATCTTTTACAGTTTAATTTAAATTTCATGTGATATGCCTAAATAAAAAATAAGCAGTTGAAAAGCCTCCCTCATATTTGATAACTTTTCCAGGTGCGCTGTGGTCGGTATGTCAACGAGCACAGTATAATTCATGGAGTTTCCTCAGAACATCCTCTGGCTCTCAGTTTTGCAGATTTATCAGTATGGTGTTATGTATGTGAAGCTTACGTAGATAATCATGTGAGTTGATAGGGTCTGTATCTATGTGTGTTTGACCGAATGAACTGTCTCCGTGCCTCATAATAGATTTGCACCCAGGAATATTTCGATTTCTTGTTTGAATGTTTACGCGGTGCTCTCAGCCTCGTGAGGAGCCAAGTTAAAGGTGACAGAATTATTAGACAAAATTAGTACATTAGATATTTGAAGCATAGGAAATGAATTCAATCAGCAGCAGCAACAACAACTTGCGGTCCCCAGGATGGTTGGTTCTTCGTACCGGGGCTACCCGTGCCCTCGGGCACGGCCAAAGACCATCAACACCGGTCCGACGACAACTCACTGTTTTTTCCTCCGTTGGGCCCAGCCGTGTTGCTCCAGATACTTCCTCAAAGAGTTGGTATATAAATCCTTGCTAAACCCTGAAGTATCTGATCGATGTCGTCTATGTATGCTTCCGTCTATGATTTACATCATGAGCAGCCAGCAACTATCCATCAAACCCAACGAATCTAGAGCCGTCAGCATTATGGACAGATCCTGTTGGAGAGGCCGCCTTTCTTGGCCTGGAGACACAGTGAGAGTCGTTGAGAACGTTAACAACAAGAACTTGCAGTTTTTTTTATTATGCTCCTGTGGCCATTTCACAATAAACTACAAAATAAAATTAGTACTATAGTACTTGTAAAACCATAGATTACAAAAATGATACTAGTAATTTTGAATTGAAGCTAGTTTATTGTGAAATTGACTCCTGGTCTAGTTTTTCATCTGTGTTCAGCACATTGATTATAAAATTTTGTCTTATTTTCAGAAATTGTTTGAAGCCAAAAATTCTGCTCACAAAAGTAAATTTGGTGAAGAATTAGTTTGGTCATATGGAATCCTAGCAACATAACATTTATCGAACCACAGATTCGTGTTTAATGAGATTTCCACTGCATTCGTCTAATATGAAATGGATAAAGTAACTAGTATCTAAATGAAAACTCTTCGAAAAAGAAATATATAGATGACTAATGTATGCACGATGTACGTTTCAGTTGGCTAGGCTGTCCTCATGTTGAATTATTTGATACAGAGAGGAAATTGTCTCATTGTGCAAGTCTCTTAAGCTTCTGCATCCAGGATGTGCGTTTCTCTTTTTCTTCCTTCCAGCTCTTCCTTTATCGTTCGTTGCAGTCTTCCATATTTCTCTAGTTGTCTTTGTATATGACGTAAGACCCAGTTTATATTTCTGATTATAATGTTCTATAAATTTATACTTTTCTGTTTCTTTGTTAATGCGTCTTTCTGCAGAATGATCGCATTCTTTATGCTATCGACACAAGTCACTCGCAGGATCTTCCTGTAAACTCACATCTCAAATGCTCCCAGTTTCTTTAACAGCGTGGATAGCATCGGTCCATCTCTCTGTTAAGTACAGTTATATGCAAAACATTTAACATTGTCCTAGTGATCCGAAAGCACAATTATTTGCTGTTGTTGTCAATCTTTTAATAGAAGTATGGGTTCCGTTCTGGTGCGTGGACCCAGCCAGGAGTGTTTTATTTTTCTGTGTAAAGATTAGCCTTTACACTAAAAATTAAAACATTGTATAGCCTTTTATTTAATGTCAATGTAACGTAAGTTTTTTTTTAATAAAAGTTCAAACGTAATTATAATTTACAGTTACATGAACAGTACAACATTTTCATAAAAAATAAGATAGTTTATAAATTTTACAAACCCAATGCTAATTTACATTGAAATT
Source organism: Pachypsylla venusta (assembly GCA_012654025.1). Lineage (NCBI taxonomy): Eukaryota > Metazoa > Arthropoda > Insecta > Hemiptera > Aphalaridae > Pachypsylla > Pachypsylla venusta. The sequence goes on along the minus strand of CM022874.1, from coordinate 13,241,602 downwards.
TAAAATTATCTTTTTTAGCAGTCAAATCAAGCTGAGGCTTCAAAAAATTGTAGAGTAATTGAGATGAAATTAGAGGGGAATTTATACTGACTGGAGAACAATCATTTCTGGATATAAAGAAAAAAAAAACAGCATTGGGTCTGTCTCTTAAAGTTAAATTGGGAATTTTAATGCTAATCCTATATCAGGAAACAGCCTCTCATGTGATCTTTGATTGCAATGCCCTGCTCAATTGGAGAGTGAGTATCATCGGGTCATTAAATCCCAGAGAAGAACTCGTCCAAAACAATCTGGTAAGAAGACTGCTCAAACTCACTGGGCAGTTGAACCTTAACTAGAGAAATAAGCTTAACCAATACACAAAAAGCCCAGGAGGCTGTGGTGTAGGGATTCCAAACCTAAGGGGTTAAAGCTTAATGAAATGAAATGAAATCTCAAAACAAGGACAGGAGATATGATTATTAAAGATATTATATTTATTATNAACAATCTGGTAAGAAGACTGCTCAAACTCACTGGGCAGTTGAACCTTAACTAGAGAAATAAGCTTAACCCAATACACAAAAAGCCCAGGAGGCTGAGGTGTAGGGATTCCAAACCTAAGGGGTTAAAGCTTAATAAAATGAAATCTCAAAACAAGGACAAGAGATATGATTATTAAAGATATAATATTTAAACATTAATTTCTGGTTTTGCCGTCTTCCATCCAATGTTTCCAGATCCAGTTGCTCCATGAGGTCACTGGGATATAGCCTCGGGGTACAAAGGGTAGAATCCGTTCAATTTTAAGAATAAATATCTGACGAATCTTGCCTGAATTTTTTCGATTTTACTCTTGAAGCAATCAGTGTTTGGGGCCAAAATGACACTCGCGTATTCTAAAGTGCTTCGTACAACTGCAGTGCACATTTTTATGGTGTTAAAGTCATTGAAAGTACCGGAGTGTCTAACTGTCTAATTGTCAAGCTGTCACTATCTAATTGGTATAACTGTCACTATTTTTATTTTTCTATCTTATAAAGATATTATTTTTCTTCCATTGATTAATAAATGTAGGACTGATTCATTTTTTAATAAAACAACTAACTCTGCAGGGCCTTGGAAATGTTTGGAAACCATTGCCAATGATAGTTCTTTCAAACTGTGATAACTTCCAATGTATACCTTTTTTGGATAACTTATTTATAAGTATCTGATGATTATATTACACTTCACCATTCTATTTATGTAAAAAATGATGTTGCTTAGATTTTCAAAGTAGGAAAGAATGGATCAAGTCCCAAAAGGTCTGAAATATCTTGAAAACGAAGAAAGATGAAAAGATAGAATCGAGAGTATGTTTCTAGGATACATGCATCTTTTGAGGGGGGTATACAAACTTTTCTAAGACTCTGTATAAAATATAAAATACTACCGTTATTTATGTCAAGAATTTATACTTTTCCAACTGAAGTTTCTTCTTGAACCATTTCACCTTTATAAGCTAGGGACCAATATAATGAAACCAAATATTTTTGTTATTTTTAGTTTTTCAAACTGTGAGAACTCCCGATGCATTTCTTTCAAAGTGTTTCTCACTTATCCGTATATTCACTTTAGATTGTGATTATTCATAAAATAAAAAATAATGTTCCTCCTAATAGGTTGTCATAGGGAAAAGTTCTTTNAATTTATACTTTTCCAACTGAAGTTTCTTCTTGAACCATTTCACCTTTATAAGCTAGGGACCAATATAATGAAACCAAATATTTTTGTTATTTTTAGTTTTTCAAACTGTGAGAACTCCGGATGCACTTCTTTCAAAGTGTTTCTCACTTATCCGTATATTCACTTTAAAGCGTGATTATTCATAAAATAAAAAATAATGTTCCTCCTAATAGGTTGTCATAGGGAAAAGTTTTTTTTTACTAGGAAACATGGGAAACGGACGTCTTTGAGAGGATAGTACACAGGTGTAAGTAGTGGAACAAGAAAGAGGTAGCGGGGGTCTTCATTTCATGAGGCCTGCCATTTCAGTAATGATAAAGCAGTGGACGATATAGTGACAAAATTAGCGCTTCGACTTTGCAACAGATTTTTAAATCTGATTATTATGACAGGGTGTATTTTTGGAAAAAATAACGAGATTTATTTTATGATATTTATTATGGAGAAAATATAAAAAATACGAAAATAGGAGCATAGCAAGACTCGGACTTTTTCAATATCTTAAGATTCGCTTTAAATGTCTCAATTGCATGAATTGCCACCCCAGGCTAAAATAACCCTGGCGAAATGCTATTCCGGGGGTTATGAATAAAAAAAGAGGCTAAAATAAGGGCTTCTACTTATCCTTGCCATGCTCCAGATCAGATCTCCTGCGGCACACGGTCCCACTCGTTAAGCACTCCTCCTTTGGTTTCCGTAATTGTCGTTGGTCAGAATTCCTCCTTTGTCTTCTTTTTGAACGTAAGTGGCAGAATACTGAAATCTCAAACATGGCAAGGTATACCTAAAATCACTGTTTTTCGGGTATTTCACTTGCAAAAATTAAGTCAAAAGTCTGATAAGCTTGTGAAAATTTGTGGTATTATCGTCACTTATAATGTTTGTGATAAAAAATTTACAAAAAGGACAATATCGATTCAGACTGAATTGATTATAAGGTGAGCTTTCAATAGCACCCAGGCTATCATCCTCAGACTAGTGTTGACTCTATGATGTTCAGAATAGAATCCTTTTTGTATTTTTTTATTATTTTACGATTCAAATATTAAATATTTTTAATATTTGTGATGATAATTTACTAAAGAGGGGCACGCAACCATTATCCCGGGCTATTCGGAAAAATTGTGCGTTCCGCTAATTTTGTCACTCAGTGTACATAATATCGTGCGGATTTTATTGTTGCCATGATAATATAGATCAGTGTGATGCAGTTCCAAAGGTCCAATATAATCCTGCAACTCTCCCCTCAGTACTCTATGAACATCAGTCAGAACACCTGGCCGTTTTACGTATTTTTTACGTAAAAGTATCTGCACAGTATTGGGCCGCAAGAAAGAAAATGACATAATTGTCAAATCCAAGCAATTAATAACAACAACATAATATAAGAATGTCACTGCAATTTATATTTGAACATAATTTGACCAACTGTAGACGTCACCCACTTAAAATAGCTACCATGGGCCCCGGTTGTTCCAGCAGGGGCCATTCTATGTATGAACAAAATAAATGTCCATTCCTTGTTTCATGAAAATTAGAAAAGTCAATTGACAGTTAATATGGTACAAAAAGACAAACAAACAAAAATCCTGAAGTAAAAACTAGACCTCACTTTGTTCGGTCAACAATTTATTATAATGAACCGTATAGTCACATACATATGGCATATGATTCCTTGTAAACCGCACAGTGGCACAGATCAGATAAGCAATCATTGTAATCAGAAGAAGACTCATTACAAATAGTAAAGGATAAAGTTTGTAAAGTTGAGATGATAATGTCGGGGTTTCTAGAGTCCTCTTTGAACATTCGCCACTGATGTAAGAGAGAAGTTTATTTGAAAGAAAATGGACTCCCTTGAATTGAACAGGCGAGGAGCAACTGAAATCAGAGAGGGTGGGAATGAATTACATTTAGTATGACCAATTCAGGAGGACCTCTGTATATCCATTTTATAGAGTTGTCTGTTGGAGCCAGTTACCTACAAAGGATTCTTCTTTGCCCATTACTTAATTTTAAGTGCTGAATTAGAGATAGAACACCGAACCATCAAAATCTCTAACTGCTGATCTCCTTCGCTTGAGTCGACACCGAACCATCAAAATCTCTAACTGCTGATCTCCTTCGCTTAGGTCGGAAACGAATGAGACTGGTCACTGGACTAATAACGGGACATTGTGGTCTCAGAAAACATCTACATAATATGGGAATCTTTAGGGAAAACCCATTGGTTACACTATGTGGGGAGGAAGAGGAAATAACCTCTCATGTGATCTTTGATTGCAATGCCCTACCTAATTGGAGAGTGAGTATCATCGGGTTACTAAACCTCAGAGAGGAACTTGTCCAAAATAATCTGGTAAGAAGACTGCTCAAACTCTCTGAGCAGTTGAACCTTAGCTAGAGAAATAAGCTTAACCCTAAGACACAAAAAGCCCATGAGGCTGAGTTGTAAGGATTACAAACCTTAGGGGGTAAAGCTTAATGAAATGAAATGAAAAGATAGAACAACAAGAACGATATTCCAAAATGTTTCACTTTGAAAACGAAGAGAGAATAGTTGACTAAAAAAATGTAGGTATGCCCCACCAACCAAAATCGTATCTATGACCTTCCTGGTGGAAGCCGAATGAACTACTCACTGTAAATAATAGTTGAGATCGGGCTCAGTGTGTTGTCTCTGAACGATATAGTCAATGAGCCATTGGATGGAGCAGTCGCACGTCCATGGGTTGAATTGAATCTCTAAGATTTCTAAGTTATCCCAATCTCCTAATTTATGAGAAAGCGATGTGAGACCATTGTTATTCAGATACAGCTAGAAGGAAAATAATTTTCCTTTAATAATTTGCTATCATGTGGAAGTGGTGTGAGATCATTTACTCACATAATGTGCTACTAGAATCTAAATTACGAGTAAAATAATTATTTTCGTATTTTTTGTTTTAAGAAAAGATATTTTAAATTTTCATCGAATCGAGTTTTTTAAATGATGATTATATCAATACTCTAATTTGATGCAGAATTTCATTCAAAATATTTTCACAATCTTATATGAAAAAGTTGATCTGACGAAAATTAAAATAATCTTTTAACAGTCATTTTAAATTTTGAGGTGGCCATACTTCTGACTAATTTGACTCTGATTTTTTCTTGTTCCCACATAGGAATACTTCAGCATCAATAGAAAAACAAGGCTTCACATCATAATGACCCATTTGACCATGTTTTTTGCACCCTATGATCTGCGTTAAAACATGTTTACTGAATCGTATGTAATTGAGTAAACATGGTACATTATGATTGTACTCCAAAGAAATTTATATAAACTAACTAATTTCACGATATTTTTAAATCTTCAGAACTGAAAAATATTATATTTTCAATTTTTATTTTAAAATTACTTTTTATGTAGGTACGTTCTATATTTATAATTTGTGTTTAATGTTTATGTACCCGTGCCACAAATAAAATATTGTAGTGAACGACCTGTGTATGTAATATTACTATGAAACATTCTGTATAAATATCTTGACGCTTCTCCTATCCATTCATTTCTCCGTCTTTCTTGTGTCTTGTGGGAGAGGGGTCGGGGTGAAGGGGAGANCTTAATCCTCGAATCCTAAGTCTGCAACAATATTTTGAATTTTCCAATACCACAGTTTTAAGTTTTGAATTCGAGAACAAGAAGAACGATAAATCCCCAAAATGTTTCATTATGAAAACATTAGAGTGCAGCAGAGTTAACAAGAGGAACATTTGGTGTCCATGAGCCACCACAAATTCAGTGAAAGGGTTAACTTACCAACTTACCTCTCTTAAATTCCACTCCATATTGAAAGCATCAGAGCTTATCTTGGCTAACTTGTGATTATAATTACAATACAAAATCTGCAAGGAGTGCAAATCATTGAAACTATTCCTGCCAATTGATCTCAGCTTGTCATTTGAACTAATGTTGAGATTGTTCAAATGTGTCAAAGATGGGAAAGACAGTTGGTTCAGCTCTTCAAATTGATTACCATCCAAGTTTAAATTCTGTAATGTTTTACTCAGTCCTTTAAGATTTGGTACTCGATTTAAGTGATTTCCATTTAAATAAAGAGTGATCAATGTCATATGGTCAAACATTTTGATGGGCAAATTGGAAATGTTTGTTGAACCTAAATGAAGATTCTGTAAAAGAAAAAACAATCTAGTGTGAACATCACTGAAATTTTCAATGTCGAATTTTCAAATGTTTTTGAGGTCCCTGCCGTTTTTTAAGGTAGGAATTGTGAAAACCACCCAAAAGTATATCAGTGTGTAACATTACACTAATACGTACACGCGTGAAGCCTGTTTAACCAGGAATTCTCTTTTCAACCTCTAATATGTTTGTATTTCCATTTACACTTGCTCTGGAATAATGAATCCCATGTTGAAAGACATACCTTTAAGGTATCTAGGGTGATCTGTAAATGTAAAAAGTACTTACGTTCAGTCGGGCTAGACTTTGGAGCTCTCCCAAAGTGGAGTCTCCTATCACAGATAAGGGATTATTATTCAATTCTAAAACTGTCAGCTTTGTGAGATAGGCAAACGTTTCCTTGTTTAGATACTCAATCCTGTTGTAACCAAGACGAAGTCCTTCCAGATTAGAAACGTTAAATCGGCTTCGGAAAGTGTTTTTCCTGAGAGTACCTCCTGAAATGATAAATAATCGAGGGCGATAATTAGAAATGTCAAATCCCTCGGATCCTGTTGGAGATACAAATAAAAAAATTCTAACCCAAGTTTCATGATCTTATAGGACCATATTGTTTTCATTAGGTACATATTCGAATTTTCCATCGAATTCTAGATACGATTGGCTATTTACCTACTTAATGTTTTACATTTAAAAAGAAAAAAAATTGACACCCTTGAAAATGATGAGCATATGTACACCCGGTTAAAATTTGCAGAGATTTGCTTTTAATTTCAATGCCGTTCGTAAGATCTTCAGTCTTTCCGGAACTTTTCGGACACCCTTTATACTGGAGACTGATATAGAACGGTCATGCTTTTAAAGGAAACATGCTAATTTGATGAAATGCAGGGTGTTTTAGTTTTTTGGTAACAACGGAATATACAGGGTGTTTGAAGAAAAGAATTTCGAAAAACGCCGAAACATATATTTATCTATTTATTTATGCCAAAAGAAAAACTTGATTGGTTATCAAATAGGCCTCAGGGAGTCTACTTTAAAATCTTAAATAAATAGTAGTATTTCAAACAGAACCGGAGTGATTCCAAGTTAAAGTTGAGCTTTCTAAAGGTGATTCTCTTTGTTTGTGTGAGATTATAGTCTTAAGTTTGTGTATGTAAAAGTGACATAAATTTCAATGTATTATGTTATCAATTCGAAAAAGGTCATTGGTCTGACCGTACCCGGATATCTGGAGTAGGTACGATTCAAATTTAAAAAGACATTGAACCTCTTCTTGCTTCATATTGGTGTACTTTGGCATCGCTCACAGGCTAGGTGAATTTTAACATTAGAAGTATTTGTTCGTTAAGGAATTATAAAAAAAAACTTTTAATGTTAGCAAATTCTTATTTTTTTTGGTTTTCTGTATTTTTTTTCAAAAATCACTTACGCCCTTTTGTATTTCAAAATGGTCGATATATTCCGTTATTACCAAGCCCAAAAACCCTGTATAAATCTTAATACCTACCTGATATATTATTATGTCTGAGATCTAAGAATCTTAAACTCATCTCACTAAAGGCATCATCGTCTATAAGATTAATAAAATTATTTCTGAATATGAGTTTCTTTAAATAAGGGAACTCAAACGTATGATATTCTGGTTTGGCCAAATGTTGTATTGAATTATAACTATAATCAAATACAGTAATCTTATCGCACCATTTAGAAATGGAACATAGTCTGGACTGCTGAATGATGAGATCTTCCCTCTTGTGTAGATCATGGTGCGAACAATCTACGATGATTTCCGAGTCATGATAGTTGGAAGGATAATTATTTGGTTCAAAACAAGACAAGGTGAGTCCAGATGTATTGAGAGGCAACATGAAATTCAATATAATTATCAGAAGAAGATGGCGTATCCGAGACAGTTCCATTGTGACATCTAAAACAACAACAGACAGACATTTATTAGAGTAATTCTAAAAACATAATAACTGGAAAGATGGAAGAAACTTCGTATTGCTCTTTTCCTGCGCATTATCCACGACATCAAACCTGAAACGCAGAAGCGATAATTTTAAAAATCATCAAAAAATTAATGAAAAATAACATTGAAAGAATCGACTGCTGCCAATTTTTATTTGCAGCCATGTGTATATCACCATTTTTACTTTCTCTTCCTATAGAAGATAAAGTATTGTAATCGTGCAGAAATTTTGTACATTTTTTATATACAATCTGCCTCAGGACATCCATCCTGTGTTTATTCGTTAAAAATTAACGCGGTTCGCCCTATTCACGTTCATTTTTCTCGCTGATAACAGGTTCGCCGGGTACAGTGGGACGAACGTTAGAAAGGATTGCACACACAACGCGTAGGTATATACATTGTATTTGTATACATAAACAAGAGAGAAACTATTTTTGAGTAGCTCAATAAAATTACGATTCATTGTGCAAATAAAGGTGTCTAGTCATACAATCTTTCATCCAAATTTTATTTTTTAATTATAAACATTCACGTCTAAAGGATTAGGTTGCAAATAATGCAACCTAATCCGTGCCTGGCATGATATATTATAACTTTGTACCCCACCTGAGATTATCTTCTTGGTGATTGAAAAATAATGCAACCTAATCCGTGCCTGGCATGATATATTATAACTCTTTGTACCCCACCTGAGATTATCTTCTTGGTGATTGAAAAATAATGCAACCTAATCCGTGCCTGGCATGATATATTATAACTCTTCGTACCCCACCTGAGATTAATTATCTTCTTGGTGATTGAAAAATAATGCAACCTAATCCGTGTCTGGCATGATATATTATAACTCTTCGTACCCCACCTGAGATTAATTATCTTCTTGGTGATTGAAAAATAATGCAACCTAATCCGTGTCTGGCATGATATATTATAACTCTTCGTACCCCACCTGAGATTAATTATCTTCTTGGTGATTGAAAAATAATGCAACCTAATCCGTGTCTGGCATGATATATTATAACTCTTCGTACCCCACCTGAGATTAATTATCTTCTTGGTAATTGAAAAATAATGCAACCTAATCCGTGCCTGGCATGATATATTATAACTCTTTGTTCCCCACCTGAGATTATCTTCTTGGTGATTGAAAAATAATGCAACCTAATCCGTGTCTGGCATGATATATTATAACTCTTTGTACCCCACCTGAGATTATCTTCTTGGTGATTGAAAAATAATGCAACCCAATCCGTGCCTGTCTTATTTTATAACTCTTTGTACCCCACCTGATTGTAAGCTCAGAGTAAACCAGTTTCATACTATAGATTAATTTAGAGAAGAGATCAGACCACATTCCCACGTACCTATCAGACTCGCGTTATACTCTGCCCGACCTTCACAAAAATAAGTTCAATCTTTGGATGGTGAGTGAGCGAGCATTATGTAACTTATGCAGTTTACTCTTATTGCGCAGATAAGACTGCATTTCATGTTAAAGAGAAGAAGTAATAGTAGAAGCAATCACATGATGGACCTTGTTTCGAAAATTACGTGATTTAAAGTAATGAAAGAAAATTGCGGAATTCAGTGTAGATTATCTTTGGCATGATTTCTGTAATTAAGGTTTGAGAGAAAACAAAAATGTTCTTAACTTCTTATCGTGTTACATTTTAAAATAACTTTAAATTTAAGGAACGTTTTAAAATTCTGTCTATATCAGCTAATTCAGGCCCACCGAGAAGGGGGGCCAATCCCCCCGGGGTTTTCGGAAGGGCCCGGAATTCCAAGGTACTAAAAAGAAATTTTGTTTTCAGTGTATTATCTTTTTTTAAACTTTTACCATCTCGATTACCTAGTTTATACTTTAAAACTTGATTGATTTGATTAATTGATCATGATTTTTATAAGGGTCCGTACCTTTTCAATCCCGGGCCCGGGATTTTCTCTTGACGGCCCTGTCAGCTATAAGTCAAACACCATAAATATTTTAGGCAGTCTTATCACCATCGAAATACGACACTGAAGTGGAGCTCAAATGTAAACAATGGCAAGGATAAAAGAATATGGCTGACGTTCCAAATTAGGTCCAACCTTGACAAAAGTAATTCTATGGGATCGCTCTTTCCTTAAACTCTTATTTCTTTGGCTCTCTCTGTAAGGTCCTGCGGTAAAACACAATATAATATTAAAAATGAAAACTGATTTTTGTTTACCTCTGAATCCTGCAGTATTTCGGAAAATCTCTATATACAATGCGGACTGTGTCAATTTATTATGGACATATTTACATAGTCTGCTTTTTGTTTGAATAAAACGGGAAAATTCATTCAAGTCTGTAAACAAAAATCGCCTTTGAAATTTGAAAAATTAAATTTAAACGTTATTCAATTTTTTTTGAAGAGTGCTTAATTTTAAATTCTGGAAAACAATGAAAATAATTGAAGGTGGGGTTTGCATTATAATTATTTTTTATTTGCTGTTATTTAGGTTATGCTAATGATAGGTATCAACTCTTGACAGATGCTGAACTGATAGGTAGATATCAAAATTGCAAACAAACAAAATAAAATTTGCCTTTTATATATAAAAAAAAAAATACATAAATTTTTTATTAATCGAAATGTTTATTTTAATTAATTACATTTTCGATTTTTTTAGAGTAATAAGTCATCAAATGGAACTAAAAATTAACTTTTTATCTTAAAGCCTCGATAAAATGTTACTTGTTCGCACTACACACATTGCTCTGTTCTGAAATTATTACTCAATAGATAACGATAGACTGACGCTATGTACAAGAGGTAGGTATCTGATAAAAAAAATAAAGAGAGAAAAAAAGAAATTGTATTCATACTGGGTTGTTAATATCCGAAATTTTAAGATGTGTCGTATCAATATTAGATCTTTGAACTGTACCTACACTCAGGAGACCCCGGGTGGCCCAATAGGGTTAAAACTATTAAAATATCCATGAACACAATGAATGGCCCCAGTCCAACCCATGTTTCATCAAAATCAAACAAGGCGTTTAAGAAATATCGTGGAACAAACAAACGTTTAAAAAAATGTTTTATGAAGGAAAGATTTTTTTTAATTTAAATTTTTGTCGATTGGCTTTTTCACTTTATTTTTTTCTCTAAAACGTTAAAAAAAATTGTGTTTAAAATTATATCACACTCCGTTTGAACAACAGGTTATAAGAAAATGTTTAATTTTAGGCTGATTTGAATAAAGCGAGTAAGAAAAGAGTTATCCTGTGGAATTACTATTTCGGGTTATGCCTAATTTTGGATTTGTTTTGTATCTTTGATTTTGTTTACATTTGAGTTCCAATTCAGTGTTGAACCGAGCTAAGAAGTTACTGGATTTTACAGAACTACTTAACTATTGGTAGTATTAGTAGCATTCACTTGAAATTTAATGAAAATCCTGGGTGTCCAACTTTCATTGTTGATAAGACTTTTCACTGAAATGCGTATTTACGATTACGAACGGATTTTTAGAATTGACGTTGGAAAAATATTCATTCCTCAAATTTGTTATTTTACAATTCAAGGTACCTACGCAGAATGAAAAAATTAAAAAAAAAAAAAAAAAAAAAAAAAA
>CM022874.1:13210008-13230010 GCA_012654025.1 Pachypsylla venusta | reverse complement strand
AAAGTTTTCTAGTTCCAGAATAAGATCGATCATAATGTTCTTTCATCATCCGGAACAAGTCCATCTGTTAGCAATTTCTCATTTATTGAAAGTTTTCTAGTTCCAGAATAAGATCCATCATAATGTTCTTTCATCATCCGGTACAAGTCCATCTGTTAGCAATTTCTCATTTATTGAAAATTTTCTAGTTCCAGAATAAGATCGATCATAATGTTCTTTCATCATCCGGAACAAGTCTACCTGTTAGCAATTTCTCATTTATTGAAAGTTTTCTAGTTCCAGAATAAGATCGATCATAATGTTCTTTCATCATCCGGAACAAGTCCATCTGTTAGCAATTTCTCTTTTTTTAAAAATTTTCTAGTTCCAGAATAAGATCGATCATAATGTTCTTTCATCATCCGGAACAAGTCTACCTGTTAGCAATTTCTCATTTATTTAAAGTTTTCTAGTTCCAGAATAAGATGCATCATAATGTTCTTTCATCATCCGGAACAAGTCCATCTGTTAGCAATTTCTCACTTATTTAAAGTTTTCTGGTCCCAGAATAAGATCGATTATAATGTTCTCATTTATTGATACTTGTACAGTATTATGTCACAACATCCGAGTCCAATACAATGCAGAGCTCAGTATTGAGGACTAGCCCTACCATTTCATTGTATTACAGAGTAGGTACATGATAAGGTTAAAAACAAATTAATTGTTTTGAGTGTTCCTATTTTAAATTAGATGATGCAATTGCGATGACGAATTATATTAGCAACTTCGTATAGTCTTGAATGAACATACGGGGGTTTTACCGTTCATACGCTAGAAACTTAAAACTTGACCTCACACCCAGCCTTGGTTGGTCCGGTAATAGCCTCCAGCATCACGAGGACTCGAACTTGCGTGGGTTACCCAGCTGTAAGTAAAACCTAGCTGGACGTTATTTAAATCCAGTCATCTAATATCAACGGGTGTAATCAATGTGCAATAGACGCTAAATCGTTGTATATCTATAATTCCTTTCACGTAAAATAATTGACTGTGTGTTTTTTCTTTGCAAAAAAAAAAAACGAACAACTGGTAGCGAAACGCAAGCACAAGTAAATAATTTAAAAATCAATAATAATCTATGAGCACGGCAGTGTGCCAGACCAAGTTCCGACCTATTGCAGTGTGTATATTACAAGAAACATTATATGTAACAAATAACCGAAAGATCACAGATGTAAAACAGACCCCCGTCCTGAATGACCATAGATGTTAGAGACGTTGAGAGGGAAAGAAAAAAGATAAAGGAAGTACGCAGCCAGAGATAATGCACTAGTCCCCGTAAGATTATTGAAGTTAAAGAAAAACAGAAAGAAATACGCTTTGTAATATAATTACGTTTCAACTTATTTATTTTTTTCAATGTACTGAACAACAATACAAAATAAATTTCTTTAAAATTTAGGTATATATAAAATATGTATATACAACTATTTCCAATATTAAATTTACTAAGAGATAACGTCCAGGCTGTCGATAAGAGATAAATGCCTTTACAATATGTCATCTGCCAAACAAGTTGGTTAAGAAAATATTTGTGTTTTTTTAACGTCCCGCAATAAAAGATAGGAATTAGGCTGCAGGTCAAATTCGTTGAAATTTTGGTGAGATGTAGTTTTAAAATCAAATAAGTAGATGGGTCGAAGTTCGAAAATTGGTCAGTTTTTGCGCTATACAGGAAATAGCATGTATCAACTCCCAATTGTTTTTAGTCTTTTACTTCCCTTTCATTTGTATCGTGAAGATGAAAAAAATCACCTTTTTTTGACAAGGATCAATTCTGATTGCAATTGGACAAATGCTTTTGAAAAATGCGGAAAACAGAAAAAGTTTTTTTTTTTGTTATTTCAAATGTGATTGATTCTACAATTCTACATACGTCCTTATTATTCTAAAAAAATTGAGCACCATTTTTTCTCCATGATAAGAGCGAAACACGAAAATTGTCCGAATGAGATAAAAAAATTCTTTAAGCTTAGACACAAAAATATCAAAACAGATTTGTGAAAACAAAAACAGTGTGAACCAAAATTGCAGCATTCAAAAATATAAAAAAAAATTATTGTTTGGTTCCCTTTTTATTTACATTACTTGTAGGCCTGCGAAATTCAGACCCATTTTTATTTCACTCTGGCAGTCGCAAGCTCCCCGAATAATATTAAGATTTCAAAAATTTTGAGATTGGTGTTCATATCATTGAGATGCAATTCTCAAAATAGAAATAATTTCAGGTTCTTAATACGGCATTCTATCTCAAGTCCACAACCTGGAGTGATTAACAAATAAACAAAATATCGAAACTAAAACCTACTCGGGTCTTAACAACCCTTTTCATATTTCTTACAGAAAATTAAAGAAGTTCATGAATAAAATCCCAATGACTTATTATTAAAACCTGTTGACAAGGCTCAAATGCGTATTTGATAACGCATGCTATCTGTAGAATCAATTCGATCATATCTATCAGGTAAAACTTTCAAATGTGTAGAACTCGAGAATCAAAGTACTATTCTTTCCTGCTTTCACCCAAAAGCAGACAACTTAGACTGCTCCACTCAGTAAGACGTCAACATGGTAAACTTCCGTTGGCACCCTTAGCGTACAGAACCCTTAAAAATGTGGCATATTTTGTGTAAGAATATAATTGTAAAAAAGAATTTTATGTGAAATTAATATTTAAAATTAGGTATGAATAAAGTAACTGTTAAAGTATATAATAATAACAACTCTCTCATCTGAGAAAATAAAAAAAAACGGGGAAAAAATCCGGGGAAATTAATATTTGTATTGAAATGAAATGTCTTTTTATTCAGAAAAAAATATTATGATTATTTCAATTCTGTATGCCCAAGTGATAGGATATGTTATCAGTAATTTTACTTGGCGGAGGTGAGTGCGCCTCAGCTATTATCCCTACTAGCAATCATTGTACATTGTATCATTTAGTTCACTTCACAGTGGTAACCAATGAGAAGTGGGCAATGAATATAGCAATGCTCTCGGGGCGGAGCACTCCTCAATAATGAAAGATACATTTTTCATCTTTAGCTATTCTTTATTCCTGATAGAATTAATTGTTCACTTCCCAGTGGTAGCCACTGAGAAGTGGACAATGAATATGGCAATGCTCATTGTATTTGACTTGGTGAGGCGGAGGAGCACTCCTCAATAATGAATGATATATTTTTTCATCTTCAGCTATTATATCTCATCGAATAAATTGTTGATTTCCCTGTGGTAAACACTTCTGCTTTAACCACTGAGAAGTGGACAATGAATATGGCAATTTGACTTCGTGGGGCGGAGCACTTCTCAATTATGATACATTTTTTCATCTTTAGCTATTATTCCTGATAGAATTAATTGCTGACTTCCCAGCGGTAAACGCTTCTGCTGTAACCACTGAGAAGTGGACAATAAATATGGAAGATTTTTTTTTTCAAATTTAAAAATATGCATTTACATTTTTCATCTTTAGCTATTATTCCTGATAGAATTAATTGTTGACTTCCCAGTGGTAAACAATTCTGCTGTAACCACTGAGAAGTGGACAATAAATATGGAAGAATTTTTTTATTCAAATTTGTATTTACATTTTTCATCTTTAGCTATTATAGGAGAATTTATTGTTGACTACCCAGTGGTAAACACTTCTGTTGTAACCACTGAGAAGTGGACAATAAATATGGAAGATAAACTTTTTTTTCAACATTCATAGAAAGACCACTAGAGTGTATAAAGAATATTACCTAGCAACTCCTTACACCTACACTTTGCCCTACACACAATCAGAACTGCCTCCAATAGAAGAAGGTTCAATCCACATGTACAGCCCAGTGTAGTCATATATTCTTTTCAAACAAAAAATATATCTTTCTTTTATTCAAAGAAAAAGAGTTGTGCTAGAAAACGAGCTCGTTAAAAAATATGAGAGAGAAATAAAGAAGGCTTCGTGTGCAAAGGTTTGTTACAGACTGCATGGAGACACAGTTGATTCCATTCATTATCATTCTGTACGTAACTGCATCGAATTCGTAGGTTATTTGCCGACCAATAAACAGTTTACAATACAATACTCACTGAAATATTTGAAGTTTAAAGTTCGCTGCAAAGTTAAAAAGCTGCGGGAACGACCATCTTTTTCGGAGGTTAAAGCTTTACTCTGACAATAATAGTTGAAATAAAAGTGCTTTACATACAAATTTTTCTGATCACTTATAGCTCATATTTTAATAAAATTGCTCTGCGTTAAAATTAGAACAATTGATAGTGTTTATCAGATTAGGGAGCCCGGGGTCATCTGGAGAACCTCATCTCATGCAAAATTTAATCACTATTGAGTGAAACACTTTTTGGGTTGATTAACCTTTAGCATTTTTTTTTTAATAAAATAGCTGCATAAATATCCTTCAATAGAATGGCACGCTTCTAAAGTTAAGATTTTATATGTGATTTTTGAAACCATTGGTTACAATCCCTTATTTTTGCAAATCTTCGACCTTTTTAAAAATCATCAGGGTCGGAGACCTTGGAGGGTCTCATGTTTTAAAGTTATTAGTACTGTTAGAAACGGCATGTTTTTATCTTTTAAAGTCCGAAATGATTACTCTGATAAATGAATGCAAATCCCGGAAGTACTATTTAAAAAAAAAGTTTCTTTTTCCTTCAAAAAATACGGCCTCATGGCTTAAAAGTGAATCAAATCGTACTGTAAGCAGTGGGTGGTCCTTAATCTTAAATAGGTTGCATGTCTTTCGTTTTTTACTGGGATGCGTTTTTTACGTTATTTCAGTCCCCTCTTTTTTCAAAGAAAACACTTTTTTTTATACCGTCTAGAGATTTTGTCCATATCGACGGTCCATACCATAATCTTTCACAGAACTCTTCTCCGCGAAANAGGTTGCATGTCTTTCAATTGGGATGCGTTTTTTACGTTATTTCAGTCCCTCTTTTTTCAAAGAAAACACTTTTTTTTATACCGTCTAGAGATTTTGTCCATATCGACGGTCCATACCATAATCTTTCACAGAACTCTTCTCCGCGAAAAGTTGGTTCGGCCCACGTTTTATTCAACCTTTGCACCCATAGCTTTATTTGGCGACATTTCATAAATCTCTTCACACAACACTTTTTTTCTGAATGAAAGAAAAACATATTTTTTTCCGTTAAAAAACAAACAAAAAAAAAAACGTGTTCTGTGTGTAAAGATTCTAGATCAGTCCTAATATTCTCTCTACACTGAGTGGTCTTTGGTACAGATATTTTTATAATGAAAAAAAGTATTTTTATAATGAAAATATAGAATTGGAATACAAAGTCCGAACAAATCAATTGTTTGTGAAAAGTTTTTGTAGCATTCGGCTCAGACCGTAGTTAACTTCTTTATGGCCTCAGCAAAAAAAGTATCGCCAAAAAGATTTTATTTGAATAGACTGATAACGTGATTTCCTTCTTTTTTATATTTAAAAATATTGTTACATATCAAAGAATTTTTTATTTAAACATTTTCTCTATAAGTAGTAAATAACGCCCACGAGATTCATAATTTAATTTTTAGACCTTTGAAACCGACTACGAAAACCCCTCCACCCCCTCATTTTTCACAATTCAAATTCAAACAATAACTTAAAATATATTGGCTCAAGTAACAGGCTCATCACTAGTTTGCTCTAATAATCTCTGTTAAATGAGGTTTTAACATCTTTTGGAATGGTTCCACATAGTCTAAAATATTAGTTTTAAAAATGAAGAAGTACAATATGGGTCGTGTTAAATCAATAATTGTAAAAACCCTCATAAATATTTCCCGCATGTAGATAAATTTAAATATTTTTCCTACGAACACTGATGTGTTTTTTATTCAGCCTCTATTTAACTTTGTTACTTCGCAGTGTTGTGTCGCGTCGTGTGAAAAGCTCAATTTTTAGACCTTTGAAACCGACTACGAAATCCCCTCCACCCCCTCATTTTTCACAATTCAAATTCAAACAATAACTTAAAATATATT
The DNA here is from genome assembly GCA_012654025.1 of Pachypsylla venusta. Lineage (NCBI taxonomy): Eukaryota > Metazoa > Arthropoda > Insecta > Hemiptera > Aphalaridae > Pachypsylla > Pachypsylla venusta. The sequence continues at coordinate 13,223,964 of CM022874.1, read as the reverse complement.
GGCTCAAGTAACAGGCTCATCACTAGTTTGCTCTAATAATCTCTGTTAAATGAGGTTTTAACATCTTTTGGAATGGTTCCACATAGTCTAAAATATTAGTTTTAAAAATGAAGAAGTACAATATGGGCCGTGTTAAATCAATAATTGTAAAAACCCTCATAAATATTTCCCGCATGTAGATAAATTTAAATATTTTTCCTACGAACACTGATGTGTTTTTTATTCAGCCTCTATTTAACTTTGTTACTTCGCAGTGTTGTGTCGCGTCGTGTGAAAAGCTCAATATATTAAAATGGCATTTGTCAGGCCACCATGCTAAATCTCACGGTCTACAAAAATATATTTAAACAAACAAATGCCATAAAAGATTAACAATGAGATTTTTTTTCCTAGCAATTAGGATTGTTTCCTACATCTTCTTTCGATTTACATGGGTAAATAAAATATGATATTATGTACAGAATAATCTTTTTGTAAAAATATTTTTACAAAAAGTACAAACAGTGTATACAAAAATTCAGTATTTACAAAGTGGGATTGTCAAAGCTGGGTCCTTTGGATATTAGAATGTCGCCATACGACACCTCTTGTTGAATGCCAAGAACTTTGAACTTTTTCAAAACCAATATAGAATAAAATTTTTGTGCAGCCTGAAACATAAAGAAAGATACTAATCAATACCAAAATACTTTTTCAACAAAAGATAGGATATATATTACGATCTGACAACAAAACCTCCCTTTCGACCATGGACCGGTTGGCTTTTAGATGTAAAGTGGCACTTAGATGTGTCGTCATCGAATCATATCGAATAAATTAGAAATAGGGAGAACAGATGATTTTAAGGGAACAGTCTGCATTTGTTTGCAATCAACTCCATTTGAACAACTCTGCCAATTTAGTTCTTACGTCTATTTTAGTTTTATTGTTGACTAGCTGTTTCGCCTGTGCTTCGCTGCGGCTATAGCTGGGCGCCTTAGAGGCATGGTCGTTCCCGTGCTAATAGTATTCTATGATTTCCCCTTCAAAAATCGGAAGCTTATAGTATTCTATGATTCAGACACACACCCACACATTTATCGTTACATTGAGGTTCATTATTATAGATAGATTTATGTTATTTTAGCTTTAGGCTATGTTCATATTGTTTACATGACCGCGCGCTACTAGTTCTACAAACTTGTATCGATTTGTTCATATGATATCGCGCGGTCATGTGAACCTAGCCTTATTGTTGATTTATAATTTAGGTGGAAAAATTCTCAATTGGCTGTAGGAATACACTAATAACAAGATTACCCACCTGTTTTTTGTTATTTCTATGTGTGAGATCGGATAAATACAGTGTGTCGATTCTGTCCATTCGACTTTTCACAAGTCGATACATATGAGCTGCTCGTTTATTCAGGACTCTTTCTTCGAACTGTTCGAACGTCTCATCCGTTGCTTGCTCGTCTTGTGGACCAACTGATACAGGCATCTCGTAATCTTCATGGTACGGTGTTTGATGACCTCGTTCTGAAAGAGCACCTGGCGTCGTGGCGGGCGGATGTTGCTCATCATAGCCCATATTGGCCATCATGCTTGGATCGTCATGGGGCTCCTAAAAAACACAGAATGTTAAATTAATAAATTTGCCTCCATGGCCACATGAGTATCACACTCGACCTACACGAGTTAGGATTGTTTTCCCGATAGGTATAAAAGTGCCTGGTTAACCGTCGCGCGTGTATTCAAGTGCAATGTAACACTCTGATATACTCGACAGCTTAAGTGATAGAGGTGAGTTTCCCAGAGATGTTACCTGTCTAAATGCATTTTTAGATAAATATATCATCATACACCAAATTTGTTGCAAATCCTTAGAGCTGTTTCCGAGATGAAAACCATCTAGAACAACTGGTCACACCCAAAAAACGACGTAATAGTAAGAGATGAGATCTGACTATCCTTTTTTAGCCAAAAATACACTTCAAATGCAAAATTTGGTAAAAATCGTTGGAGCACATTTCGAAATATTTACAGAATTTAAATTTTCCTTCACATTTTGTGTTATAAAAATGTCGTTCTGTGTATGACTGTGGTAAAATTTCTGTTATAAAAATGTCGTTCTGTGTATGACTCTGGTCAATTTTTAGTTTAAAAATGTCGTTCTGTGTATGACTATGGTAAATTTTCTGTTATAAAAATGTCGTTCTGTGTACGACTCTGGTCATTTTTCCGTTATAAAAATGTCGTTCTGTGTATATTTTTCTTCTTTCTTTAAATGACCATGACAGTCTTACGTAAGGCAACCAAAAAAACATCTGATTTTCATCAGACTTAAGATATGTGAGGGTTTTTCTAGTTCACCTGTAATTGTTGGTCCAAATTGTCCTGATATCCCATATTTTCCATAAACATTGAAGGTTGCGGCGTGAATGGAGCTGCTCCGGCATCGGCAAAAGACGCAGTCTGAAAACACAAAATGTTGTCTATTAATATGATATCCTGCTATCTGATACCCACAACTTCGAATGCGTCTTTCCTCATGACTGTAGACTGTCCCGTTGACCAAATTCATTCAGTTTTTTCTTCGCAAATCTGATACGAATCAAAAGTAGATTCTATATTTAGATAGAGTCGGTTATATTATTTTCCCAGAATGTTTATAGTAAGATTTTATTGGGCACCATTTATTGTAATTAATTGAAAGTTTTCACGCTTAGCTATCGTTGAGTTACATTTATTATGAGTCAGTCATTATGTATAGACCACCCAGAAAAGCCATGCCAATAAGGCTCCTGTTGAACCGTCAATGCCTGCTTTTGGTTTAAAATTTTCCTTTGGATTTTTTTTCGGTGTACCTGTTAGAAAATTACCTGATCAGTAATATTGGCCTGTTGCACAATAGTCTCATGTGCATGCGGCAATTGCATTTCATGGATAGGTGTAGGTGGCGCAGCAGTTCTATACGGACTTTCTGGTTGCAGCGATAAATCAGGAGGTGGTTCAGTCATTGGTTGCACCAAAGGTTGTTCTATCATTTCTTGTGGTTTTAGAAAATCTTCCTCTTGAATTGTAGGCGGTACAGATAATGGTTGTGCTATTTCAAGAGTTTCCTGAAAACATGAATATGAATCTTCAAATGACTACCTTGTTAAAAGGTTACAAGCTCAACTAAAATATTCTTTCCAGTGTCCACACGGGCGGAATTTTCATAAAAACAAAAGGTAAGTATTGCAAAAATGGGGTTCTCTGGCCTAGTGGGTATAACTAGCTTTGCACGCGGGAGACGGGGTTCGAATACTGTCAGAACCGATTTTTTCTGGAACTGTGCTGTTTTGGGTGCACTCAGTCTCGTAGGGACAAGCGAACAATAGCGGTAATACAAGAGCAGACAAATTGGCTCGTGTACTGCTTTGATACAGTACTGTTATTTAATTTATTGCCTACATGACAAACTAAACCTTTTATTTCCCCCCCNCCCCCCCCCCCCCGACATTCTGTTGTGTGAATAAAAGTATGCAACATCTGTTGCAGTTATTTTTTCCTACCTGTTGAATATTCTCTTCAATAGGCTCTAAAGTTTTGCGTTTTCGGGTTCTCTTGTTGGAAGGTTCAGCGGGCGCAGGCGGTGCCATCTCAGGTTGTTGTTGCTCTTGTTCTAATGCGACAGCCTGTTCATTTTCTTCTCCTCGATTTTGATCTTCATTTGGTGCAGCTCGTGATGTTAGATGACGTTGGTACATCTGAAAACATAACGTATTAAATTAACAAAATGGACATTTAAGGAATAACAATTGCTTATGATTCTTTCGCAACATATTCATCAGCATCCTGGCTGAACCGACAGTATTGAAAAATGTAAAATTAACCAAACACAACGAATGCATTTGTTAATGTGTAGTGCTGAATTTTTAAATCATTGGACCAATAAAATTAAAAATATTATACGTCAAAACATAATTTATGATACCTAACATAAAAATGAGAGACAATGGGAAATGACATATTTGATCTTTATATTGGGTTTTCGTCAGACTCTTTTTAGAACAAAATAAGTCCAAATTTTCTGCACGATCTCAACACTATCTTTTATTTATTATTATCATTATTTATTTTATTATTCTTACAGGCATTCTAATTATTCTAATTTATATACTTTTTTTACGGCTATTAATTTTATACTATTTTTCACAGGTTTAAAAATTATTTATCTGGGTATGCTAATTCTTTTTACTATTTTTCAGGTATTGCAATGTGTCAACAACCACCGGTTGTTGTACACAATAAAACAATAATAATAACAATTCAAGTCTCGAGCACTTTCCGTTCTTAACATATCTAGTTCACAGACGGAAGACACACACGTATCAATGGTTGAAACTTGAGATTTGGGTTAGGAGGACGTCAAAACTAGATTTGGCATTGAAATCTCAACATCAAAATTTCAACTCATTTCTTTTCCCACTTACCTTAAATAATGCCCGGGCAGGAATGGTTCGTCCAGGTAAGGCAAACAATTTTTCAACTCCACCACTCTCTTTCCAGTGCATTAATCTTTTAGTTGGAGGAGCCAAGTCTAAGGTAATTACAATGTCGCTGGTGTCACTCAGTTGTGACTTCATTTCTTCGCCGGAAATATTTTTTACTTCGTCTACAATCAGCTTTCTCTTTCTTTTGGTTTTCGTAAATCCTGTAAAGTGTAAATTGAAAAATATAACAGATCGATCCCAGTTTTTCGTAAATAGTAACTAAACTTTTTTTTAGAGACACGAGTGTTCTGTCTGTAGTGAAAACCCCACTTCGTTGCTTACGAAAAAAACTAAAAATCGGTCATAACTTGGATACGAACTGGATTTTTTTTTTGTCTATTTGTGATGTTCTATCATATAGTTTTGAGAGGAGGGGGGTCATTTCTCATTGAATTTTCAAAATATTTTACTGTTGGAACGGTGTAGTTTGTGCAAACTTATCCACAAAACCACAAACAAATATCGATTCACCGTCATTTCAATAGATAACATTCTTCAAGCTATTCCAATAGAAATCGAGGAGAAAAAACGCAAATACCAGATGGTATATTGACTGTCTCATAAGCAACTCCAATATGGTTAAACGTGAATTTTAAATACCTACCTTGTCTAGTAGATATTTGTGTGTGTGATGTTCTTATTACGAGCATTCCATGTGCTTATCGCAAAGCCACAGGAATTTTCTCAAGCCGCATTTGTTGACTTCACTTGGGCTGTCTAAATCTGTTCTTAGATAAAATTTGTTGCAAACAACCAATCGTAAAATACGAGTATATATTTAGTTCTTCAAAGGAAAAATCTGCCTGGTTCCTAACTTACCTCTTACAACGGACGCATCAATAGGTGCCAGAGCGAAACTTTCTTCCTCATTATGTAACAACTGTGTATGGTCTTGTTCTTGCAGATCCGGTTGTTCAGGAGGAGCTGGTGTCGCCACTCTTTCTTCTAATGGAGGTGGTACATCTTCTTGTTGTTCCAGTACTGGAGGAGGTGGAGGCATAGCTGCAAGAGCCTCCTGCTGATCGTCAACAGCTACCGCTGGTGTACCAGGGCGCGAACCATCATCACTACTGTAAAAAATGGGAAAAAATATTATTAAGGGGATGAGAAAAAAGGGTTAAACTAATATTAAAGGGATATCTCTCACGATGCGTGCAATGAGGTCGAGTGAAAAATCGGCAAAATCTCATCAGACTTATCAATCGATGTCGATTGATCTATATTTTATTTTAAAATAAAATTTAAACAAACACCGCAATTCAAAATAACGCCCATCCCTGTTCGCATTTGCTACAGGAATCTTATTCTATTTTTATTTACCTTGGGTGACCCATTGGACTAGCTGGGCCACCAAAGTGGTCATCATCGTCGCTCTCTGGTACAGGTGCAGGTACTGAGGGTGGTCTGGGAGGTTCGTTTATGTCTACGCCTACCATTGGTGTATCATTATCATCAAATAATTTCAATTCGAATAGAGGAGGAGCGTCTGGAATCAGCAAACATATGAAATAAATATTAGAATTAATTAATATTAGTAATATTAATTAATACTAATTAATATTAGTTTGACAGGTGGCATACCAATTTGAATTATGGCGCTTTGTTTTGAAATCAAAGTTTAGTAAATGCAACGAGTTATCAGCGAACTGGCAATAGCCTGTGTGCTATTCATTGCCTTTTTCTAAATAATTTGAATTTTAAAATATTTCGTTATACTGTCTCCGAGCACATCGCTCAGGACAGTATGAAATTGTTTTCAAATGCTCAGATTTGACAATTCAGTCACATTTTCCTTCTTGCGTCCTAATATTTCCCTACTAAATTGCCTGATTTGTACATAAAGGACTGATTTGTTTTTGATCCTTTTTTTTATATTTTTGGTTATTTCTATTCTTGATTAATCATTTGGCGGAGTGGAATGGAATGTTTCTCAAAAAAGTGTTAGTAAAAAAATTACAATGTATCCCAAAATGGGCCGAGACCCATTGTAGTGCAATTACTTTTCTCACTCCTTTCAGGTGTTTAAAGATTTCTCTTATTTCTTAGATTTCATTAGATAGATTTAATTCCATGTTGACTATGGCCTGGATTGCCGCTTTTATTAACTTAATTGGACGGAATAGAAGTTGTAAGGCGGCCACTTTGATGCCCTCCACCTCTCCATCAAAGTTTGTCGTATGGGGTCCTAGACCTCTATAGAATGAAAACAGGTCGCACACTACTCCTGCACCTGCGCCATCGTCCGAGTTTTGCAAGGATCCACCCGTGTACACGTGTGGCCATAGATTTTGTGTATATAAGGCGTTGCTTGTTCCTAGCGCTCTTGTTTTAGCTTCCAGTAGGAAGACGTCCTGTTTTTAGGAAATATCTTCTATGTTTAGGCAATACTGGATTTCTATGTTTTCAATTGGATTTATAGCGGTTTTCAAATAATCTGGTTTATCCGGTGTATTATATTCCGCTTGTAGTTCCTTAACTTTCTGTAGAAATCCTGTTTGGCTTTTTAGTATAATTGGGTTGACTTTAGCCAGCTCTAATTAACACCTTTATAGTTTTTAATGCTCAAGTAAAGTTAAATATTTCATCTAGTAATTTATTATTATAGATTTACTTGACATAGCATACCAATTTAACAAAAACAAGATTTCTACTGGAAATAAATTTATAGATAGTTCCATTAAAAAAAACCTGCCAGCAGGTGGAGCGAGACATCTATAAAGTTTAATTGTTTGATAATGTAGAATGCCGGTAAAATTGTATTTAAAGCGTTAATAATAATTACATCAGTTTAGAAGCAGAAAAATATTTGAACTTACCTCCCGTATTTAGATTTCCTGCAAAAGAATCTGCGTCTAACTCCATTCGACTCATCATACTACTCGCAGAGGACATGTACTGGGGACCATCCTTGAGGGGTGTATGATCTTCAAACAAAATATTGGCGTCCTGTAAAGATACACATTTTGATAAAAATTAATAAAATTAGTTGGTTACTGATGTGGAGTTGGAGCGCACACCAGAACTCCAAAATATTAATATGAACAGGTAAAAAATCCCAGGGAGCCTCAACGCGTCAAATTTAAAAATAATAAATACCTATTGTACCACCGTTTTCGACGACATTCACGCTGTTTTCAGACCAATTTGGGCCACAGTCCCAAAAAATACCACTCTAGAATATCATGTTCTAGATTAGTAAGATGTGCATTAAGAATTGTGTTTATTGTGATCTCCATTTCGGGCAATGGTTTTATACCAAACAAGGTTGATAAAGATCTAGTTTTACTAAATTCCGGTTTATGGTCGAAATAAACAGGGGGATATTTTCTGAATGAAAGGTAGGCAAAAGATCTTTCAACCAATCGCCTGTGAAGTCTCAATGTGAGCAACATTAAACAGCAACTAAGGATTGGATCACACCATCCCATGAAATGTTTTGGTCATGTTCGGGGCGTATATTAACCCCAACGGCTTAATCTTCAGAATTATCTTTCCTTTCAACAAACTGCTTACCTGATCGTATGGATGTTGTCGTATAAGTTCGGATGCTTCTTCATCGAAGTTGAGATCGAATCCATCTTCCTGGTCTAAGGCAGGAGCATGTCTATAGTCTTCCCTCATTGTAATCTCCTCTGCTCGGGATTGATTTAGACTGAACTGTGCCTCAATATCGACATCACTAGAACGAACAAAAGAGATCTGACCGTTAAACAAAACGAAGGAATGAATATTTTTATTGTACGAAATTACAAATAAATTGTGTAGTACAAGGTCTTAAATTATTTTTTTATAGTTGATGTCATTTAACGTATTTACAACGCTCCTTAAATGAGTAACATCGCACTCAGATTGCAACGATATGGTTCAAAAATTGATTACTCCGAATTTTCCAATTAATCGATTTGAAATTTGTTCGTGGCAAATTTTAGTGCAAGAGTGTATTTCTAGAGGCCATTTTAATGACAATATTCTATGATCTATAGCAAAAATTACCAAGATGCACCAGAATCATTTTGTCACAACTCCGTTCTGGCTGGTCTAAACACCTCAATACTTACCTGCACCGAATTAATCCAACCATTGAATATGTATGTCCCAAGTGTAATGAGAGCCCACATGATAATACCCACCTGTTCAAATGCTCATCAAACCCTTCAACATTGACAACCACTGACTTATGGACGAATCCAATATAAGTGGGGGGATTTCTTAATATCCCCACAGATGAGATGTGATTTGATGGACTACAACAACATGATATATAGCGGATACGTTAGCAACAGTCTTTTACTATTAATACCCCACGGCGATCGGTTTTCTGCACCGGGTCTAGGGCAACCAAGGACTTCCAAGGATACCGACCAAAGATCGCCAACATCGTTACGTCAACTTCATTTATCACAAATGGAGCAGCCTTTCCCAGCCGGTACATCCCTCTGGACAAATCCCCGTGAAGCAGCAGTTTTTCTTGACCTGGAAACAATGTGATGGGTAACGTAGACGCAAACGTTAGCAACAACAACAACAACATCTTTTACTATTGAATCCATAGTAACAGTGTCGCCATGCCGAACTCAGATATTTTCAATGCAAATATCGGATAGGGGGATTGATCTTCAGATTAATGAGCTTTTGTAATTGAGAAAATATTAAAATTCCATTGCTAAAAACATTTGAAAACTGTACTTACTTAAGTTCAGGCATGGTTGTATCGAAATCATGAAATACTTCTGGCAGAGTAATTGCATTTACAGCCGCTTCTCTGTTATCTTCAGGTAAATCAACCATTCCAGGTCTGAATGCCATTTTAATTTTGACAAATGCTTCATTACAATCTGCTAATAAATATTTGGCTTTTCTAGAATAAATTCTTACCACACCCAGCAATAAATGACCAGAAGTTCGGAGGGCCATTTTAACCTTAAAATGAAGAAAAAATATTACAATAAATATTGTTATTAGAGCACCCGCCCTCAGTATAGTCGATTTATAAAGCAGGGGCAAATTGGAAACAGATAAGAGTAAGATGACACAAGATAAGGTTTAGTGAAGCCTTGTCGTTAGGTCGACATTGCCTCATACTAAAAGTATGCACTCGGCTAGACAACGCGAGCGTATACTAATCGCATCGGTAGATGCGCGCACGTCAAGAGTAAGCAAGTACCGACTCTTTTTCTGAAACTTCCAAATGACTGTTTGCAAACAGAAGTATTTTTTTTTTTTATATATATATAAAAGTTATGCCCCGGAACCGCTTTCGCATTACTTCAGGGCACTCCTTTTTACAACCATGCCATTCCGGAAACGAGAAAATTCGATCAGAAAATTTTCGCTCCGAGTGGGATTCGAACCCACGACCTCCGGACCAAGGGTCAATGCTCTTAACAAATCGGCCACGGAGATCGAATAAAGAGTGTTGTACTTATGATTATTCGACAGAAGTACTAGTAATCCCAAAACACGAGGACAAATATTCTACGTTTCGTTAAACCTTTTTATGTTAGAACATTTCATTTTCAATAACACCAGTCTTCCCAGTTGGTTTATTGTTACACGTACTGCCTACAAAGATGCTATTAAATGTGAGTACTTAGTAAATGGAACTGATGGAAGTCATCGCTATGTCTATCACTAATATTTCTGTGAAAAGTGGCCTAATTGGTCCCAAAAACGAATCGTCCATGTCCATGGACGTGATAAGTGTACAATTGTTCATACCAAGTTTAAATAATAGGCAAATTTAAAATTATGGAGACAGAAAATTAATTGAAGGGGTAAACAAAATAATTAACGATAACAAGAGGCGTGATTATGTATTAAGTTACCTCGTATTTGCTGTGGTTCTCATAATCTCTCGCCCCGTATACTCTTTCAGGTCTTTCAGCTTATGAAAAATATGTTGATGTCTAACATTTAACATACCTTTGGTTGAAGTATTCCGTCAACAGATTTTTCAATATTTGTTTCAAAAACATGAGCTTTTGTTAATTTTTTATCCCAATGAGCAGCGAGCCAAATTCTAGCCAAAGGCCCTTTCTTGGCCAAAACAAATTGCGCGTAAAACATTATTATTTATTTGGGATGAATAAACTTTTGTAAACAAATCAACTGTAACGAAAAAGCAAAGGTTATTATATAATAGTAATTATTACAATGTTTACTTAGAACCAGCAGCCTACATCGTTTACTTAGCTTAGAGGCACGCTCTTTCCATTTGGAATAGAATACTCTATTAAGCCTAACACCTATGAACATGTATACGCATTCATTCGAAAATAAAGACTTAAGTACATAGTTCTATAAATGGAAATACTTTCCTGTTAGTCAAGAAATGCATGTATCATCACATAAATTGGTGAGCAGGATTTTTTTTATGATTTTAATTTTACCGACAAAATTTCGGTAACAGCATAGGTATGAGAGGTGACTCTTTTCAAAATAAAACTTGGGTTTTTTTGCCTGTTCCTAAGAGCATTTAAAGTATCAAACAAATTTTATATCTGCCCAAGTTTATATCTGAGACACCGTTCTCGAGAAATTGAGTTTTGACATGATTTTAAATGTTGCAAAATTGAATGATTCTGGTCAATAATATAATGTCTTTGTTATTACAATGATTTGTAAAGCAACCATCATAACTTATCAGTTATAGATAACTCATAACTAATCTTCATATATAAATCAGAAATTTGTATGTATATACCATGTACCTATGTATGAGGGGTTGTCTGTTACAATACCACAGCCCAAACGGTAGTAGATAGCAAAAAATTTATGGGAGTGGACCCCCCCAAAATCATGGTCTACGACCCCTGGAAAATTATCAGAACTAAAAAAATGTCAAACCGTTTTCGTGTTACGGCCAAATTTCTAATTTCTTCTCCAAAATGAGATAGTCACGGCCCGCTGTTTTAAATTTTGTCGCGACAACATATCAACTCAAGGCGTGAAAGTTTTAGGTGGCTGCTTAGTCCTTATTTAAGGACATTTTCTGCAAAGGTATGGCCAGTCATTCCAGAGTTACGAGTTCGAAACCGGGAACGGGTAAAATAAAATTTAGAAAATACTAAAAAGTAAGAATGACCGTGCCTCTAAGGCTCCTGGTGAAACGTTTAAATATTATGGACCCCCCCCCCCAAATTTCTATTGTCCTTGAAAAACGAAAAATAACAATATAAGAATCGTAGCGAAGCACGGGCGAAACAGCTAGTCTATAATATGGACGTTAAATGTTTTTTTTTGTCTATATTTTCAGTCAGATCCTTTACCTCCAAAGATTGAAAGATGGAGGTTTCCAGAGACTGTATTCCAGCGGGCGGCATGGATTTGGATGAGAAAAAGGAAAAGTTTTCGGATTCAAAACTAGTTCATGAAATGCGTTTAATTTTTCAAGTATCAAAAGCGACATTGGTAAAGCTTACTGTCAGTGAGATAAGATTTGAGGTTTCTACTTACGTGGATTAGTAGTTCTTAGAAATCACATTGAAGAAGAAAATTACATAAACAAAATTTAATTTAAATCACAGAATTAATCAAATTCGAATTGAAAATCCATGATACAGAGTTCATTCTTTAATCTTCAATAATTGTTTCTCATTCTCAATATTGACAACGGAAAACTCAAAACAACCTCGAAAAATTAAAAGAAAACACAGAATTTACAAATCAAGATGGCGTCTATTTATCATTATGGCGGTTTCTGACGCACATCGTTTTTTCCCCACCGTTTTTTTATCGGTTAAATATTTATCCGTACATAAAGAAAAAGCTCCGTACTCATAAAAGATTTTTAAAATAAAAATTCATGTGATAAAAAAATTGGCAGATATGTATGATTCAAATTTATTTGCCGATAATTGGATTTATAAGTTCTTTTTTAACAAGAAGTCATGCAAATCTAGTGATAAAATACGAAAATTTGACCTAAAAATATATGCGAAAAAAATCAGTGAAGAAAGTGCTTTCCTCCGTACTCAGATAATGCATTTGATTGCAGCGCTAGTCGTTAAAATATTATTAGTTTCGCAACACGAACATAATTATCTGGACGGGACACAAGGCCCCAATGGAGCAATACTTTTTTCCAAATGCTGTAAGAGTTTTTAAGGATAGACATACACTTCGAATTTTTACCAAAAAAAACAAGTTCACCATCGAGGCATGGCCATCAAAACGTTTCCTAACCTCTCCGGTTTGGGTGACGTTCATCTTAACGCTTATATTGATAAAATAAACAAAGTTGTTCTTCTCATGAAGTCGCTTATTCGGAAAAACTATTGCTCAATTCGGAACTGATATGTGCCAGTCATGTATCTAGTCTCCATCAGAAGAAAACCAATTAGGGATGGGTTTTCGACTCACCTAAGTGAGTCGACTCTCGACCCGACTATGCGAGTGACAATTTTCAAAAACACCTTAGGTCCGGTCCTACCAAAAGCCGAGTTTTGAAACATTCGTGTTTGGGTATGGTATTAACACAGGCTGACACAGTGTTTGACGAAACTCTCTGAAAACTAGTTTTGGTAGGATCGGGGGTTATTTGATCATGATCAGAAAGATATATTAAAACCAATTGACAAACGGGGCATCTACCAAATAAACGTCCCCAACTTCGGCGAATACATTAAAAGGACATAGCAATCAATCGTCACCAGAATAAAAGAACATTTTCTTTCAGTAAACAACAAACACCCGGAAAAATATTTCCCCCTTCATTATCTTTATCAGTCAACAAAAAAAGCTACTCGTAAATCGACTCTTTGAAGAGTGGATCATTTCAAAAATATGATTCGACTCGTGAGTGATCGACTAGACCATCCCTAAAACCGTGGATGACTAGACCATCCCTAAAACCAATCTTAAAAAAATAATTATTTGTAGCTTTGTGTGGACCTGGTTGGCCCAATTACTAAAAAGCTTAATGTATACAAGGTGAACTAGAATAATTTTGCATCGTTCATCCTAACCACTTACTGAGTTTTTTTTCGGGATTTTGCACTTAAATTTGGACCGAAAATGCATTGGACAAAAGATACTATAGGCTGCTAAATCTGTAATAATAAAAGTCAATGTAACGATAGATGTATGTATCACTACTTGTTTAGCCAAAACGGTAAGAGATATAATGTAGAAAATTTGATGGGAATAAACCCCCTCCAAAGGGCGTAGCCAGCATCCGCCTAGGGGGGGGGGCAGGTGTGATCTTCATGTCGGAAGGGAGGAGGGGGGGTCGATAAAGTAAATCGTTACTTATTTAATAATAAACCCCCAGGGGTAACTGATGATCAAGTTATTGGGGAGGGGCGACCCCAGGGCCCGAGCAAGTGGTTGATGATCCCTGGATAGTTACAAGTATCAGTAACGTCCCAGGAAGTAGTGTGGTAACATTTTAATACCACATGAACATCAACTGCGATCTCCCAATGGAGAAAAAACGATT
>CM022874.1:13193713-13208223 GCA_012654025.1 Pachypsylla venusta | reverse complement strand
GGTCTCAGGTAATAAGACACTGCCTAACTGAGAAGCACTCCTAGCAGTCACAGTCCTTCGGGATGTATTTTGACTGTTATCATTTGTGTCGCCATTTTGATTGTTTTCGGGTACCCCGGTCGCAGTCTGCCGCATTCTTCTTGTCTCCCTGCGACCACTTCTAGCGGTGGCTCCAGAGGTGTCCTGGTGCTGTCCGTTTTGCCGAGGTTTTAATGAAAATCGTTTTTTCTCCATTGGGAGATCGCAGTTGATGTTCATGTGGTACTAAAATGTTACCACACTACTTTCTGGGACGTTACTTTTACTTGTAACTATCCAGGGATCATCAAGCACTTGCTCGGGCCCTGGGGTCGCCCCCTCCCCCAATAACTTAATCATCAGTCACCCCTGGGAGTTTATTATTAAATAAGTAACGATTTACTTTTTTCGACCCCCCCTCCCTACCAACATGAAGATCTCAGCTGCCCCCCCCTAGGCCAGATGCTGGCTACGCCCTTGAAAGGTCTTGCAACTGTACAAAGTCCACCCCATATTGATGGAATGTGCCAAACCGGCGAAATTCAACTAGCAGAAGGGGAATTGATTGAGTCAATGAATGAACGAGATCTTTATAAATAACTGGGATATCAGCAAGCTAGATCAATTTACCAAAAAAGTACGAAAGAGTCTTTAACTGAGGAATAATGGAATACATAGAATATGTCGATCAGAGTTAAACAGAGTAAGCACCTCTTCAAAGCCATCAACACGTTAGCTATGTCCATTCTGACTACTCAAGGAGCTACTGTTACAAGAAAAATAATATTGGTTTTACAATGGAAAAATAGACGGAAAGTCGAAAAAAAAACAGATGGAAACTATACGTCTGTTAATTTTTTTGAATTTTCCCACCAAATTTACCAAATGCGATTCAACGATGCGACAAGGTTGCCACAGTTACATTTGATTGTTCACAGTTGGGCGAGGGACAAAATGTGGCATTTATCGTATTTCGGTGTTTGATGACTTTTTTGCTTCCAAAAATCATTTTATCTAGTGTAAATCTAAGTTGCCCCTTCCGTGCTGCATACTCTTGAAAATTTCTTCCTACGCCCATGGCCCCTCCCCTAATCCATAGTCTGGAATTCTAGGAAACTAAAAAAATTAATATCGAACCTTTTCGAGTTACGGACAATTTTTTTTTTTACCAAATTCAGTGTGTCACGGTCCAATATCTTAAATTTTGTCACGACAACATACAAAGCGACAAAGTTTTAGGTGACCCGTATTTATTCCATAATAATAAAACTCAATATAAGTGATACATAAAAATATATGTATCTGCGTGTATGTATCACTGATTGTTTAGCCGAAACGGTAAGAGATATTGGCCTCAGAAATTTATCAAATACTAAACAGTTTAGAAGTTGCGGCCCATTTTTGTAAGGAAAATCATAATATAGGTACCAACAATTAGCACAGGAACGGACATGCCGCCAAGGAGCCAAGCGGCGAAGAAGGCGCAGCCTGCTTTTTAAAAATAAGACACAAAACTATTTTTCATTCACAAATTATTTACACCACACAATCATTTTATTTACATTTCATAATAATTATTATTTACTAACATAATTTTCAGAATAATAGTCTAACAGTTCATGGTTAAAAAAAGAACGTGTCTTCAAAATGTCAAGTACCCATACACAAAATAGTAGATAGAATAGAATTATTAATGGTATGAACTCAGATAGATTTTCACTACTTGCACCAGTGATAATAGAAATTATTGCGAAGAAACATTTTTGAAAATAAAATGTTCTATAAACACAGGGTTCAAATGAATCCCCTTCAGGATATGAGATTTTTCGTCAAAAAAATCTTTTTGTTCTCATGTACGATCTATTTAAGCAAGAAATGTGTATCTTTGAACGTCCTAATTTGGACATGAGATCAGATTTATTGCTTTTCCTATTTTCAATTTAGAGAGAGGCTGGCATATGATGACAGGTGCATTCGGATGCACTGTTAAAAATGACAAAGGTAAGACACGCAATGTTACACGTTTATTGCTTTACTGAGTCGCACATGAGAATAAATGGATTTTTACGTCAACAGAAAAAGCTTCTAACTCGGAAGGAAAACATTATCGACCCCATGTTCATAGTACATTTCCGTCTCATAAATATGCCCTTAAAGGATGTTTCAATAGTTCCAACTCATCCAGTCTATTAAAAACTGGTTAAAAAAATAAAACCAAAGTAAAGCCATCTTCAAGCTTGCATGAAGCATATGTAGATACAAGGTCGTATTTCATTAGCATTGAGAAGATTATAAACAAGCCCACATATTTACATTGTGTTAAGTGTGTTGAAATTATGAAGATTATCATATTCGGACTAGAATTAAAATAATTTATTAGACTTTTTATCACTTGATGTACAATTTAGGTAATTGTGCTATTAGGAAAGTACAAACACATGAGAACACGTTTGTAAACTATAAAGTACTTTTATAATTGATTTAAACTCAAGTTGAGATTACTGTGTTGGGGGAAGAAAAATGGAACAGCAAACACCAATCAATGAATCAGATTGAAACCATGAAAGATCTTGTTTGAGAGTTAATAAAACAAGAGTAATTACAATTCTCGTTAAAAACGTTACCTGTCCTCAAGCAAGTACTTATGTGAATCAAACAAGCATTTAATTCATTTTAAAACAATTGTAAATAATTCATTGAGCTTTAGTCTTCACTCATTAAAAATGGCCACTATAAGGTCCCCAGGTGAACTTAATAAATATTCAATCAAGTTTCATCACGATCACACGAGGTGTTCGAGAGTGGAAACGAACAGACAGATGTTTAAAGGAAAATCGTGGGGTTAAAACTAGACTTTACTCGGTTTAGTCAATTAAAAATATTTGCGTGACTACACGATGAAGGTGATCGAAAGATACTAAGTTTTCTTTAATCCATTCAAAATGTCTTCAGAGCGGTCTTCAGTCTTTAGAAATTATTTTATTTTGGACATTAGACATTTTAATCTATACTTATAAAACGCAAATAATAATTCCGAATTAAAATTTTATAAAATAAAAAAATATCCCTTCCAATAATAATTGTGGGTGGATGAAATATGACACTAAATGCGAAGATGGTCTAAGTTTAACTTAGTTGTTGATGCAAAGATCACGACATTATTTTGATTTTATAAAGATTTCTGACGTATTAATAAAGAAATAATTAAACTATCAACAAAACAAACATTTACGCTATTGAAAGATAAGTAGTAGGAAAATGGACTGGATAACAATATAAAGCAACAAGTTTGAGGCCATGTTTCACAAAAGTATAGTCAAATAGCAGTTGTAATTTTTCAATAGGGTAATTTATTTTAATGTAGCGGTGTTCCTTTTAAAATAAACGATTTTCCCTCTATGATAGAAAGGTTGTTACTTACGAGGTTTACGGTAACCTCATTTTAATGTTGTTGCTGTAGTGGAGGTGTTTCTCTCGACATCAACCGTTCATCCTATTGATAGATTCATGTTTTTTAAAAAATGGTAGAAAGAGGTAGATATGAGGTTACCGAAAAGGTTTTGATGTTCCTCGGCTGGAACCTGCCATTTAATGTTCATTTGAGACAGTGATATAAAAAAAAACTCTGAATATTGTGATTCATTATAATTATTTTGTAGACATATTTCTAGGGTCTTCTGTCAATTATTAGCCTCCAAGAATAGATGAACTATTTAAAACTTTTGCAATCGAAAGACTCAAGAGCTGCAGATCCATACTTCTGGCTACCATCAAATACGATGATAGCAGTCATTTGTTACAATTTAACTAATTGCAAGTCTCGATTTATCACACGTCACTGACAAATTGTTAGACTATACTTCTGTGAAACGATGCCTAAAATGAACACTGGAATTACACTAGTCAGGTCATAATTATTCAACGTGATCAAAGTACATGTGGTCACATCCAATTTAGCACATGGGATTATTATTTTACACTGATGTGGATTCTGGCATTATAATATTTATGTATAAGAAATCTAAGAAACATTCGGCGAACATTTGAAAGTTTCAATAATAAACCAAATATTGCAAATAATAAACCAAAATGTATCATAACTCTACGAATTTGGTATGGAAGTCAATCAGGAAGCTTGTCTCATAAGTTTAGAAAACAAATGAAAATTGATAAGTGACCACACATAACAAATGAATAATACCAACTCAAGATTTATCACAAAAGAAATCATATTTGAAATAACCCTATACCCTATAAGAGACAAATAGTTAAAAATTGACAAGAAATTAAATCAGAGCAATGGCTAAAAATGTTTTTAATTCCAGTACAGAGTAACATAGCGCAGTCTCGAATTTTTAAAAATGAAAAAAATCGTGTTGATTTGAAGAAACGTTTTGTCAATCAACATTCCTCTTGATAAAAAAAAGTATTTGTCAATCAATATTTGTGTGGATAAAAAAAAAAAAGTTTCGTCAATCAATATTATCTCGATAAAAAAAGGTTTTGTCAATCAACATTCATCTCGATAAAAAAAAAATTCGTCAATCAATATTACAAACATACGTACGTTACAATTTATATTTATATCGNAAAAAAAAAAAAAAAAAAAAAAAAAAAAAAAAAAAAAAAAAAAAAAAAAAATGTTGTGTCAATCTATATTCATCTCGATAAAGAAAATGCTTTCTCAATCTATATTCATCTCGATAAAAAAAAAAAAAAAAAAAAAAAAATGGTTTCTCAATCTATATTTATCTCGATAAAAAAATGTTTTGTCAATCTATATTCATCTCGATAAAAAAAATTTGGTCACTCTATATTCATCTCGATATAAAAAAGTTTTGTCAAGCAATATTAATCACGATGAAAAGAATCGTTTCCATCAAATATGATAAAAATGTAAAATTTGCTAAAATAAATGATTAATGACTAGATCAAAAGTGAGGTTCAAGTGACTGACTCAGCCTTCCGTATTTACGTTTTCCCTTGCATGATGTGTCTTCACATGTTTATTATGATTTGATTTGGTCGTTGATGTCTTACCACAAATATGACAAGTAAATGGTCGTTCGCCGTTGTGTACTCTCTCGTGAGCTGTTAAATAATAGCTACGATGAAACGTTTTCCCACAAACTGAGCAATTATACTTTTTGGAAGCTTCGTGTTCCCTAACATGTCGAATACAATTGAATTTTCGTATAAACTTCCGTCCACAATAGTTACAAGTATAAGGTCGGATATTTTTATGCGAACGTAAATGTGCTTGATATTCTCCTGAGTTATAAAACCCTCGATTACACGATTTACATTTGAACGGCATATGTGTTCTAGAAACATGAGTCCATTGATGAAGTCCTAAATTCCATTTAGTATAAAAAGATTTCTTACAAACGGTACAAGAAAATGGCTTGGAGGCCGCGTGAATTTTCATATGAGATTTTAACGTTGACTTCAAGACAACAATTTTACATAATTTACAGCTCACATTTTCGTCATCTTTTCTTCGATCATCTGGGAGATAACAGGGATCATGATTCTTACGAATGTGTCTGGTAAGACTTGAGGTATGGGTAAATTTTTCAGAACAAAAAGTACATTGTTTCGGTGCCGTTGCGTGAGTTTCTTGATGCCACATGAGTTTCCCCTTGGATTGAAATATTTCTCCACAATGGCAATAAAAGTCTTTCGTTTTCTTCTTCTTCAAATGAATTACTTTTTTGTGTTGTGCAAGATTGGAATAACGTTTAAAATGTCGATCGCACATATTGCATGGGAAAGGTGCGTTGCCCGTGTGAGTATTTTTATGGTCAGAAAGTTTCTGAGCTGTGACGAAAGATTTTTCGCATCTATCACACTTGTAAGGTTTAATTATAAGATGTGTGCGCATGTGAAGAGTAAGATTTGGTTTGGTAAGAAATGGTTTCTTACAAAGTGGACATTCTAGAGGATGGACGTACCGAATGTGATCCTGATAAAGTTTCAATTTATCAAAAGATTCATGACATGTGGCACATTCTCTTTGTTTACTTTTAACGCTAATTTGTTCAATTGTGGGTGCATGGACTTGTTGAAAATGAGAAGCGAAGGAAATTGAGCTATCAAATTTCAAGGGACACGAGGTACAAGAGACAGTGGAACTGCTAGGTTCAGAAAGTTCAGCTGATTGAGAACTTTGAGCTTTTTGTATCAATTTGTTTGCGGTTTCTGTATCGTTAAAAAGTTGAGGATGCTCAACTTTCATATGATACTTTCTCGCTTTCCAGCCTACAAAAGATTTATCACAATATATACAAACGTGTTTCTTTTTATCTTGAACAGACGGAAAAGGTGTGATTACATCTTCGGGTTTGATCTTCTCAGATGACAATTGGATTGGTTCAATTTTGGGTAATGGTTCAGCTTTCTCTACCTTAATCTTGAATGTGTTACTATTAATTAATCCATTGTCAACCTCCTGATCGGGTTCATCCCACTGTCTGAAGTTGCTGGATCCATTGTCCTCCTAGAAACATTATGCCGGTTTCAATTAGAAGGGTATGACAATACTAAAATATCTTATTTTTACTGAAAGAGGTGCGAAATTTGTCTCTTTTGAAAAAGTTAGAAAAGAAATTCTTCAAAGGGTAAAATTTTCGAAAAAAATAAGAAAAAGTAAGATTTTATTTATTCTTTCTATTTAGTATAAAAAGATTTATACACGACTCATTAAGAGATCATAAATCAGCCATTGGGATACAAATCAAAGAGGATTAGACATAACTGATTGATTTTTAACGGATTAAGGGGGTTCCATTTAGGGTTATTTTTTAAAATCTTTTTATTTGGCTTCGGCTGTAAAATAATACTTCTAAAAAGCATTGTCCTTGGCAATAACTTGCCTTTTAAACTTTGGATTTTTCCTTCCTTATTTCTAAAAGTAATACCAACTCTAATCCAAATTTCAAGTTTCCAGATGATTCAGGCAATCAATCAGTATGTATACCAACTGGGCTTTGAGTTTTCTAAGTAAGTATACATGTTAATAATACAAAAACTCACCTGATATCCCCAAGCTGAGCTTTCTAAACTTTCTTGTCCAGACAGTTCTCCTCTGGGTGGCATCATTTCATCTGTTTGCATATTAAGAGACGTAGACCCAGAATCTTCCGGCTCAAATGTTTGAAATGAAGTTTGATGATCTAAGTTGAGCAATGTTTTGGGGGAAGCACATGAGATCCGATCATCTTCAATGATTGAAGGAAGAATATTAATGCCTCTAAACAACCACTGAGGGGCAGCATCGTCACTATCATAATCAACATGCGATAGATTATGTATTCGATCTAACTTGGCGTTGACATCTTGATTTGCATAATCTTGATGATTTTCATGTTGACTCACAGAATATGAGGGCAGATATTTGTTTTCCGAAGGAGTTTCTGAATTGATACTGCCTTTTGCTGATGATTCTGTACGAGGAACTTTCTGTGAAACTTGATTATTTCTTAACGTGACGTCACTTGAAGTGCCAGCTTGATAAAAATTAGAATAAGTTCCGCTCTTGGCGCTATATGGTGGTGGGGGTTCAGTTTTGACAGAACGTTGAATGACTGTGGAAACAGATGGTGACATTGTATTATACGTTGGTGCAGGTACATCAGTTGACTCTGTATTTTGTTCAGATGCAAATTGGTTTTGAAAAAAATCTATATACTGATTTGCATGACTCGATTTAGGAGTAGTTTTCTTGTCATCAACACTATTGTTAATACTGGTAGACTTTTCATTGAAGGCTTCTAATTTTACTTCAGTGCATAAATCAGGAATTTTATCAGGAAAATTAATTTCGTTATTGAATACAACCGTTTGTAAGTTTTCAAATTTTCTGGGTTCTGGCAAAGTTAATTCTATCTCTGGTAAAGCCAGGTCATACACGTCAGTTAGTGTTTTGTTAAAAGAAATAATATGAAATTTCTTTTGATTAATTTCATAAGGCATATCTCCTTCATTATCATAAGAAGGAAGATTTGACCATTTGACATCGAGATCTATCTTATCTGCATCAATTTTACATTCTTGAGTAAGAACCGGTTGTACTCTTTGCTGCTGATAAATTTGTTTTTGTCGTTTTGTGATTCGTTCAACTCTATGTTCATCCATAAGCTTCCGTTTTCTATCATAATCTTTACTATCACAAGCAGCTCTTTTTTTAGCACACTCGGGTCTTGTTTGCATACAAATTTTATTACTTGTAGAACGCTCACGATTACTGAAGTCACTATCACTGACTTCGTAATCATCGCTAGAAATTACTGCTTGTTTAGAACGTCCAATATTGTTGGATGTACACTCGAGATTAGAACGAATTTGTCTTTCTTGATCTTCAGATTCAACGACCATAAATTTTTCTTCTATTTTAACGGGACTTTCTAAACAGACACCATCTTCCCCGTTATACATATCATCTTCAGGTGAAGAAAGAGGTTCATCATCACAGATGATAGCATCTTCAGATATTAAAGTAGATTCACCTACCTTATCGCTGGTATTTTGGGTGTTCATTTTGTTGTTCACGACATAGCTCGACGAGACTTCAAATACACTTTGTAAAAATGTTTGTTCTTCACTCTTACAAGAGTCTTCGAGATCATGGTCAAGTGATTCATCTCTCTCTGTGGAATTTGATTTATCCTGAAAATTATTGCTTGAAGTTTCTTCATCACAAGTTTCTTCGTTGGAATGTTCAATGTTATCAATCAAATTGTCACTCTCTTCTTTTTCTTTGCTCGTATCTTCAAAGTTGAAATTGATTTCTTCATCGTCGCCATTGGAAACAGTATCTTTTTCTTTGCCCGTATCTTCAAAGTTGTAATCCATTTCATCACTTTCTTCTTCTGGAAATACACTATCCTCAACGTAATCAAACGCATCTATTGTTTCACCATTATTGCAGCTTTCTTCCTTAATTTCTTCTGAGTTCTCATACTCGACAGATTCACTGACACCATGAATCTCAAGGGTTGAATTTGTGGTTTCAACATCAGACATCTGGGTTTCAGCTACACATGTGTCCTCTGAGTTAGTCTCTTCGGTGATTAGACTTTCTTTTGGATTACTTGCAGGTATAACAATTTCATTAGATTGCACTGGAGAATTTGCGATCTGAATATTGTTAAAAGTATTTGTCGGTTGGAAAGGGTTCACAGACATACTAGAAGTTGGGACACCAATTTGTTGCGATTGCTGTAATATGTTAGTATCATTATTGAACGTATGGGTAAACTGTTGACTAGATTGCATGGATTGAATAGTTGAGGAGATTTGAGGATACCCATTTACAAATGTAGGTACATCCTGAGTGTTCATATTTGAACTGGAAGGATTTGAAAGCAAACTACTAGGTACAGTTCCTCTCAAAGACATTTGCATGAGTGTTGGATTATAATGTGGTGCACCCATAAACTGATTAGATAATGGGACGGCAATTATTTTGGTACTTTGTGGTCTTGGTGGAATTTTGATTATAGCTCCAGGATGAGAAATAATTGTCTGAGGTGAGTAGTTGATTGGAGCATTGAATACAGAAATGGTTTTCTCAGATGAGTCGGCCATATAACTGTTCATTGTGGGAGCTTGTTGAACAAACTGCTGCATAGGGTGCAACATTGGGTTTGCAAATTGATATTGAGCTTGAATAAAATTTGAAAATTGGTTTGTCTGGTTCGTGATACTTGATACTTTTTTCTCTGATGAAACTAGAGCCTCTATAACCCTGTCTTTGGTATGGGTATCCAAATGATCTTTCATTGACATACCTTCTCGAAGGTACAGGGTACATACTGGACACTGCATAGAACTCATTCTTAATTAAATTCTATTGCCTGAAATAAGAATTAGGTTATTTCAGTATTACTTTCTTTGTGGTACTCACGTTCAAAATTTTCAAGTGGTCATCAAGGATTTTTTAACCTCTTACGGTTGTCTTCACCTTAGCTACTCATTTATCCTCACAGAACTGAGTGCACCCGGAAAGCTTCTAAACACGAAATTGAAATACACGAAGATTTATGTAAATATTGAAAACTCAGATCTTACCAGGGATTGAACCCGTTTCTTCTGGGAGTAGATGCAATCATAGTATGATTACTACTCGGCCATGGAGACCAATTATTTACCTATATTTTTAATTTATTGGTTAACTTGGAAAAGTTCAAAATAACTGTTTAAGAAAGGGTTTACAATACTCGCTAAAATTAAGAGTATTAGATTCGTTTAAATAAAATTGGTTTAGAGTTTCTCCCAGAGGGAAATTTCTAATGAACCCTCAAGTCTCTTTCTCTACTAATACCCTTATTATTAATTTTATTTATGTGCCTATTGTGACGGATTGCATTTGAATGATGAATTGAATACAAACACTTAGTAATTCGGTAAGCAATTATAACCTGTAAGTAAATTGTTTTATTTAAAAAGATCTGAACGTGTCCAATTGTATTTTTAATTAGTTTTGGCAATATTCTTACCTTAATATCAAAGAAAAGGTTATTTTCCTCACAATATTAAAAACATTAAAATGAAACTTCTACTGATTAAACTGAACACAAATCTGGGGCGAGACATATTTTTTAAAATATACATAATGAAATGATGAGTTATAAAAAAGACTAAGGAATTGAGATAAAATATTAATTATGGGTAAAATGTTGATTTTTTAAAAAGATCATTATGGAATTCATGGACTTTGTTTTGGAGATAGGAGCAAATCAGCCTTCACACTCCACTCTCGAGAGAAATCTCAGCTCACAGCTGATGTTAGCTGCTTGTAGCATACTTGCAGCATAAAGAATATGTTATTATGCTTGCAGCATAACGAATAGCTTGCAGTTTGCTGGTCGACATTAGGGTCCGACACAGGGCAGGAACAATGTGGCAAGTTAAAAAAAAAAATCCTTTTTTTGGCCGTCATGGGTCCATGTTGGACGGTTATATATACGCAATAGAGGCATGGCCGTAGAAATGTTTCCTATCCTCTCTAAATGGTACATGAGTCTAAAATATCCAAAATTCATACTCCTGCCCGGTACCAAATCCGTTGACATTAGGGAGGACCAGACGCTCGAGAAAGGAGAAAATCTCCGATTTTTCCCCTCAATGGAAAAAATTCCATATTATTTCCATTCTTTTTCCTTTGAATAACATGTTAATTATACCAAGTGTTAAAAAATATTAACTAGACTGATGAATTGAATGGTTCGAAACTAGTTTCTTCATAAATTAAAATAAATAGTGTTTTTGGTGTTTTGTTTTAATTTATTTAAAAGTTAACATTCTTCTTCTCTCCAATTTTTAGTTTATATACTCAATAGGTACCTGTGTCCCACAAAGCGGGATGATAATGATAATATTTAAAGTAGCATATTAACTTTAAATTTTAAAATGGTCAAGTGAAAACATAGTTTTTAATTTTCTCTGTCCCTCATTGCCTCCCAAGATTAAGGAATTAATTTTTCGGCACAAAGGTGTTTTTGTCGCTAGAAACCTGAGGCTTATTTTAAAATGCTCCTTGGATCATTTAAAATCGATTTAGTTATGGATGACCAATCCTCGCTCACAAAAACACTAAGGTTAGGTTAAATTCATGTATAGTATAGCCTTACTTCTACATAGATCAGAACTCTCGTTAGCGAGGCATGGCGTTTGAAGGAAAGGGTTGGGTGGGGTGGAAGAGAATTCCTCAGGAATTACTCCGCCCTTAGAAATATTTTTTTTTCCTCTCTCTCTCTCCCTCTCTCCCTCCCTCCCTCTTTCTTCAGTTTCATTTCTTCTTCTCTTTCCTCTTAATTCTATTTTTCTTTATAAAGTTAATCCAATAAAGAGTTAAATAATAATAATAGTAAGTAAACCTAATCATACCCAAAGAGAGTAAAAATCAATGGGTATGACTCCGGGTAGAACTGTAGGGTCCCATAGTTGTGGGATTTTTGGGGATTTTTGTAGCGTGCGGCGAGACACATCGCGGGAAAAATCCCACCAACCATATTTTTATTTTTTCCACTTCTCTTTTGTTTTGTTTTTAACTTTTTATGTTTACTTGTTAGCTTTATTGACATATTTTAACCCACCTCGATAGGTTAGGAAACGTTTTTACGGCCATGCCTTTATTGCTTGAGCAATTTTTTTTCCCCAAAGGGGAAAAATATTTTGAACGTGGGATTTTTCTCTTGTGCGAGGACCCTACGGTTCTCCCCTAAGTCGGACCCAAAATCAATCATATTCATCGATAGCGAAATCGATTTTAAATGATCCGCGGCACTCTGTACTTTAAAACAAACCTCAGTTTTATTCCTAAAAAAATAAATACATCTTTAAAATTAGGAAACCGTTTTTTTCCGAAAATTTGAATATTTTATAAAAATGAGGAAAATCGTCATGCCGGAAATGCGAGTGAAATGTAAATTGGGAGATAATAAATAAAAAATGGGAATAATGAGATTTTTTAAAAAAATAAAACTTAAATATGGGATTTTTTAAGGTCTGGAACCGGGGAGGAGTGTCTCGCAACCCTTTTCAAGAAATTCAATTTTTTTTAAAAAAAAACTTATTAATTTTACAGTCAAGTGAAGATATAGTATTATATATTACCTACCTCATTATGGTTTTACTTGACATAGTATCCCAATTTAACAAAATTAAAAACTTTTTTTTTATTGTTTTATTGGCCATCATTGGTCCATGTTGGACGGCTGTATATACGCAATAGAGGCATGGCCGTAAAAACGTTTTCTAACCTCTCTAATTGGTTTAAAAAAATTCAAAAAATTATGGCGCACTACTCCTGCCCGGTACCAAATCCGAAATTTAAAGATCCCCAAAGTAAATTTGTTGTTGCCCTACGTAAATATGCTCAAAGCATAACGAATAGAACAGATAGTGGGGAAACTCATTCAGTTACATATGAGTCGCCGCTAGAGGGCGTTTACCTGTTGAATAATGGGTATGACTTGGGCTGTAGTGTTAACATTACCATGTTTCAAATTTCCTATGTGACACATTGCCATTTTTCACATCTTTGGAAGTAGTAGGAATCCAAAGAATCAATAAAACTGTCAGCTTTACCTGCATATTTTGTTCTAAAGCCATTTGTTAACTTATCAAAGTCTTCTCTATTCTTGGCTAGTATAATGGTTTTGAGGTCTGTATAAACAACTTCAAACAATCCAGGACATTTTTACAGTAAAATTGTAGGCGAAATGAAATTTCAACTCTTGAAAATAAAAATGTACAAAAATATGGTTGGTGGGATTTTTCCCGCGATGTGTCACGCGACAAAATTCCCAAAAATCCCACAACTATGGGACCCTACGGCCTTCCCGAAGTCATACCCGTAGATTTGCTGAAAACAAACCCTGAAGGATTTGGCCGGGCAGGAGTAATGCGGCATGAATTTTTGTTATCCAATTTTAATCCAATTAGAGAGGTTGAGAAACATTTTTACAGCATACCTTTATTGCCAATGTATAACCGTCCAACATCGACCCATGACGGCCAATAAAAAAGCGAGTTTAAAACAAAAATTTGATTTAAAAAAAGCTTGCCACATTACTCCTTCCCAACCCATATAGGTTGATATCACTAGCGCTATAGTTTCACTGACACACGCATCATGGGTTAAATTCAGAGTTTCCCCACTTTCTGTTCTATTCGTTATGATCAACGCTTTGAGCTCAAAGCATTATTCATTGATCATAGAACAGAAAGTGAGGAAACTCTGAATTTAACCCATGATGCGGTGTGTCAGTGAAAATCTAGCGCTAGTGCGGCTAGTGATATCAAATGGTATGGGAGCAGTTCAAGCTTGGGTCCGACACATCGCAGAAACAATGTGGCAAGTTTAAAAAAAAGAATTTTTTTTAACTCCCTTTTTACTTTCTCTTCCTCTAGAAGATAAAGTATTGTATTCGTGCAGAAATTTTAGACATATTTTGGCCCAAAAAATCGTCTGACGGGAACCCAAAGTCCAAAATAAATATAAAATATGTCATTTCTTATTGCTATTGGGCCATATTTTCCATATTTCGGGTCANAAAAAAAAAAAAAAAAAAAAAAAAAAAAAAAAAAAAAAAAAAAAAAAAAAAATCCGACGTTCCACGTATGACGTACGTACGGAATCGTGTGCAGAGCTCTGGGAGCCAAACCGATTTTGATGAAATCACAAGTATTATATTGGACAATTTTTGGTATTTTTTAATTTTTTTGTATTTGGGGCCTCGGCCGTGCCCCAAATATGAAAAAAACATAAATTTTGTCAGATTTTGATAAAATTTGGTATGCAGCGTTGCCCAAGTACTATAATTGACATCTTTTGGTATTTTGTAGTAATTTTTGTTTTGGGGCTCATGGCACGGGCCCACAAATGAAAAAAAACATAAAATTCGTTCGATTTTGATCAAACTTGGTATTCACAGCCACCGAAGTATTATATTTGACAATTTTTTTTTTAGATTTTTTGTTTTGCA
>CM022874.1:13143095-13163908 GCA_012654025.1 Pachypsylla venusta | reverse complement strand
ACAATTTTTATAATAGTCAGGCATACTTAGTTTAGAATCACTTGTAACTGATATTATGAGTAATAATAAATAATTATTGACTAAATAATTATTATTTCTTATCACAAGACTTTTGATAAATATGAAAATGTTTTGCTTATGTGTTGATGACGTCACTCCGATAAAAAATGGCGACCCGCGAAAATTACGCCGTTTCAAATTTTCTAATTTTCAAATGAAAATTTCTCAGTGATTTCGGCCCTAAAATTAAAATCTGAGAGCATTATCGTAATCAGCGAGTTTTAAAACATTTAAATAAAGTGTTTTTGAAAAAAGTGGGACTGCCCCATTCAATGGATGAATTTTAAGTAAAAAAAAAAAAAATAAGTAAAATTCAATGGATGAAGTATGCTAAACTGAATTCACACTCACACAGGCTGAATTCCGCTATTTTCTTGTATCAATTTAAATCCCGTTTTTTTTCCTGTGTATATTAATTTAAATCACGTGATTTTTCTAAGAGATATTCGTAGGAAAAGTGAAACGATTCCCACTAAAGCATTTTGAAAAGAACTAGCTTGGTCGAAAGCGTGTCTGGCTTATTATTCATAGAACATTTGCTTTTTATTTTAGTATCAGACCTATTTTTCCTTAACTTCACCTTTTCCCAATTCTATTTAGGGTTGGCGTTGCCTTTGTTTATTCTACATGCCACAACCTTCTTTTCAGTGCTTACTCTCTTATTTAATGTATCCTTTCCTGGTACAGTAACCTTCGCGTTCTTCTCGTATTAATGAGTATAGTAATTGAATATGCTGACGTGTTTCCATTTTTGGATTGAAGCAGAGTTTTTTAAAGGCTGGATGCCCTTTGTATCACGAAATCTTTTGTATTTACATGGGTTTAGGAACGTCACCTAATGAGGATGGCTTGCTTCATTCTATTAGTTAGAACTAACCCTGTATAAATAGGTATCGATCAAGATAAAAACTGTGAAATCTTCACCACATTGTATAAGAAGTTTGTTCTATTTGCACCAAAGTCAGGAAAAGATAATATTCTGTTTTCTTATGCGGAAAAAAACTTTTCAAAATCTCTTCTTATAATATAAAAAGCGAGGATTTTCTTTGTCTTCTCAGAATATATCTTTAGAATCGATAAGCTTTACTGTCTTGTGTATTAAGTGGAAGAAATCTTAGAAGCGAACAGAACAGTGGAGGCGCACACCCCACTGTTGTCTGCATATAAAGAATCTAAAGAAAGCAATAATAATAGTATAGAGGGCGAGTCATTTCGCATACACTACAGTCAAATATATTGGTTTCTAGCAGTCCACTTTGTCACACTGACATTGCACTTGGGTTGGAGTAGGTATTTTTGACTTTGTGCTTATGATTTCGGGGTGCACTCAGCCTCGTGAGGACGACTGTGTAGCTACTTTAATGTGACTAGCGACCAAGGGCGGCATTACCAGAGTAAAAAAAGATTTAAGAGATAATTAGTGCAGGGGTAGCTCTAAGAAATGCTGTGATACCCACTAAAATTATGGCCAGGCCGTTGGGACTGACCACAAAGAAATTCTACATTTATATAAACAATTACTATTGTATACCTATATACAAAAAAAAAAAAAAAAAAATAGTCAGACCAAAGTTTCATGATATCAAATAAAACATATCAGGATAATCTTTTAGTAGCTCTAAAAAGTTATTTTTCCCCAATTCTTTTTTTTTTTTTTAATCACAATTCATTTAATCTTGAAGGCCAATAATTGGCATAGGTCCCCAGTACCATGTCAATCATTCCAATGAGATATTACAGAATAACAAACTTGATAATATTTGAGGGTTATTTTCTTTATTTTGTTATAAAAAATAGGACTGAAAAGGTAGGTATGTATTTTTAATTTTTGAATTTTCAATTAAATTCTACTTAATTTTTTTTGACTTTTTAAAATATACCAGTTTTCAGAGTGACCTACCAAATTAAATTGTAAATATACTGTTAAAAGTATTTTGTATAATATGTCACACAAAAATTTTGATTGATCTTGCGGTAATTGGGAAATAAATATATAAAAAAGAACAATTGGATATTCGACTAAATGGAGAATTCGAACATACAATGCAAAATACATTTTATTAAATAAAAGAAAAAAAATAATAACGTTGACGTCAACCCTAAAGTATTCATCAATGTCATCACAACACCAAATCATGTTCTCTTCGATATCATGAACCTTTGCACAGAATATTTTTTTATATCGCAAACACGTTCCAAAATATTTTCTACTTGAAATGACCCACTCTGTATGATATTTGCTGCCAATAAATGGTATTAAAAACTGTCTTTGCGGAATAATAATTTCTCTGTTCTGTCAAATCAATTCAAATTTAGAAATGAAATAAAAAGCTGTCTGTGCGGAATATTAATTTCTCTGTCCTGTCAAATTAATACAAATTTAGAAATTAAATTTAAAATTGTCTGTGCGGAATATTAATTACTCTGTGCTGTCTAATCAATACAAATTTAGAAATTAAATATAAAATTGTCAGTGCGGAATATTAATTACTCTGTGCTGTCAAATCAATAGAAATTTAGAAATTAAATATAAAATTGTCTGTGCGAAATATTAATTACCTACACTGTGCTGTATGCTGTCAAATCAATTCTAATTTAGCAAGAGATTATAAATTTGTTTGTGCGGAATATTAATTACTCTGTGCTGTAAATATAAAGCTATCTGTGGTAAATATTAATTACTCTGTGCTGTCAAATCATTACAAATTTAGAAATAAAATGTAAAACTGTCTGTGGTAAATATGAATTACTCTGTGCTGTCAAATAAGTCCAAATTTAAAAATGAAATATAAAGCTGTCTGTGGTGAATATTAATTACTCTGTGCTGTCATCTCAATCCTAATTTAGACATAAAATATAAAATTGTCTGTGGTGAATATTAATTATTCTGTGCTGTCAATCAAACCAAATTTAGAAATAAAATATAAAACTGTCTGTGGTTAATATTAATTACTCTATGCTGTATACCAAACAAAGATTTTAGAATTGTGGAAATAATTAAATTTAGAATTATGACCTAACTTTAAACATTATTCATTTTTAAATTGAATTTTAGAAGTTTGTTTTGAAAGTTTTTTTTGTTATTTATCAAACAGGAATGCTCAGTTGATGGCGTTCAATAGACGATGTGGGGGGGGGGGGGGAGNGGGGGGGGGGGGGGCAGTGAACGGTACTATAAAAAATATATTATGTGCAAATAAAAAAAAGGATCTAATGTATGACAGAATTGAAGTCTTATTTTTAGGAAAATCGTACTGAATAGTTCTGTAGTAATTCTGCTATATACTTGTAAAACGCAAACAGCAGTTGGTATATTCCACAATGGTTAAACCTAAACACTTGAAATTTAAAATACAGATTATTATGACAATTTATTAGTTAAGAAATAGGAAAGGAAAAAAAAAATCAAAATTTCAAGCGGAAGTGAGTTATCTCCAAAAACGACCCTTTTAGCGGCACAAATCTACAGCCCAAACCGTAAGAAATATAAATATGACTGGAAGGTACCCATCTTAAAAAAAGCTATAATCAAATTTAAATGAAAATATAATATTAAGGAGCGCGGTAGCCCTTCGCCCCGCCACGTCAAAAAAATGCGGTAGCTACCAAGAGTATATTATACGCCACAGCTTACATTGCCGATTTCAGCTACTTCCAGAGGAAAAACTACACACCTCAGGATAAAAATATTTTTTTCGAACTCAGAGACGAAGTATATGAAGTTTCAACAAAATCGGTTAAGTCAGATATAGGCTTCTGAAAAGTGCACTTTTTTTTCTCATCGTCTGCTGCTGCTGCTTCTTTGATGTTGACGCACCTACAGCCAAAACTACTGGACCGATTTTGATGAACGATAGCTCATTTTTTTTCTCGTGTATGGCAGATGTGCCTTTTGCTACCTATATTGTCCCTCAGTGGGTCCTTCAGCCCTTAATTTCCAAAAACCCTCAAAATTGGGGGTATTTATTTGATACACGTGTTATATATTTTCCGAACTAATGAACCGATATGAACGTATGAGGTGTCATTTTAATCACCAAATCAAGCAGAGGTACATAATTAGTACAGAAAATATACAGGGTGTAATTTATCTCATATACAGGGTGTTATATAAGACAAATAAATTGTTAGAAAGTTCATATTTTTCTTTAGTTAGGATTTCCTCATATGATACATAATGAAATATTATTTTAACGTTCAATTATTTATACCGGGTGTAACACATTTATTAATGATAGTTGATGATAGATTGATTTTCATCAATTTTTACCTAAACATTTCTTTAGTGTACCTGAAAGTTCAGATCAGAAAATGCTGTCCGAACTAATGAACCGATATGAACGTATGAGGTGTCATTTTAATCACCAAATCAAGCAGAGGTACATGGTTAGTACCAAAAATATACAGGGTGTAATTTATCTCATATACAGGGTCTTATATAAGACAAATAAATTGTTAGAAAGTTCATATTTTTCTTTAGTTAGGATTTCCTCACATGATACATAATGTAATATTATTTTAACTTTCAATTATTTATACCGGGTGTAACACATTTATTAATGATTGATGATAGATTGATTTTCATCAATTTTGACTAAAAAATTTCTTTTAACTATCTGAAAGTACACGCTGAAAAACGTCCAGCGCCCTCAAGGAAATGGCCGGTTGGACCTTGGTTTCTCCACCGGACGTTGTCTTACTCAGATTTTTTTCTCCAAATTTTGACTGAAAAATTTCTTTTAAAAATCTGAAAGTACAGGCCGAAAAACGTCCAGCGCCCTCAAGGAAATGACCGGTTGGACCTTGGTTTCTCCACCGGACGTTGTCTGGGGTATAGTTTGAAGATAGATGATAATAATTCAGATATGATACTTTTGTAAGATCTCTGCCCTTTTACCATTATATAAATACATATTTTCTTGCTACAAAAAGTTATGAGATCCCCCCAAAAATACCACTGCGTGCTATAAAAATTCCCCGCCAAGTCATCACCCCAAAAAAGATATGAAATCTATTTTGGGCCCCGCTATCCATTCTTCCGTTCTTCGAAATACCTAATGACTTTAAATTCCGACCCCACCCCAAACGATTTCAGAATTTTAGTCTGATTTCCTCACTCTCTTCACCAACACGCAGTCTTGGTGGGGTACCTCTCATCATTATTAAACGTAACGAATTTATGAACCGCTAAAGTAGAACAGAGTGGTCCCTATCTCCTAGTGGTTAAACGAACCGAGGTACCCCACCAAGACTGCGTGTTGGTGAAGAGAGTGAGGAAATCAGACTAAAATTCTGAAATCGTTTGGGGTGGGGTCGGAATTTAAAGTCATTAGGTATTTCGAAGAACGGAAGAATGGATAGCGGGGCCCAAAATAGATTTCATATCTTTTTTGGGGTGATGACTTGGCGGGGAATTTTTATAGCACGCAGTGGTATTTTTGGGAGGATTCGGATATTTGCAAAGATTTTGGATAAAATGTCTTCTTCAGCCACTGACAAAGACACACAGGTACCTACGAAGTTTGTGGGCATTAACTAAAATTTCTATATTTTCTTTTTTTTTTTTTAGGTTTTACCGGAAAAACCTGTGAGGATACGTCTGATCCATGTGAGTCAGGTCCTTGTCAAAATGAAGGCATTTGTAGCGCTAGTAATTTGACCGCTCAACAATTCAAATGCACCTGTCATTCAGGATTCAGCGGCTCCTTGTGTCAGCAAAATGTGGATGACTGTGCATCTTCACCATGTCTTCACGGCATTTGCGTTGATCAATATGGTGGATTTAAATGTTTTTGTGAACCAGGTATGCAACATATGTAAGATAAATAATTTCTATGTTATCCAAGAATCTAAAATATCTGGGACCCATTTCTTTAATAACAAAATCAATTTACTATCAATGTATGAGTACTTTTACCAGATATGTTTGGTAAAAATAATACAATTTTTCATTCATCCAAAATCCGAATGTCCATCGTGGCGATAATAAAGTTTAATCATTTGGATGTGCTGCTTCATCTTTTAATTTGTCATAGAATAATGAGCAACAGAATAGACAGATGTCAATGAATACAAAGTATTCATTTATATTTACTGAACTTCAGTGTTGCCACCAAGTTGATAAAAAATCGCCTTATCAGTTTTAAAAATACAGTTTTCCAGGAAAAATTACCCTAAAATTCGTTAAGTAGTGTAATATTCTGGAAATCTACCTTCCAGCATCTAATATAAATCCCCAAATATTTCATTTTACATTGGATAACTTTCGGATTTTTTTTATATATACAGGGTGTCTCAAAAGTCCGAGACCGCCTGAATATCTTTTGAACAGCTTTTTGTGGATTTTTGAAATTTTGCATGGTATTATACCCCAAATTAATCCACCTGATGGTGTGACCAATTTTTCAGGGGTGGGTCCCATATACGAACCCGCATCTTGTGATGCATTTTCAGAAAGACAATAGAATTAGAAGTACTTTCCAAAATGTACACGTCTAGCGTGCTTGGTTTAAAAATGGCGGCCATTTGAAATTTCCAAGACACGACTGCCAAGAGTGTCTAAAACTAGGCGATTTTTTTGCAATGGGATATTGAATGATTGCATAGGACACCAAGGTTGAGGAACCTGCTTTTTAATCATAATTCGCCTAGTTTTAGACACTCTTGGAAAAATGTACACGTCTCGCGTATTTGGTTTCCAAATTGGAAAAATTTACAGGTCTAGCGTGTTTGGTTTCCAAATTGCGGCCATTTGAAATTTCCAAGAGTGTCTAAAACTAGGCGAATTATTTCTAATTGTAGGCGAAGTGTCTATAACTAGGCTAATTATGTCTAAAAAGCAGGTTCCTCAACATTGGTGTCCTATGCAATCATTCAATATCCCACTGCAAAAAATTCGCCCAGTTTTAGACACTCTTGGAAGTCATATTTTGGAAATTTCAAATGGCCGCCATTTTGAAACGAAACACACTAGACGTGTAAATTTTGCATAGTGCTTCTAATTCCATTGTCTTTCTGAAAATGTATCAAAAGATGGGGGTTCGTATTTAAAAAACAAAAGTTGGACCCCCTGGGGTCCACATTCGACCCGCCCCTGAAAAATTGGTCACATCATCAGGTGGTTTAATTTGGACTATAATACCATGCAAAATTTCAAAACTCCACATAAAGCTGTTCAAAAGATATTCAGGCGGTCTCGGACTTTGGGACACCCTGTATAATTGGCATCTTTTAAAAAGAAGAAAAGAATTCACATTGATGTCCCCAACCTAGATAAAGTTCTATCTTGCCTCCATCTTTGTTTGTTCTTGACTCATCTTTTGTGCATAATTTTCCATTTTTTTTTTATTTTTAGAATTGAATAGCATTTAATTTTGGAATTTATGAGAAAACTTTTTATTTATTTTCTTTCTTTTTTATCCTAACACGTCGTCTATTTAAATTTAGAAACTTGGATTTGGTTTATTTGTGTGCTCTGTCTGTATGTTAAACGGGGTAGATTTTTATTTTATATTAAATTTCTACTTGTATTTTTTGTATGACGAGTAGAAGACAAGTAATAATAATTTGTAATGACAAACATAAGATAACTAATATTAATTTGTAATAAAAACAGGTACAACACAAGTAATATTAATTTGTACTTCCATTTATAATGGTCGATTAAAATAAAAAAAAGGAGATCTTGAAATTAAAACTTTCCGGAAAATCTCCTAGCCATGGCAATATTAAATTTGTTATTTCCGGAATTTTCGGCTTAAGATTTTGATGGAACATTCAGACAGGGAAAGGATACTTTTGTTTTCTAACATGCAGTTAGAAAATTGGTTTTCATCAGAGTTTCTGACGAGCCATATAATGTATCTCAATTCTGATCTACCTGATTATTTTACCCTCTTTTTAGCCTGAATATTATCTGATTATCTTATCCTCTTTCTACCTCATTATTTTATCCTCTTTTTAGCAGATGGTTTCTCATTTTTTCTTCATATTTTCTCCCACAGTATTTTTCATTCTTTGATTCTCTAATTACGATCTTTATTTTTTTTATTTCTTAATTCGCCTTTCTATGCTTTCATTTTCTTTTTCGAAAATTTTGAACAACTGCTAGATAGCCTTCACCTTTACACCTCTTCTCTTTCATCCTTTGTTTTCATATTCTCTTTAATATCCACCTCTCTCTCCTTGGTTATTTCACTTTCATGTTCTTATATGAGCAATGCGGGCTTCTTATTCCTTATACGAGTACAGGGTGGTTAAAAGGATTACAAAGACATGTAATCATTTTAACCAAGTAATACAAGAAGCAAATATATAGATACCAACCACTTTATTCTATGAATATGAGTTCGGAAATGTATTCCCCCCAAGTACAGATACTCTGAGATTAACCACTGCTTGTAAACTCTTGGTAAGTGCAACACTGTCAATTGCCAAAGTAAGTAGAATTGAGTAAATCAGAGTTTTCAATCAACCGTTTCGATCCATCTAGAATAAAAACATACATAATGCATGAATTCACACTTACTTCAATTTGAAGGCTCCATTTTAGGAATTGGATTACATTGAACAAAAAAAATATTCAGAACTTTATTTAACCGTAATGCCATCACTGCTTCGAATATAAAATCATAATTATTTATTAAATCAAAATTGCAGAGAGACAAAAAAGTTCTGTCATTTCCACCACTTGAAAATGACATAAGGCAAGATTCTACCATGAACCTCTTCTCAGAAAATGGTATAAGTCCAACAATGTGAATGATTTTTTACACCCTTTAAATAGTACTTGCCGTTTCAGAATTAAGTAAAGTTTGCTTTTAGGCAGTCTTGGCCCTGTATCTCGGAAGGGTTGAATTCCCGGACAATGTTCCTGAAACAAGCTGGCCTTAATTTTGCCTTTAGCATAAGTTTAGCATAAGTAGTTAGTTCAAAGTATTACATGGTTTTGTGTTACGCGCCGTATAAAATTCATCTTCTTCTCTCACGCTCCAACCCTTTTATTCATTCGCCATTATATCTTTGTCCTACCCTTTCTACACGTAACTCCACTTCTTCTAATCTACTTTCTCCACTTTTTCTTTCCATTGTACTTTCATTTCCTTTTCATTCTCTCGCAATTCATTTGTTCCACCTAATTAATTATTTTTCCATTAATTTCTTATCTTGATCGTTGTTGGATAAAGGAAAGGTGATTATTGCTTTTAATTCATTTCAATTAGTTTTCTTTTTATTTTCTTGTTGTTCTTGTTTATAGTAAGTATAACAAATTTCTCGTTATCTTTCATTATACCAGATATTTACTGAATCTGGGTTTCTGGATTAAGAGACAAGAAATTTTAGGGACTATAAAAGCTAGTGATTTCTCCTTCATTTTTGGTTTATTAATTGCAATTAAAGAACTCTTCTGATCTAAAGTGTGTTCGAACGGGAGGGAACTATTTTGTGTATAACTTTTCAACGTGATATGAATTTTGTGTTCTGGTTGTTCAAATCATTTTGGACAGCATTACTTACCAAATGAAGGAACAATTACTTATTGGAAAAACAGGGTCTGGAAAACACCACTAGATCCCCGTAAATGCCGAACAGTGCGCGAGAAAGAGAGACAGAATCTTAACACCCCGATTCATAATGCCGCACAAAAATTATCAAAAGGTTAACCATTTGGGTAGCACGCTGCAAACATTTTGTTCAGGTGGTAATCTTTGTATAACTAAAGTTGCTAAAGGGTTATCTAACTGGATCTGAAAACAAAAGACAAAAACATCGAACTTTCACCGGTTTAACATCGGTCTTTCTCGTTTGAACACCCTTTATTTGATATGCATAGATATTGGATTTCAAGCGTGCCTCGTGTTTACCTGTTCATTTTCCAGGGTATTCCGGTGAGCAGTGTCAATATGAGTACAATGAATGCGAATCTTCGCCTTGTCTAAATGGTGGTACGTGCTCTGATCAAGTTGGCAGATTCTCTTGTGCTTGCGGTCGTGGTTATGATGGTCAACGATGCCAAATTAAAGTAAGTTAATGCTATAGAATCATTTATTTACATCAGAAAATAATACGTTGTGAATATGTGTCCTACTATCATTTTTTTACATAATTTGTTATTAATATGATTCTAATATGTTGTGAATATGTGTCCTACTACTCTTTTTTTACATAATTTGTTATTAATATGATTCTACTATGTTGTGAATATGTGTCCTACTACCATTTTGTTTACATAATTTGTTATTAATATGATTCTAATATGTTGTGAATGTGTGTCCTACTATCATTTTTTTTACATAATTTGTTATTAATATGATTCTAATATGTTGTGAATATGTGTCCTACTACTCTTTTTTTACATAATTTGTTATTAATATGATTCTAATATGTTGTGAATATGTGTCTTACTACCATTTTTTTTTTACATAATTTGTTATTAATATGATTCTATTCTGCACAGGAAATTACACGATTTCGGCTTCCCGTAATTACGTGTGCTTAAAATTTCGTCGTCCTTATTGAATTTTAAGTAGGTACCTATTAGAACCTATGGGAAGGTCTAAAGTTTGTTTCTCTCTCTTTAGGTTGATCTTTGCGATCCCAATCCTTGTTCGCATACTCACTATTGTTTGGATAAAGGAAACACAT
The DNA here is from genome assembly GCA_012654025.1 of Pachypsylla venusta. Lineage (NCBI taxonomy): Eukaryota > Metazoa > Arthropoda > Insecta > Hemiptera > Aphalaridae > Pachypsylla > Pachypsylla venusta. The sequence goes on along the minus strand of CM022874.1, from coordinate 13,153,204 downwards.
TTGCATGTGAATGTCCTAAAGGATTTCAAGGATCAGACTGTGATATTCCAGCCAAAGTTGTAAGTATTTCAATCTGATTTCGGTTTATTCTATTGAATCATTTGAATTGAGTAAAATGATTTTTTTTTTTTACTTTTGCTATCGGGAGGTCGCTGGTAAACTTACAAAGTAATTCTTCAGCTACCATGAGGTCACTGGTAAACCGATAACAACAACTGAGAAGGACCCGTAAGAGCTCCGGAGGTTCCATAATTTATAATTTTCTATTTCTTTTTCAAATGTTGAGACACCCAAAAGATGTTTTTTTAGTTTGAACAAAATTCTAAATAATACTTCAGTTAATGAGTTCTCTTTGGTAATGCCATACACCCTTTTTCTGGTGGTTTTCAATGATATTAGGTAACATTATGTTTAACACTTTTCAAGGGTCAAATGTATTCTACGACACAAAACTTTTCATAAAAAAAGAGGCTCACAAGAGTTACATAAAGTTTACTTTGTAATATAGATTTTAATTTAGCCTTCAGTAAAAATTAATTTTCAGTTTCAATGTGTTACAAAGAGCTGGCATTTTTTTTTTTTTTTTTTTAATTCTGTGAATAGGTAGTATTGATCCATAAATTATTTATTCCACAGACTACCTACAGTTTTCTGACGAAAGTTTCATGTTGTTGGGGAGACATGTAATGGTGACCCCAATATCATTTAGTGTTGACCTCAGGGTCGTTTCAAAGTCAACTTTCAATCATGCTTGTATTTTCCATAAAATTCTTAATACAATCGACTCTTCAGTTAATTTTTTTACTGTGGGAAATTCATATTCATAAAAAGCTTTTACAAGGTTTCTTTTATATCTTAGACATTTATAACATCTTTATTGAAAATAAATAACCAATAATCTGTTAAGGCTTAAATTTTAAAGATTACTATCGGAGCAAATAATATTAATGAATGATTAATAAAAGGGAAGCATGTAGGTAACTTACGCTTAGAGTAAATGATCTTAATGACGTCAACTGAATTATCTGAGTGCACTTGAATCAGCTCTATTGTACCAGATAACTTCTACCAAAAAGATATTGAGGAATGATTTTCTTTCGTTCTTCCCCTGTTTCCACTAAAGCCTTACAGGTCAACCCTGAAGATCATGAAACTTTTTTCAGATTCTTTTTGTATCTTTAACGGGATCCGTGATATTTGACTTAAACAAGAGCCACCCCGTTTGCAAATGTTTCTTTAACTCACATACGGAAAGTCTCATGCACCCAACCCGTTCTATTATTTTCTCCAAAAATATTATGTAAATTTAAAGAACAATGTAGGAATGTTTTTTACTCCTTATTTTATTACACCAACAAAAAGTCTTTCCCTACCACTCACTCTTTGCTTTTCAACAAAACACAGTTGTTTTTTATGGGACAATGTTATAATAAATGTTAGGACCCTGGAGAAGGGATACAGAGATTCACAGGATACACTTTTTGTTTTTGACTTTTGTACTTTTTGTACTCTTTACCTATTTTAAAATGTTCAGTGTGATTAAGAAACCCCTTTCGGTGTTATGATACTTATTAGCTTTAAAACTTTATGGAGGTAGGTGTAACACATGCAGCATACAGGGTGACTTCGGGTTTTGGTTTTTATTTAGATCATTCTGTGGCTGTTCTATAGGAAAAGAGAGAGTACAACAAAGTGTGAGCAGTAAAAAATTGAATCGCTCCAGTGGTCATCACACCAGCAATGCAAGCGGGGAATCCGGGCTCAATTCTTGGCGGAGTCGTAAATCACAAAACATCAAACACCTCACATAATATTTCTGGTTTCAGTCATTTTTTCCTTTTTTTATTCTTTTCAGTCATGCAGTCACAATCCTTGTTTGAATGGAGGGACGTGTTGGAGCAGCATAGACTCTTTCTATTGTTCTTGTCCACCAAGTTTTACAGGCCAAATATGCAACGGTACGTTAGCCATAAGTTTACTCTAAGATTTTATCAAAATCATTTCTGGTTACACATTTTCAAATGTGTGTGTTTGTTTAAAAGATTTCTATACCAGGTATGGGGTAGTTTTTAACTGTTTCCTGAAAACAAAAGACAAACGAAAGAGTTATCAATTAATAATGCTCAAGGAGAGAAAAACATATTATGCACATAAAAGGATGGTCCCTTGACCATCACACATATAAGGATGGTCCCTTGACCTTGATAGTGGTCAATTGTGCCCTTTAAAGCATGTTCATAAATTCCCTACGCCCCCATTTAATTTTCATCAGATTTTGCTATATAAAGAAACAAAAAACTTACCATATGAACTAAAAAAAGGCTAAGTGCAAGAGCCAAAACTGCCATCTCAAACAGTATATCTGAGAAGTAAACCTGAAGATAATTGATGGATCCAATGTGATAGGGTTGTTGGCTTCAGCGAAACTGTCATTTTGACTTATTATTTTCAAGAATAAATTTTTGGAATCGTCCACGAAAAAATAATTTTAAAAAACACCCCTCCTTAAAATTTTATATTATATGTTTCAAGATACCTTAGCTACCAAAAATCGAATACAAAATTTCATTTGAACGAGTTTAATGAAAATGTGTATATTAGGTCCCATTAAATAAGTACATTGTTAATTGTTTCTTTTGATTTCAGTGGAACTTCTCAATGATCTTTCATCGAGTGAAGTTGAACTGTCCGATTCTGAGAAGAACAATTTGGACCTTCAAATGTCAAATTCAATTCATCTTCACAGTATTTATGTAGCAGCTGGCACTTTGGCTTGCGCCCTTCTTATAGTAATTTTAACAGTAAGTTCGTGTTTGATTTCAACATAATGAACAAGATGTTGTCTTTGCTCAGTGGCTTTCTGTAGCTAAAATTTTTGTGGAGTGTAATAAATGTATTAAAACATATGTGGTTGAGCTTGAGCAATGAAAAATATTGACTGCAGAATTGAGTTTTACTCTGGTGTAAGTCATTTGTTTATCATATTTTAATGTTTACTTTCAGGTTACGATATGTCATTGCAAGATGCATGGTACTCACAAGAAGATATTGGCCTATTTATGCAAAAGGAAGTCATCGGAAGATAAGAAACCATCTGGGTAGGCATATATCCTCCTTATATTGTTATTCAATGAGAAAATGAGTTGGAAATTTTAGTTTCAATAAAAGATTTCTACATCGATATCATAAAACTTGGTTCTCGCTCAGACCTTCAAATTTTTCGCTCTTTTTCCCTCTCACCAATTTGAAAATCTTCATTATTGACAGAATCAACAATCAGAATTCTAATAGAGAAAACAATTGCAGATGATCTGTTTTCATTTTCTTTCTTCCTTCCTCATACTTATTATTTTCTCTATTACTAACAATTGAACGAGAGGTAGACGGCCTTAGAGTTCAGAACGAGACTGAGGAGTTAGTAAAATGAATGATGGACTGAAGGGGAAAACTTGATGCACCTTGGTGAGCGCGATCAAATTTAACGCAAATTGAATTGAAGGAGATTTTTTTTTAAAAAATTTGGCTTAACATCTCTTTAACATCTATTGGTCATTCAAGGCGGAGGTTTCACCCTTCATTCGCTGAAAACTTGCAAACCAGCTACCCACATTGACCTCATCCAGCCTGGGTAGGGCGGGAAAATAGACAACATCACGAGGGCAAGAACCCACGTGGACACCCACATTTTACAACCTCGTATTTAACGTGGTGTATTTAACGTGTTATAGAAGCTGGCTGAAGGAGAAATTTAATTTCAATCTAACTCCAATTCTATACACAGTTTCACGTCAAAAGCGTTATTTTTTTTATTAACATTTAATCATTCAAGATGAGGATTTTACCCTTCATTGGATCTGGGCTGGGCTGAGAATAGCGTGCATCACGAGTATAAGTAAAACCTCGGCGGACATTGCTTAACTTCAGTGATCTAATGTAATCTGGTATATTCAACGTGCCATTGACGTTGACTAAAGACAGACTTGCTGTTCGCACTCGTAACAACTTTCTTTTTAACGCTACATATTTTCTGTTTCAGAATTTTAAACCGGAATCGATTTGTTCCTCCATTAGATATCAGACCGATTCGTCCGTGTTTTGACAACTCAGAAATGTATTATGGATTAGATTTTAGTGATAGTCAAACCTCTCCTTTGATTCAATAGAGAAAACATTAAAATATAATTCTCCATTATTATGGAAATTGGCTCAATTAATCATTTTCAATGTTTTGTTACGTACATAAATATGATGCAATACGGATTTCTAGAATATTTTTGTATCGGCTACAAATAAAATAAAGTCACAACCGCTTTCGTCTGTTGCGACATCTTTTAGTGGATTGTAGTCTGTAGTCGATACAAAATGAATTTGAAATATTTCTAGCGATGCTCAGCGGTCCAGTTGCGACGGAATCCGCTTGGAGGACATCATAATCATGACGTCCGCGCCGTACAAAACATTCTGTTGCCAAACTCCCATTGTTTCTTTACACTTGACTCCAATTTTCTTTTTTTATGATGAGGCAAAGTGTCTACCATATTCATTTTATCTACATACTCGGGAACTCGTCGATTTTATTATACTGATGGAGTATAATAAGATAGACGGTGATTGGAACTTCGACAATTCGACATACCTTTTGATAGCCTAACTTAATTAATATTATGTGATACAGTACCTTTTTATACTATTAGAACAAGATCCTAGGCCATATAGTCCAGTCATCTAAGACATAAAAAAAGGCAAAGATAGGAGAAAATGGTGTGGATTTGATTTTTTAATATCTTTTTGGGGTACATGAGAGGAGTGTAAAACCAAGTTTGCTATTTCGAAAGACCAGTGCTCGCTGCGTGGTGGTCGGAAACGTTCGATTTTTTTGATCTGATAATGCACACTTTTTCTTTGATAGACAATGATAAATCATAGCAGGAAACAAAAACTGATTTATTGCTTTAGGCTACCGCTTGTGCTTAATGAAAACTTAATTATTGCACTTCAACTTCATTTCTCATGACTTCCCCCGCAGAATGGGTAGGTATTAGGGGAAAAATGACAATATTCGAATTCTCATATCTTGGGATTATTAAGGCTACGAAGGTGAAATTGGATTCAAATTGTGGAAAATATTATATCCCCTAAAAAACACAATATTCCCCCAGTCCAAAAGATATCTACGTCTCACAATAATAAAAAAAAACTGACATAAAAAAAAAAACATTATATGTACTATGAATTTTTCATTAGAAATTCAACCAATGAACTCAGATTGCAAAACCACGTTCTTGAGCACTGCACCCTCAGTTGTTTTAATTTTAAAATAATCTCGTGGTAGATAAATTACAACAAAACCACATGACGCTGAATACTGAACCAAAGATCTCAGATTAGAAAATGACATTCTTGACCACTGCATACTCAGTTGTTCTGCTTTTGAAATAAGAATTCCAATATTTAAAAATCAGGTTTCGACACCACGCAAAGGGCACAGGTCTTTCGAATTAGCAAAATTAGTTTTACACTGCTCTTTTACACTGATCCCAACAACATATTAAAAAATCGGAACTACGCCATTTTTTCTACCTTCGATATCTTAGATGACTAGACTAAAAATCATCGACTCATATGAACTTAATTTTCGCTTTGTTATGGATATTTCCTAAGGTTGATTATTAAGGAAGTGGGTCTACCAGCAAGGTAGAAAAACAGTTTAAAGAATGGGGAATCTAAATTTCTGACTCGTTTGGCCATTTTTCTCTTTCTCCCTCGGCAATTTTGTATAAAAATAGAAAATCACCCATTCACTATTCCCAGGGGGTTGTTCTCACTCTAGCAAACAAAGACATTCGTAACTTTCAAAACGGTTGCCATTTTTGAGGGTCGTGTAATCTTTCTGGCAGACGCAGACTTCTTGATTCAGCTTCAAAGATCTGAGGAAGTAAGAAATAGATGATGGTTCTGAGGGACACATTTCGAAAAGCAAAATCAATTGATTTTCGTGGTTTTTTTGATTGCATAAAACGTTTTCATGTCTAATTATTAAAAATGGCGTACCAAGTACAATAATAGCAGTGCTTAAGAGTGTTCTTTCCTTTTCGGGGGGAAAAATTGGGTCATATGAGTGAATATATTTGGTCCAGGACTTTGGCCTATACAGCTTTATACTAAGTAACTGGGTAGATATTAGGTGTGGCCTATGTTTAGTGTTTTTTGCTACCTAGCTAGTTGCAAACAGATTAGTCATTCAGTAACAACGCTAGCAATTTATTATTATTGTGTTTTAAAATTATTTTCCATGTACAAATTTATTTTTACATTGCTCCATTTTACGTTTTAGGTGTTTGCTCAAAAATCTATTTTTTTACACCTTTTTATTTATTTTATCATTCAGTCCGTTCAAAATGCTGTGGACGCTACAAAAATATCTCCCCATTCAAAACTTGATATTTTTTAAGTTTTTTGCATCAAAGGAAATATTAGTGTATTTGAAATTCTAAACCGTTCTCAAGGTAATATCTCCGCCCCTTTTAAATATCCTTTTGGATGGACTAATCATTTAACGGGACAGGATTGATGCAATAAACTCAATTATTTATTGATTGATGCAAGCAGTAGGTATATCTCTCAGACAGAGTGACACATAGGTATTAGATTTTTTTTTGGCTTAACGTCTCTTTAACACCAATTGGTCATTCGATACGGGGGTTTTACCCCTCTACTCGCTGGAAACTTGCGAACCAGCTACCCACATTGACCACACCCAGCCTGGTTTGGCTGGAAGAATAGCTGTGGACGCACGAGGACGTGAATCCATACAACCTGTGGACGACCACATGGTACAACCTCGCTGGACGTTGCATAACTTCAGTGATCTAACGGGAACTGGTGTATTCAACGTGCATATACGCTGGCTAGATTATAATTTAGGTGTAAGACAAAATTGTGCATGGTATATAGTCTTCACATTGTGACTTCAATAACAAATTTTCAATTTGAACAAGGATTTCGTTATTTCCAGGGGATCGAGTAGGTATTAAAGAATTAAAAATCTCACGTAAATAAGGGTCATTTATGGGTAATAAGAAAGTACTTCTGGGGTCACACTGTATATTGACTGATGATGCCGAAATAAATTTTCATTGAAATTGACTAAATTATAAATTTTATGGAATCACTTAAAATTTCCTATGTAAGCAATATTTTTGATTTTTCCCCGTAAAATTTTAAATTTTCGGCTTTACGTGCATCGTATATTTTTTCCCTTGTGTTTGTTCTAATAATACTTATGTTTAATTTTTATTGTATTGTTGTTTTTTTATTGATACTTACTAAATTTTTAGTGAAATAAAAATTGAAGCTAATTTATTCGTGTATCTTTTATTTTGTATTAAGAATGTATTATTTGTTACCCACAAATTATTCTACAATAAACTTCAAGTTAATATAAACTTTTTTACAATATACTTTTTTTCTGTCTGTCTGCTGCTATTGGTGTTGACTTTTTCAAAAGTGCTGAGATTTTCTTTTCGGTAAAAAGACAGTTTGCCCTCAACCCCTTTTACCAGACGGATTGACTACAGGTTCAATTTGTTAGAGTTGAGAAAAACTCAATTGTTAATTGTGACTTAAATAAATAATAATAATATTATTTGTCTTGTAATTGTAATTTTTATAGTTAAATTATATACATTAAAAGTACAACCCTAGTAATATTAATTTGTAGTTTAATGTAAAATGGCTCCTAGATATTACTTTTGAGGTCTGTTCTCATTGACCTTGACCTCGATATCTTTTCAAATAACAACAACTCTTGAAAGACTTGTTTCATTTTGATGAATTTCAGTACGGCCATTCATAATGTTCATAGAATTGGCGAACTAGTTTTCGTTCCCTATTGGACAACATGGGGACTCGTGGTGATCTCGACCCATTATTTGAGTGATGTCGTCAGCTAGTAATTTATTGTACCTAGGTACATAAAAACTCGTATGTTGTAGGAGTATTTTTTTGCATGCTGTTTAACAAATTGTATTTTCATTACCAGGCGTTCACAAGAGAAAAATAAAGTAAAACTGCTTAGAAAATAGAATTTCATATTTTTATTAAAAGATTATCTTCGTGAATTTTATTTGACGGTATTAGTAAATTTATCAATTAATTATTATTTACAACGCAAAATAAAATAATTCATAGATTGATAAAGTAAAACGCTAGTTTATCTAAAACGATAGTGATTATAAAACAAAAGATTTGAAAGTCTCCCATTCGTGTCAAAAACTTCAATTTTATTGCCATCTGATCTCAGGCAACTTTCGACCTCACATCTACACTATACAGCATTCACTGAATCAGTTTCCTTCCTTGCAGAATCATTACTTTATTCTAAAAAAATATCACACACAATTGTTTACTTAAAGCTCTTATTATACAGGGTGCCCAAAAACATATAAGCCTTTTAACATGAGTCCGAATATGCACCCCTTTAAATTTCGGGTCCCCGTTTGAGGCTGTGGATCACGTTTGTCTAATAAGTCATTCCGAGCTTTTTTATGTTCATAACATGAATGCTTCAAATATTCAATGACTTTGCTCAAAGACAAAAAAAAGTTTATCCTTGAGAACCCCATAACTCCGCCCCTCGATATGCTAGAATAATTTCTTTTTAAAATGGCGCAAGGTTGATAATGGGAATCATTTTTATATCTTGTTCAAATAGCACTTACTGTTTGCAAGTTTTGGCGCAAGCGCAAAAAAAAAACTTCATGGCCCTATTACCTGGTGGGGATGCATTTCCGGACCCATGTTATTACAAGCTAGAGCTCAAATAAAGAGGCCTTTATTTGAGTTCTAGCATACGTAGTTCAAAGAATTACATGTTTTTGGGACACCCTATATTTTCCATAGAGTGTTCAGTTTCATAGAATCTTTGTGGGTGGCACCCATCCACCAAATGCTGATTCTAATTCTTTAGCAATCGCCATTGACAATCGATCTTGTGATGGTGAGGCAGCGACCTGAAAAATTGGAATAATAAACATACAGGGTGAGTCATTTTAATGAGAATAGTCCAATATTTTGGAGATATAAAAAATGTATGGTAAAATGTCATACCTAATCTTAAAGAACACATCTCTTGATGACTTTGAACAATCTGTTAAGGTAGAATTCAGAGTCATTTGAAGATCAATTGTTTTTAAGTGGCAACCATCTCGTTTTTTCGCCTGAATCACCACTGATTAGGGCAGCACCAAGACTGGATGGTATCTGGATACTTTAACCCATTAATCTAGAGTAATGGGTGTCAACCATTATGGAGGGAAAAAATCAAGTATAAATGGGACGATGTTTTTGTTTCGATGAACCAGAACATATAAAGTTGCCTCACCTGAAATCCTACGGGCAAATTGTTGCTGCCTAAACCAACTGTAACATTTGTGACCGGCATCTCCAATACGTTGAACATACCGACGTAGGAGTAATTGAGAAACTTATAATATATTTGATAGTGAAAGTGGGCGGGGTTGATAAAGGTGGGGAACAAAAATACACCGTTGTCACCTAACATGTCCTGAAAGCAAGTAAAGTAAATGACATTACTTATCATGTTTGCGGCTTTGATAGGCACGATCGTCTCACAATCCTCATATCTACCTACATGTATGCAGAGTGTCACGACTTTTTTCGGAAGCTGAACATCGAATCCGTACAGGGCCGTACCCGAGATTTTTTTCGGGGGGTGGGGGGTCCGAAGGATTGACAGCCAAGCCAGGACTAACACCAGAAAATTATGATCATGGAAGGTGATGTGGATGTTGTTTTTGAAGATGATGTAGTTGTCGAAGATGTTGATGTTGTTGTTGTTGATGATGATGTTGTTGTTATTGATGATGTCGTTGTTGATGATTTTGTTGTTGTTATTGATGATTTTGTTGTTGTTATTGATGATGATAATGTTGTTGTTGCTATTGATGATGTTGTTCTCGATGTTGTTATTGATGTTGTTGTTATTATTGATGAAGTTGTTGTTGTTGGTGGTGGTGATGAGTTACACCTTACAATATTACTTAAGTCATGCATAAAAAATTATAATGAAATTTCGGGGGGGATATTTT
>CM022874.1:13121236-13140477 GCA_012654025.1 Pachypsylla venusta | reverse complement strand
CGTTGAATACACCAGTTCCCGTCAGATCACTGAAGTTAAGCAACGTCCGGGCGTGGTCAGTACTTGGATGGGTGACCGCTTGGGAACACCACGTATCGTTGGCTTTTTCCGGCCCAACCCAGGCTGGGTGAGGTCAATGTGGGTAGCTGGTTTGCAGGTTTCCGGCGAATGGAGGGTAAAACCCCCGTCTTGAATGACCAATGGATGTTAAAGAGACGTTAAGCCAAATTAAAAAAAATCAAATTATGAAAAAAGAAATCCTTCGGGGGCGCATATTTGATCACCATCCTCATATGACCATTGATCATCATTCGAATGTGAGTTAGATAATAGGTATATGTTAAATGTACATATTTTTATTATTTTGTATGTACATGATTGGAATAATTACCTGGTGAAGGTTTATGCCCAAATACTCCTGTGAACATTGCTGGAATTCTGCAAGAACCTGCAATATCAGATGCAACTCCAATAATAGATGCCCCAGAAGATAAAAGTGCGGCCTGGAAAAACAAAATTAAGTCCAACTAAAGATTGTAATAAATAGAGAGTGATTTTTGAAAATTATTTTGTATGAAGTAACATGAAACCTAGGTATTGAAAATTTGGGAGAATTTGGAAATACTATTCCTTTTCATTTACTAATCAGTGTGAAATCAAATGAACTGCAACTTACACATTCATATCAGAATTTATGCGACAATACAACATAAAAAGTGTTTTATATTTGACTGTCTCTTTTGAACTTATATTACAAGTTAAATTAAAAGGAAATAGTCTATTAAGCTAGCAGGTACATTCATTATAATATCTATTCATATAATTTACTCTTACAATGTATGAACATCTAGGGTTTACAATTCTTCCCCTTCGAGCCAGAAGCTATGACTATTGACGAAAAGAGTCCCTTTTTGAAAATTCTGACTGCTCAATTTAGGCTGGAAGAATGTTTCTAGCCAACGATCATACCTCGTTGAATACACCAGTTCCCGTCAGATCACTGAAGTTAAGCAACGTCGGGCGTGGTCAGTACATGGATGGCTGACCGCTTGGGAACACCACGTGGCGTTGGCTCATTTTTCCGGCCCAACCTAGGCTGGGTGAGGTCAATGTGGGTAGCTGGTTTGCAAGTTTCCGGCGAATGGAGGGTAAAACCCCATTTGAATGACCAATAGTTGTTAAAGAGACGTTAAGCCAAATTAAAGAAAAAAAGAAGAAGAGAGAGAGAGAAAAAAAGAATGTTCCTTCTCATGAGATCATTTCTATTGCTGCAAATCTAGAGAACAGGGTGTCAGATATCTAAACATGGTCAGAATTCTATACAACCACAACCAGTCACATAAACAGAAAGAAATTTTAAAACCAGCCACAATCAGAACGAAAAGGAATTTTTTCAACACCCTTCATGATTATGCAACTGTTTATAGTGATGATTTTGAGAATTCCATTCTTGGGAGGAATTAGTCAAACACACAGAATAAACAAACGCCAAACCCAATAAAAACAATAAATCTAATGGAAGACTGAAGGCGAAAGTCAACAAGATTTGTCTTTCAGTTGACCTCGACCTTGTGGACTCTCATTAGAATTGAGAATAATAATTAATTACATTCTTTAACACATAAACATAATGATTGCTTGTAGCGTTAGATCTGTTTGGTAAAATTTGCTTGCCAAAATTATAAATACAACTTGAAGATCTCCGATACTTCGTTTGACTCTTTTCCGGTGGCTGTAGTATTCCTTTAAGAAATAATTCAGTCTGTTTTCCCGGCTATGGCAGAAATATGTGCCATAGCCGGGATACGAACTAACATACAGTTATGTTTTTCCTTGAAGTTTCGTGTATGGTTCTGAAAGTTCTATAGCCGATTATTTTCCTATATCTCTTACTCTTTGGGCTGAAAATATAAAGTTTAAAAACGTTGTTTTGCGACGATAACTCGCCTCTGCTTGACCATCTGGTATCATGTTGATTCCTAGTCTTCCCTTTACCTACCTCGCCACCAGATGATCCGCCAGTGGTTCGTCTGGTGTCATATGGATTCCTAGTAGTTCCCGTAGCTTTGTTGAATGTCTCCCAGTTCATACACAGTTCTGGAGTGTTGGTCACACATACTGGTATTGCTCCAGCTTGTCTTAAATGTTTAACAGCTTCTGCATCTTCTTGAGCAATACGTTGTTTGGGTACTATTCTTCCAGAGTTATTACTGCACCCTAAAAGCATATCATTAAACAAGGGTCCTGTTAGTTACCTAACAATTACAGAGACTTGAGCACAACAACATTTTTAACCATAGGTAATATTCGAGTTAGCTCTGAGCATTTCTATCTGCTCAGGCTCTTGTCACATATGGATATCTAGGTAAAATTATGAATTTGAGGAAATGACGAAATAAAAAAAAGTAAATAGTCGATTGTTTGAGGAATTAATGGAAACAATTGAATACAGCCCAAACATTAGGAGATATAAGAAAATGGCTACTTTGTTCTAATTGATATTGGATGTCCTTGGTTAAGGTGGCATCATGAGAAACGAACACGTTTGTCGTATTTGATCGTATAGGAAAACTATTCCATTAAACGGATCCGAGATACAGGGTGTCCCATTTTAACCGGCCATCTCAATTTATTCCGAAACCGTTGGAGTGACAAAAAAAATATTCTGACTGAATGTTCATAAAAAAGAGGGGGGCGTATTATGATGACCTTGGCTGACTTGTCAAGGTTGTCCTTCAAGGTCAGATGAAGGTCAAATTCATTTTCTTTTTTAAAAAAAGACCTGAATTTTATTACATTTTCGGATTCCCCATTTAATTCTACGTACATTTGTCTATTCACTTCATGTTTTCGTTGAACTTTTTGCGCCAATGTTTTTGGTCTGACATACCCGTGTGGCATATTGAAATGCATTGCAAGAGTGATTTTATAATAAAATGAACAACACGTGAAAAAAGGAAACCATCGTATAAGAAATGGCGAGAGTTTTCATTCCATATGCCACACGGGTATGTCAGACCAAAAAACATTCCCAAAATTTGGCGCAAAAAACTTTATCAAAAACATGAAGTGAATAGTTGTTCATTTACGTAAAATTAAATGAGGAATCCGAAAATGTAATAAAATTCAGGTCGTCTCATTTAAGAAAATGAAGTTGACCTTCATCTGACCTTGAAGGACAACCTTGACAAGTCCGGCAATGTCATCATAATACGTCCCCCTCTTTTTTATGAACATTCAGTCAGAATATTTTTTTTGTCACTCCAACTGTTTCGGAATAAATTGAGATGGCCGTTTAAAATGGGCACCCTGTATATGATTGTTTTACTTTCACCCTGTATAGACATTGCAACAGTTATAATTCATTGTAGGTATGCCAATACCTACTACTTATAAGACAGAACACAAAGCCTCTCTTCAGGTCAGGAATTCAATCGTTTTCACTTTTCACCCCAGATGAATAAGTCTCAATGATGATGCACTACTATTTTAAACAGAAAAACTGCCGTTTAAAGAAAAATTGTGGAAAAGTAGATTATGTTTTACCTTTGAGAGCCACACTTTCTTTTACAGTTAATGGTACTCCAAGGAGAGGTGTTTCTCGAGCAATTTGTTCAACTGATTTCCTTGTAGATGCTAAGAAAAGATCTACTTGTTTTGCCTCCTCTAAAGCTTGTGAAAATCTTTGATCCACTACTGCATTTAAGATTGGATTGACCTCTTGTATTCTTTCTATGAAAGCTTGTACAACCGCATGACTAGAAATCTGAGAGAAAAGGAAAACGTTTACAGTCACATGAAAATGTGTTCTTAGTAAGAGATATAAATATAGCACGCTGGTTTTGTTTTACTTGGCGTTGCAAAACTGGCGTTTTGCTTGATTTAACATTACGGCACGTCCATTTGCAAATAACTGTGCATAAACCCTTGATGTTTCACTGAAATGAACAACTTTATGCCAAAATATTTCAAAATGGGCGTGCCGTAATGCCACACATGTTAGATATCTCTTACTCAGAGCACGTCAAGGAAAAATATATCTCGAAAACGATAAGTCTATTCGAAAAAAGTTTCAAGCAAAAAATATTTCTTTTTTAATACAAAATTCAATACAACAATCAAGGATATATTAGAGATCTATTAAAAAAAAAAAAAAAATTGACATTAAAATAAACATGAACGTGACTTTTTTTTTATGGTCACCACAATATTTTCCTTAAAAATGAATTAATATTTTGTTTTGAACGTTTTCTTCTAAAATGAACCTTTTTCGAGAAAATCAACCATATGAATTAAAAGGACTCACAATGTAGGTAAAGTGTTTTTGAAAATTTTGTAAATGTTTCGTTGGTTCAAATCATATTTTTTTTTTATCTGAAATGAAAGATAGTTAAAAGAAATTTTGTTGGGTACAAATTGGCACCAATCAAAAGGAAGCAAAAACGGCATATAATAGAGTAAAATATATGTTAGAGTATTATGTGTTGCAAATGACGTGTTCTACTTGTTACCCTAGGCCTGTGATAACGTTATTCTGGTTCACCCGGTATAAGATCTTTGTATTATGCTTACCTCTTTTGATATACTCATTCGAGTATTATGTGTTGCAATAGCGTGTTCTACTTGTTACCCTAGGCCCTTGATGACGTTATTCTGGTTCACCCGGTATAAGATCTTTGTATTATGCTCACCTCTTTTGATATACTCATTCGAGTATTATGTGTTGCAATGGCGTGTTCTACTTGTTACCCTAGGCCCGTGATGACGTTATTCTGGTTCACCCGGTATAAGATCTTTGTATTATGCTCACCTCTTTTGATATACTCATTCGAGTATTATGTGTTGCAATGGCGTGTTCTACTTGTTACCCTAGGCCCGTGATGACGTTATTCTGGTTCACCCGGTATAAGATCTTTGTATTATGCTCACCTCTTTTGATATACTCATTCGAGTATTATGTGTTGCAATGGCGTGTTCTACTTGTTACCCTAGGCCCGTGATGACGTTATTCTGGTTCACCCGGTATAAGATCTTTGTATTATGCTCACCTCTTTTGATATACTCATTCGAGTATTATGTGTTGCAATGGCGTGTTCTACTTGTTACCCTAGGCCCGTGATGACGTTATTCTGGTTCACCCGGTATAAGATCTTTGTATTATGCTCACCTCTTTTGATATACTCATTCGAGTATTATGTGTTGCAATGGCGTGTTCTACTTGTTACCCTAGGCCCGTGATGACGTTATTCTGGTTCACCCGGTATAAGATCTTTGTATTATGCTCACCTCTTTTGATATACTCATTCGAGTATTATGTGTTGCAATGGCGTGCTCTACTTGTTACCCTAGGCCCGTGATGACGTTATTCTGGTTCACCCGGTATAAGATCTTTGTATTAAGCTCACCTCTTTTGACATACTCATTCGAGTATTATGTGTTGCAATGGCGTGTTCTACTTGTTACCCTAGGCCCGTGATGACGTTATTCTGGTTCACCCGATATAAAATCTTTGTATTAAGCTCACCTCTTTTGACATACTCATTCGAGTATTATGTGTTGCAATGGCGTGTTCTACTTGTTACCCTAGGCCTGTGATAACGTTATTTTGGTTCACCCTGTATATGATCTCTGTATTATGCTTACCTCTTTTGATCGTATCCTATAGGCCAATTTCTGTGCACTGTTAAGTAGGAGTTCATTTGTGATTGGCGGAATTGGATGGTGCCTATATATTAAACTTAATACTTTTGTGATTGGCCACACTATGATTGCTAAAAGACGTACACCAAACCACATCAGGTACTTTAGAACAATGGCAAACACCTGAAAGCAGTTTGGAGACAGAACAGGGGACATTACAACTCATGTTCACTAGAACAATGGCAAACACCTGAAAGCAGTTTGGAGACAGAACAGGGGACACAACTCATGTTCACCAGAACAATGGCAAACACCTGAAATCAGTTTGGACACAGAACAGGGGACATTACAACTTATGTTCACTAGAACAATGGCAAATACCTGAAGGCAGTTTGGAGACAGAACAGGGGACATTACAACTCACGTTCACTAGAACAATGGCAAAGACCTGAAAGCAGTTTGGAGACAGAACAGGGGACATTACAACTCATGTTCACTAGATTTATGGGACAATATTTTGTCAATCAACAATAAGGAGAACAATAAAAGGATGTTGAACTCTGTGTGGTCCTAAGCCACTTGGCCTGGATAGGTTTCTAATTCATCCCTGAACTTTTACGATGTGGGAAAAGGAAGGGAGAAGAAATTTAGTGGACTATTTTGTGTCCGTTGTGCGTAATAATAAAATTAATGTATGCTAGAAGTTAGAAGCAAGACACGCAAACCTTTGTAACTGAGAGATTATTTGGAACTGAATGGAATTACATACCAAATTTAGTCAACATTGGTCAACGCAAACCTTTGTGACTGAGAGACTATTTGGAACTGAATGAAAGTACATACCAAATTTAGTCAACATTGGTCAACGCAAACCTTTGTTACTGAGAGACTATTTGGAACTGAACGGAATTACATACCAAATTTAGTCAACATTGGTCAACGCAAACCTTTGTGACTGAGAGATTATTTGAAACTGAATGGAATTACATATCAAATTTAGTCAACATTGGTCAACGCAAACCTTTGTGACTGAGGGACTATTTGGAACCGAATAGAATGACATGCCAAATTTAGTCAACATTGTCAACGCAAATCTTTGTGACTGAGAGGCCGTTTGGAACATACAAAATTTATTCAACATTGGTCAACGCAAACCTTTGTGACTGAGAGACTGTTGGGAACCGAATGAAATTACATACCAAATTTAGTCAACATTGGTCAACGCAAACCTTTGTGACTGAGGGACTATTTGGAACCGAATAGAATGACATGCCAAATTTAGTCAACATTGTCAACGCAAACCTTTGTGACTGAGAGACTGTTTGGAACATACAAAATTTATTCAACATTGGTCAACGCAAACCTTTGTGACTGAGAGACTGTTGGGAACCGAATGAAATTAAATTCAAAATTTAGTCAACATTGGTCA
Organism: Pachypsylla venusta; assembly: GCA_012654025.1. Taxonomy (NCBI): domain Eukaryota; kingdom Metazoa; phylum Arthropoda; class Insecta; order Hemiptera; family Aphalaridae; genus Pachypsylla; species Pachypsylla venusta. Next base: position 13,133,408 of record CM022874.1, on the reverse strand, counting down.
ACGCAAACCTTTGTGACTGAGAGACTGTTTGGAACCGAATGAAAATACATATAAAATTTAGTCAACGTTGGTCAACGCAAACCTTTGTGACTGAGAGATTATTTGAAACTGAATGGAATTACATAAAAAATTTAGTCAACGTGTGCCACATACGGATTATGAGTAGGTGATGGCGGACAAATGGATTATTTTATTTCATTCGTTTATTTTCGTGGTCGATTCCAAAGATTTGTTATTGAAAACGAAAGACCTAAAATATGAGACTTACTGAATTTTCTGAGAGCGCCTTTGTTTTATAGCAAAGGAAAACACTTAAAAAGAATGATATCATTTTTCAACTTCAAAACACTATTTCAAAAACATGAAATGGTTACCTTGCTTCGAAAAATTAAATTATGGATATGTCTAAATTACTTATTACGGATTTACGAGACCAAATAAAACAAAGACTAAACTGTTAACTTTAAAAATAAATGGTACGGAAAACCGTACTAGACTTTCTCTTCCTTAATCATTCCATCAGACTACCACCGAATGCAGATGTCGTTCTTCTAAAGTTTTAAGGTTTTTAGTTCTATATTTTAGTTATTGTTATATTTCTATTTTCTGTTGATGNTAATAATAACTGGCAAATGAAAATGAAATGAATGAAGCTCAAAAAATTTGGTATACTCTTTTTGGCCTTTAACTAAAGATTGAGTCATAATGTTGTAATTGTAAAACTATTAGTGGGGTAAAATAAACCTAAATTGCATTTTGAAGCGGTTACAAAAAAATTACGAAAAAAGTGCACCCATGGTGACGCGTCCTTGTTGCGAAGCGTTTGTTCATAGAATAATATGTCGTTTGAAGAAAGTCATTTCTTTCTGTTACATGCTGTAAAATTACAAAGATATCGGGGTATATTTTTTATCTAAGCAAGTATACGAGTATTATGCCCCACGAGGTTGTCAATTATTATATCCCTTTTTTCATTTTAAGTTAAAAATTGCTTTTTCTTAGTAATGTGATAAAATAATCACAATGTAAATTGATAATAGAGTCGTACATTGTACCTTTAAAATGAAATTTCAATAAATAAAGAATGTAAACAAACAAATTTATCAAACTCTATTCTGTGTTTGCTGTTTAAGGGCCATATTCAAAAACTCCACTTGAGTGCGAGTTGGAGTGGTCGTAGTACTTGAGTGTCTGATTTGTATTTTAAAACATGTTCTGAACAAAAAAAAAAAATTACATGTAATTTTATTAGTGCGAGTGGTCACTTCGCTAATTTGTAGTCGGAGTAACAACTCACACTTGAGTGGAGTTTTAGAATATGGCGCTAAGTATTGGAAATGCGTCCAAAAAACTAGTAGTTCTGTGAACCAAAAAATTCACTCATTTATATTGGCCACCGTCCCAGGTGGCCCTATATGTATAATTATTAATGTCCATAACAAATTTCATCAAAATCGTATAAAGTGTTCAAGACTTATGGCGGTTCAAAAAGACAGAGAAAAGTAGACCCTATAGTGGTAAAACTAGGCCCTATTTTGTTCGGACAATTAAATGGCGAGACCCTCGAAAATATTTTTTAAAAAAAATTGTGTTCTAAAAAGTACGACCAAAAGAGTTGATTAGATTGTATTGTAACCAATAATGGTTTATCATTTAGTTGAATTGTGTTCTCAGACGATTTCAAAAATGAACGAAGAAACATTTGTGGCGAACCCTCCTGTTATTGAACGATTTTCGAGGCTAAACAAGATCGATTTCCAAAATCGAGCGATTAGAAACAACCCTTTTTTAAAGAAGGAAAGAAAAAACTGAAATAATAGTTTCGAGACGCCCCAGTTACGTCTTCATCAAGAGATCACTAAATTAGCGTCACTTTAAATTTAAACTCACTAACTAGGTACCGACAAATGACGAGTTTAACTCAGATACGATGTCGATGCAATCAATCACTTGATTAAACTCACTAATGAATCACTCACTAACTTCATGGCGTGATCTTGGGATATACTGTTCAAATAGACTGACTCCCCATTTTATGTATGCATTTTATTTTCGAATTAACCAACTTGTTCAAATATTTGTTCAATTTAACCCATTAAGTACATATTTCTAAAATTTAAAACAGGCTAAGTCAAATTGTATTCCTGTGAACTGTACACCTCACACACTTAAAGTGGTAACAATTTGGACTAATGGGCATCAATTAATTTCATTAAAATCGGATAAAGCGTTCAAAAATTATCGTAAGTAGTCCCTACCGATTGCTCATAATATTAATTTATAGGTCGAAATATTGCATTTTCATTTAGCTTAATTTTTTGTCATCTTTTCAGCGGCGGAATTATGGGAGTTGAAATGTGAAAACCAAAATAACCTGTGAATATATTGTTGAAATGTATTCAACACGAATGGATTTGTTCTTGGACATACTGTATACGGTATACTCGCACTATTTATATACAATATTACACAGGGCGTAATAAAAAGTAAAAAGTACGTTTCTAGAAACCATAATCAATAGAATTTGATATATATTACACAGGGGGTAATAAAAAGTAAAAAGTACGTTTCTAGAAACCATAATCAATAGAATTTGATGTATATTACACAGGGGGTAATAAAAAGTAAAAAGCACGTTTCTAGAAACCATAATCAATAGAATTTGATATATATTACACAGGGGGTAATAAAAAGTAAAAAGTACGTTCCTAGAAACCATAATCAATAGTAAAAAGTACGTTTCCAGAAACCATAATCAATAGAATTTGATATATATTATATTACACAGGGGAATTTGATATATTTAACTTTTAAATAAATAAAAACAAAACACTTACCAAAAACACTATTTATAATTTAAACACTTACCAAAATAGTGTTTTTGGTAAGTGTTTTGTTTTTATTTATTTAAAAGTTAATATTTTTAACACTTATAATTAACATGTTATTCAAAGATTTAAATTTGATATATATTACCTCTGTTACCTATATATTATATATTACCTCTATATTACAATTACCTCTGAGTGCAACAAAAGTGTTTATTAATATATTCCTCGAGAAATTTATTTTCGTCATTTCGGGGGCTACAATATTTTTTTCCTTCTTCTGTAAAACACTTATTGAAAATCGGTCAGTTTGTGAAGGTAGAAAATACTGTTCTTACCGTACCTAATTCAAATTCGGACTGAAATGGGCAATAGTTCAATAACCGAGGGTTAATATGAAACTTTGGCGTTGGTTGGTTCATTGTTTGTTCTATCTTCTCTAAATTTTATGATAATGAAGTGGCCATGAATATAGTCAATGATAATAGGAATAATTAATTGCCACACTATTATCGTATCAATGCCTCCTCCTAAACTCCTGGGAGATATACAAACACATGCACGAACTACATAATACAGAGTGAGTCCGAACAACTGGAAAATCCTGTAAAGGCATATTTTTGAGACCAAAATAAGTTGAAAATGTTTTATGAAATCTGGTCCAGAATGCTACCCCTCCGAGCTATATTTTTTCCGGAGAAACTAAAAGGTCTTTCCAGTCTCATGTGTGATTTAGTTAAGTTAGAAAGCTATAACTTAGAACTTCTTACTTTGCAATAATGTGCTTCACTTGAGATCAGTCTATTTTCAATCCAGAAATACAGGGTGTCTCGAACCCTAAACTCTTCATAAATTATTGGTGCTAATTGCATAGTTAAAACTAACCACATCTTCGTAAGCACTGTTTAAAATAACCGGGAAGTTCTGAATTACGTTTCTTTACAACGGATGGGTTTCTCTTAAAATTGAAAACTGTAATTTTTCAGTTGGTAACCCAGAGTCGTGGGATTTTTTTCATTATACTACCACAATAATTTTTATATTGCGGATTTGGAATGTTTTTTTCTTTTAATATTAAAAGAACCTGTTCTTTGTATTAGAGGTACGTTTTTCGGAACTTCTCAGTGGTTCTGAGTATCTCTGGATTAGAAATAGAAGCAGCAATTAAACTGAATGCATGTGTTAAAACATTATTTCAAAGTACGACATACAAAGTCACAGTTTTTTTAACTTAAGTGAATCACAAACAAGCATTTTGGAACACAAGTTCATAAAACATTTTTGTCTCAAAAATATATAAAATATATTACACTTATATGATATTGTATTAGTTCGGACTCACCCAATATAGGTACGTAATAGAAAAATCTTTCTAAACGGACCACTAATAGGTAGATAAGCGCAGTAAGCTATCGCTTACAAGGATAACGTGTTCACTCCCTTGTTGACGTTTATGTTGGTTTATTATTTTTAATAATGAACCTTTGGTATCGACCACAGAAAATAAAATGAAAAAATAGCGCCCTCAAAATTTTGATATTTTTCGTTTTAAAATATGTAGATGTAGAATCCAAAAAATCCATTCTTCTGCCGTCACAGTATCCCAGAGGATGACTTCTGACTCCTAAAGTAGAGCAACAATGAGGCATTATTTTATTGAAAAATAATAATATTAGAACTTTTAATCTTGTATATAGAAGATAATCCTAAAGTTTGAACTTTCATTGATCCGTCACTAGAAATATCCCAAAAAGTAGTCATCAAAGTAAATTCTTGGTTATATGTTCTACCTACTTCATACTTCTAATTTGGAATAAACTTGTAAAAAATAACCTAATAGACTCAGCGTTTCAACAAAGTACAAAAGTTTTAATTTCGCGGGTGCGGCCATGACCCAATGAACTAATTTTAATTCACTCAACTGATAAAGAGTTACAACAGTTACATGAATCAGAACAAACACTTTCACTTACGTGTTTTTTCTCTATTATATCATTCCGCTCCCTCTAAATAGTCAATTTCAAAAAGTTTCTAAAAAGATATTTAAAATGTATTATAAACTTTAGTGAGGTGTCATTTAAACCTAAATAATCGATTTCAGAATCAATAAGAAAATAATCACCCAAAAATTGTAACCTTTGTGCGTGTTCTTTCGTTGGGAAGTCTCTTTGCCCACTTTTCAATACTTTTACCTCTAATAATAATTTGACACAGAAGTGTGGTTTAAAATAACCCAATTAGCCAGCGTCAAAGACACATTGAATACATACGATCCCGTAAGATGACTGAATATTATTAGCAACGTCCATTTGGTGGGTGACCACGCATGTTCTAGTAACAAAAATTAAGGATGAATAATAAGAAGGAAACAAACATTCGCACAAAATTAATTAGAAGTAAAATTAAAGCAGGCAACTTTTTAAAAAAGAATACCGGGATAGATATTGGATACAGAAACTTACATCTTTAATTGGAAACATGGCTCTTCCGGAACGTCTTTCCGGTTCCTAAGATTAAAAAACACTGATAAAATCAGACCTAATACTACTGTTTCTCAAATTACTGAACTCCTAAGTAGGTTAGGTTCATTGCTTTCAAATTTACTGAAACAAGCAGATCGGTGATCTGAACCTCAGCTGCCATACGTATCTTTCTAAATTAACTTTATCACATACAATGGATACCGTTTTTTTAAACACGTTGACTTTATTTGAATACTTTGACATTTTTATACCCCTTAATGGAGGTATCCACTGAGGTGATTTAAGAAGTGCGCGCGTTGGCGTTTTTACGGCTTTTTGGCGATTTTCACGAATCCTGTCTATAAAGGGAAGGGCAGTGCCAGAAATTTGAAACACACATTGAACAATAGTTGAAACGCCAGAAAAACTCGACATCGAATACATATTTCAGCCCATTCATTATTGCTTCTTTTTTTATAGATAAAGAAAGAGTGATGGTCACACGACACGAGATTTTTATGGAGAAGTATTGTGGCAGCGAGAAAAAAATCGAATGACCGCCATCCAAGTAGATCGCTTGATCTTGATAACGAACGCGCACTTTTTAAATCAGCTTAGTCGTACCATTCATGACAGAGGGAGACAATAGAGGTCATTATGATCTAATAGGTACATTCAAACGGGCCTCTTGGACATGTGGGGATATTTGACCTACGGATGTAAAAATTGCTAAGTGTAGTTAGGTTAAAACTCACTTAAAATATGAAGAAAATTAACCTAAAGTGTCAAGATACAATTTTTTGTCACTAAATCAGTAATGTTCAAATAAACCTGGATGCCCAATTAGCCCCATTTGACGGCACTACAATGGGTGGAATTTACTTACCGATCGTTGATTCTTTTCAATTCGAAAACTTGAAGATGATTTAATATTAATTTTTCGTTTACTTGGACTAACCAACCCGGAAGTCTCATCTACACCTTCCTCTCGATCCATTTTTTTACTGAGTTTTTGTTAAATAACAAAAACCAATGGAATCCTCTTTCAAGAGAAAATAAAATATTTTAAGAAAAAAACAAACAATAAGTCGTGGTTGGTGCAACAGTTCAAAGAGTAATCCTTTGAAAAAAACACGTACTCGTTGTATAAAGTTAGGTTATTTACTACATACATTTATAAAATAATAAAAAGTTAAGCCATTAACTACATCCTACATAGATTTATAAAATAATAAAAGGCTAGATTATTTACTGGAAAGATTTATGAAATAATAAAAAGGTAGATTATTAAGTACATAGATTTATAAAATAATAAAAAGGTAGATTTTTTTAGTACATAGATTTATAAAATAATAAAAAGGTAGATTTTTTTAGTACATAGATTTATAAAATAATAAAAGCGTAGATTATTTAGTACATGGATTTATAAAATAATAAAAAATTAGATTATTTACTACATAGATTTATAAAATAATAAAAAGGTAGATTATTTAGTACATAGATTTATAAAATAATAAAAAGGTAGATTATTTAGTACATAGATTTATAAATAATAAAAGGTAGATTATTTAGTACATATAGATTTATAAAATAATAAAAAGGTAGATTATTTACTACATAGATTATAAAATAACATAAGCCCGCAGTAACGACGGACTTTCTTAATTGAAAATTAATTATTTCTATATTTGTGACATTTCTTACGTTAACGCAGACACAATTCGTTTTTATTTAAACCTAATGAAAATTGACAGTCCTAGCTCGTTTTGAAAAAAATGATCCGGGATATTTAACCCAACTACCGTTCTTGAACACTTCGTTAATTTATCGGGATAAACCCGATAAACTTGGTTAATTTATGATTCCACCTGAAAACGATTGTGGCCTTGATCCTAACGTCGTCGGAATTAAAAACTAAACTTTTTTATAGTTGTTTGAAACATGTATAAAAGAAAAATCAGCTCAAGTATGAACCGGTTTAGTTGTCACATGGTCAACAAGGCCATACTGTGGAGTGTGGACTGTTCATTATTTGCTTACAAAAGATTGGAGAGAGAGTCCATGCAAGATGACAACTGATTACTAGCCTACTGATAAAAAGAGATGCCCTTGAATAGATTATCTAAGACGAATAGAGTAATCCTACGAATACAGGGTGGCAGAGGTCGATTCTACCTGCGAAACTAATGATATCCAAAACATACATACTTGTGAACAGTGGACCTCATTTAAGCGTTCAATAGTACCAAAAACTAATCGAACCAATTCTATGAAGCTAATAAATAATGTCTATCCACGTATGTTCGAGTACAAATAGACAAGCAAAAGAAAAGTAAAATTTAGCCCTCATCTCGTTTGCTCAACTATTTTTTACTATCGCTCACCTATGAAAGTCATGTGATGTTAGCACCACATTTTTTGTATGAATGACCCATTTCGGAGGAATTAATGTTCCGTGATTATTAGTTTTTACCATGTTTTAAGATTTTGGTTTATTATTTTCAATAAGGACCATTGGATTCTCATAGAAGAGGTGACTTATGAAATATAATAAATGACAGGTAAAAAAAAGTCGTGTGATTATCAACGGCGGGACTCTAACAGTGTGAATAAAGTCAAAATTCAAATATATTTCATTTAAATTGTGCCGTCGCATTGTGCCAAATATAAGAAATAGGATAATAAATGTCGTGATGTGATTTTGCCGCAGTGAGTGCGATTGCATTAAAATACGTCATTTGATTACTCTGTATAATGTGATGGTCATTTCATATCTAGTGGACATAACAGTATGTCACCTACATTTCATTGTGTCGTCACGACCAGATCTATCTTTCCTCTGATATGATAAAGTGTGCAACAATTAGCAAAGTCAATCTAAAATTCCAAAGTTCATTATCGAATTTATATAAATAAATCATGAAATCCATTTCTCACACTTCAATTGTTGATGATGTTCTATGGGTCATTGACAGCGATCACCTATCTACTGTCTCCGAACATCAAAATCAGAAATTCATCACGACCACCATAAAAACTACGAATTTCAGTAGTACATTAATTGAATTGTAAAATAGCACGCACTTAGCAATTGACGAGACCGCAGCCCGTCATGCCGCTCGTTTTCCCCCATGTTTAACCTATTCCAAAAACATTGAACTTGTATTAGCATAAATGTTGTTTTTAATGTTTTATTTACTGTAATTTACAATAAGCAATAAAATTTATAAAAGCTATAGAGTCGATCTTCTTATGTTGTTTAAAAATCACTAATTGTTTAAGATGTTTTGATGAAAATAATGCTCAATTTTGTTTTAAAACTACCTACTTATGGAATCCTTGTTTGTACTTTGTTTGTAGTTAATGGTGTTAACAACTCGCCCATGGCGACTGGTTGGACCGTGAAACTGGCAACAAAATTCTGGGTAGGTACCTATATAAAATTTACATTTAGGTATTACCCAATCACTTTACTAATTATTTACCTACCTAAACTTTTTTCTATTAATGTATATTAATTTCTATTATGGACCATTGGAATCGACACGAAAACCCCTGAAAAATTCATATGTTTTATTTTTTTAAATTTGTCAATATTTAAACTATATTACCACAAATGAAAACATAAACTCAATTTTTTTATTTTTGTTTTAAATAAAGATCTCTCTCAGATAATTTTATTTTGCTAACAGAGGAAAAACCAAGTAAACGGGTTTGATTTAATCAAACTTGTTTTAAAAAAAACTAACTGGTTACCGGGATTCGTTCTCAGAAACTTTATGATATTATTAAAATAATAATAATCATTATGATATTGTATGAATAGATTGGCACTACAGATTAAATTAAACACTAGTATTACTAGTGTTTCATAGATACGACCTTGATATACATAATATTTCGATTAACTTAATCAGAGTGAATAATAACCAGGATTACGATTAAGAGATAAGAGCACCCACATCAGTTGCGAAGTCAGTTTGTGACGTGAAAATTATGAATAGGTACCATAATTGAATAAGGAAAGTAAATAGAGAAATAATAGTTGAAAGAAACATTTTTAAATACAGGGTGCGGCAATTAGTTCTCCCAAATTTGAAAGAGCTGGTAAATCAAAACGAAATGAGATATTTGAAAAAATATTTTTTATTCTGAAAGCTTGTGTACTCTAGATATTTTTTCATCTATGTTTTGTAAATAATGTTGTCGAAATGACGGTCTTGGCGAGTGATGCACATTTGGAGCCTTTCGCGGAAGTTTTCAATAACTCTCGTCAGCATACCAGCATCAATTTGGATGAATTCTTCCAGAATTGCCTCCTTTAACTTTTCAAAGGTCCCAGGGTGATGTTTGAAGACCTCAGCCTTGAGGTAACCCCACAGGAAGAAGTCACAGGGACTCAAATCCGGCGAGCGAGGGGCCTAACGAAATGGCATGCTGTAAAGGAGATTACGTGACCGGGGAACATGGGCCGTAGCCCATACAGCCTAAAGTTGATGATGTGGTCCTAAAGTTGTGAACCCACCTCAAATTGATTTTTCTATCAGGAACTGGATTTTTTTTTTATTATTTTTTATTTTTTTATTGATCCCTAACCGAATTTACTGACAACAGGGGGAGACGAGGATGGGAATCTTCAAAAGATACACCCCACTTCTCAACCGGTAAGTATTTATCCAGCCACAGCCAAACAAAGACCCCAGTCGAGTGGTGTGGAGGTTATGTTGGACTCAATCTAGCCTACCAACTAAGCACACCCTCCTCTCTCTTCCCCACTGCCAGCTTTGGTTTAACAAACTGTCCCGGCACTGCTGAAATCAGCTATTCATCAGAACAGTTGTTCATTTTCCCAAAATCCATATAATTTATAACCCCATCAATACGACTACTCTTCATTTACTCATATCCATTCAGTCCAAACATTCCTTCTCTAACCACAACTCTCATACTTTTTCATTTACTCTACTTTCATACCACAGCCATTCCCTTGTTTATTGTTTAATGACAAACCCTCCTTTGGGGGTCACCCGACGCTTTTTAATTCATAAGTTAATTAAAAAGGGTGGATTGAAAAAAAAAAAAAATCGATTTTTCTAAATTACTCTAACAAAAAAGTTGTTTTATGGGAAGACGCTTCCAAAGATGCACAACTTATTAAAATCACACATCATCTTAATCTGCGGCAAAGCGGTTATAAATTCCGAAATAAGTAGAAAATTTGCAATTTGGAACTGTATTTTAAAAATTAATAATAGTGGGACTTTTTGAAATAGCGTACAGAAGATCTCGTACAGAAGTCCAGCCTATATAGGTTTGTTGCGTGCTCCGTCTTTGAAGTAGGTACTAGATGTCCGCATTTTTCAGTTTTATTAATTTGTCTTGCTCCAATGATAAAGTTTAATAATATGGGGGGGGGGGAAATTCAAGTAATGCCATATTCTACGTCGAAATTACATCAATCTTTGCATCAGGTCGATATTACAAATAGGAATTCCAATATCATAATCAGAACAATTATTGAGTGTTCAAGAACGTGGTTTTGTAATCCGAGATCATTGGTTCAACGCCATTTTGTTTAAATTTTATGTTTTTTTTAAAAGTTTATCATTCCCTTGAATATTTTAAGATCAGAACAACTGAGAGTTGTCAAGAACCTGATTTAGCGATATTTGGTTGAATTTTCAACTTTCAACTGAGGAAAGGAAACTAAAAAAGTAATGTCATGGTACACAGATTATTGATATTGACGTTCTTTTTTTTATATCAGTTGTTTTTAAATTATTTGCGAGAAGTATATTGGGGGGGGGNTGACACAGATTATTGATATTGACGTTCTTTTTTTTATATCAGTTGTTTTTAAATATTGCTACTCTTGACGTATTTTTACACGAAGTGTTTTTTAGGTGACTTGTGTTAACATGGGACGCAGCCTAATTGCGCTAGTGTCAAAGTAAATTTTCTGACATTTAAAACAAGACACATTCAAAGGACAATTTTTAAATTTATGGGCCCTGCTGCGACTGTTTAAACAATAACGTTTGGACTCAACTACACTATATTTTTGGGCAGGAGCCAAAGGATCGGAATTTGTCGCATGTAATTATTTCATGGAAACCCTTTCGACAAAAAACGAAACGAAAGGTGAAAAATGTTATATGGTTTGATTTCTGTATTCAGATTGTAAAAATATCAACTAGATTATCCACCAGGTGGTTGTCCACCTGACGTTCACATGCAATACATATATTTAATAGGAACAATATTACATTTATGATGTGTGTTTTGTTTGACAGCTTGACCAGCTGTCAAACACACACATCCAACACAAGCATTCAATTTACCATTTGATGTTAGGAAACTTTTCAGTACACATAAAAGAAAGAAAGAAAGAAAGAAAAAAAAACTGGTTGTTACTTTAAAAATATTTTTGGGATCAATTCTGATGAAGATACCGTTATCCCTTTGGGCAATAAAACAGCTAACGGTAAGTTCGATTTTAATAAAAAAAAATCGTGGTTCGTCCTATCTCTTACCGTTCTTGAGATGTTTTGTTCACCGACAGACACACGGACCAATGGCTGAAACTCAACATCTAGGGTTGGCCTTTCGACGACCAGACCCCGGAAAAAAAATCAATTACTTTTATCGTTGTCCTTGAAGGCACCCTTAGAAGTGCCTCCGCTTTATTTATCATAGTCAAAGTATTTATTTATTTTATTTGACGTATTATATGGTAGTATATGGTGTTTACCTGGTTACTACATTATCACATGTTTTGTGAAACTGTAGAATTGTGAACGCCTGGTAATAAGAACGCAATACACAGATAAAATTATTGTATTTCTAGCAGACACCTAAGCATATTATTTGGGGGGGGGGGGG
>CM022874.1:13079755-13121229 GCA_012654025.1 Pachypsylla venusta | reverse complement strand
GGGGGGGGGGGGGGGGAGGTGTTATTGATAGCTATGGTCTTTTCGGGTTTCGCTGGAAACTTACAAACTAGCTAACCACATTGTCGTCGCCCAAATCAATCATCTTACAGACAGAAAATGATGTCAATTCAACGTGCAATTAGGACTGGCTGGGGAATCATACGGATGTCCGTTACAAAAATTGTAGAGGTGTGTAGATCTCACTCAGTTAAAATGACTACGTTAAGGAACCGAGTGAGGAACTCAATAGGGCCAAAATTTGGCAAATTATTTTAGCATAATAATGGACATAACAATTTTAATCAAAATGGAACAACGTGTTCGAGAAATATTTTGGTACAAACAACCGTTACCCCTTTGTGCAGGATTCTATATAATATGTTTTGTGAAACTGTAGAATTGTGAATTTAAAGAAAAACTATGGAGTGAAAATTAGATCTCACAGTCAACAGTGTTTAATATCATGATGCTTAAGATTTATAAGAACAGACTTCGAATATCTCATCCATTAGAAATATATTTAATTAAGAGTTACACAAAAAAAATCATTTGGTCAATAATTAATCTGAAAAATCTGGTGTGAACACCACACGACTTCCTTACCTATAAAAGAAGAAGAAATTATTGTAATAGGCTGAAATTTTTGATGTCGAATTTTCAATGCCAAAACACGTGTTGAGGTCCCCAGAGTCCAAAACTCGAGTTTCAGCCATGGTCCGTGTGTTGAGAAGAAAAATCGGCCAAAACCGCTGAAAACCAAACAGCAAGGTTTGATTGGAATTCAATCGAACATGTTATGGCGCATTCCATACATAAATTATTATGAAAAGGCACCAAATTTCAATCTCCGCTCTTACAGTTTTCTTTTTATACCCGACTCGTGAAAACCGCTAAAAAGCGGCAAAAAACGCCAACCGTAATTTCGATTTCAAATAAAAGCTTCATGGTTCGTTCTTGGTATAATATTGACATGTCTATTTATGAAATTTAAAGTCTCTAGCACAGACAGACAGTGAAACTCGAGATTTGGGCTCCTCAAAACGTGTTTTGGCATTGAAAATCCGACATCAAAAATTTCAGCCCATTACAACACTTTCCATTTTATAGGATGAGGATATCAGAAAAGTATAAAATGAGGAGTTGGTCGCGCAATAGATTATATCGTCTTTAAACTCTTTAACTCGGTTTGCATGGTAATTGGTCTCGATTGGTATTCTCCAATTTTCTGACCATTTCAAATATCTTGTTTTCCACTTCAGTTAGTTTGGACGGCTTCTTGTATCTGACAATCAGACAGTTGGAAAAGTGTTTGTAGTCTAAACTCTCGATAGAACCTTTCAATTTGAGTCTCTGCAGTTCTAGCAATGGAAGAACTTTGTAGAATTTCTTATTTTTAGTGCTGATAATAATTTCGTCTGAAACGGAATATTGAAAGTAATCATAGATAGACATGTGATACAGCATGAGCGAAGCGAATTTGTCGTATATTTTACTTTCTCTTCCTATAGAAGATAAAGTATTGTAATCGTGCAGAAATTTTGGACATTTTTTTTTTAAGAATCCTCTGAACGATTCACTTTTATCAGTTTAGCAGGTTACTTCTTTGTGGTACAAGCCATAATTTGTTCAAAATGATCAGAAATTTTCGCATACCTAACTATTACCTTCTGACCTTGTAGATTTATACTATGACCTCGATATAGCCTCAAAAGGGTCAAAAATACAATCATAATAAAATGTCCACACCTGGTTTCATTTGAATTAATTATTCGATTTATCGAAATTCCCTAAAAAGTACGGAATTTCAATTTGTATATAAGGAGAAAAATGACGTTTTAGAGTACTTTTCTCGTGGGCTACTTGAAGTCGAAAGTTTATTGTATGTGTACCCCCATGAACATTAGATTATTTGCAGTATGCCATCCAACATAAAATAACATCGACAAATGTTATTCGGAGTGGACAACAATTTCAAAACTGGATTCTATACATCGCGACGACCTAAAGAACTATACCATCATTGTTCCAGTCAAGTGCCATCAAACTCGATAACATACCAACCATTTTTTAAAACACGAATTTAGAAATGGGAGAAACGGATGATTTTTATGAAAAAAAAACTTTATAAGTACACTCACCATTCTCGTTTATCCCAAACTCATAATTCTCAAGGGGATAAGCCAAATACTTTTATAAGTACACTCAACATTCTAGTTTATCCCAAACTCATAATTCTCAAGGGGATAAGCCAAATACTTTTATAAGTACACTCAACATACTCGTTTATCCCAAACTCACAATTCTCAAGGGGATAAGCCAAATACTTTTATAAGTACACTCACCATTCTCGTTTATCCTTAAACTCATAATTCTCAATGGGATAAGCCAAATACTTTTATAAGTACACTCACCATCCTGGTTTATCCTAAACTCATAATTCTCAATGGGATAAGTCAAATACTTTTATAAGTACACTCACCATCCTCGTTTATCCTAAACTCATAATTCTCAATGGGATAAGCCAAATTTCGTATTCTCCATTCTATAAAGTCTTTGTCAATTTTCTTAATAACGTACGGTGTATTTTTCGACTCTCTCATCAGATTTCCAAACACATTTGGTGGATACGTCTGGTCTTCCCCTAGTTCGATGTCCCAATGATTTGGATCTTTATGAATATGGTTTTTATTTTTCCACGCACGTCGAAGGATCTGTCTTGGTTTTATATTATACTCCTCAGCCATTTCTACATCATCGGCAAATTTGTAATGTACCTGGAAAAAATATTGGGAATAACTTATCTGAGAAAATAATTCAGTCGCTGTATTTTCAGCATTAGACGTCTGAATATTTCACTTTTTGAAACATACTGAAACCAAACATAAAGTGTGACGCCTCGTGCGTATATCAACTTCAATTTTTTATATAATTAACTTAACGCCACTATCACTAATAGCTTTTACATGGTCAATAAAATTCAATTGAAATAGTGTACGATAAATGAGACACATAGAAAAAATATTAAACCATGGTACAAGTCAAAAGTTATCCTGACACAATTCTTGGCCAAATGTTTAAAGTTCCCCATGCGATCCAGCCTAGAAGAATATTGNTGATGGAATGATTAAGGAAGAGAAAGTCTAGTACGGTTTTCCGTACCATTTATTTCTATTTATAAGACTTGTACTTTCAGGAATTTTAACTTTGAAAGATTTTGGTGTCGGGACAACTTTTGACTTTATATGTAGGCACCGACTATTCAAAACACAAAATTTTCAACCTTTAACACTTACTTTCAATGTATTGTCTTCTGCTACAACTGTCTTTTCAGCCTTTTCCAAATAGGTAAACCAATCCAGAGACATTATCATAGATAAGATTTGGATACTGAGAACGATTTCCAAGATAATATTCTATTGTTAAAACTAGGAACAGAGATCAAAATAAATATTGCTTAGAGGGTTACAAATTACAAAACAAACTTTTGATGTAATGGTTAAGAGAACGTATAATTTATTTTCTTATTTATCGGTTTCTATGGTAACCATGTCTGGAAAAAATATCGTATTTCTAAAATGCAAGAAAAAGATAAAATATAAACATTATAAATACTAGTAGTCCTGTGAACTCTATTAAACCTCACTCATTTAAAATGGATACCATTTGGTCACGGCAGGGCCGTACCCAAGATTTTGTTTTCGAGTGATGGGGAGGCGAAGGATTGACAACCAAGCCAGGACTAACACCTGAAAATGATGATCATGGAAGGTGATACTTTTCTTGTTGTTGATGTTGTTCTTGTTGTTGTTGTTTTTTTGTTTTGCTGTTGTTGATGATGTTGTTGTTTTTCTTGTTGTTGCTGTTGTTGATGATGTTGTTGTTTTTCTTGTTGTTTTTGGTGGTGATGATGAGTTACACCTTACAATATTACATAAGTCATGAATAAAAAAAAGGGGGGGGTCTGGACCACATGAACCCCCGGGTACGCCCTTGGGTCACGGTTTGCCGAATAGGCCTAAATACTAATGAAATATGTGGGTTTTTTTGGGTGTGATTTTTTTTGTAATAAAAAAAAAGTCTCTGTCGAACTTGGATCTACCCGTAACCAATCGATCGGCCATGTCACCTATTCTATTCCCAGAGTATTAAAAATCAAAATTTGTAGTAATTTTGGGACATACGAGTTTTTGTGCAACAAGTAGACAAGATTAGATTAGGGGAAAAAATGTATGTTATTTGAAATTTGATATCATTTTGTTCGATTAATTATTTGTTTGTTTTATTCAGTGTGAGCGAATATTGATGTGGACCAATATTATATGGTAGCCTAGAATTAGTACAATTTCGTGCTGATACAATCCACACTCCACAAAATGAAAATATTGACGATTTAAAAAAAAATCACGTGACATAAAAAATATTTTCTTAATGAGGTAGGTAATATAATACTATATCTTCACTTGACTGTAAAATTTTACAATCAAGTGAAGATCTAGTACCTATTATATTACCTACCTCATTATGGTTTTACTTGACATAGTATCCCAATTTAAAAAAAATAAATATTTTCTTATTTTAATGTCATAATTTTATATTGATCTTAAACTTGATTTGATAATTTTCCTGAAAATCTTCATTATTTTTGGTTAAGTCAGCGTCAATGGCTCGTTGAATACACTAGTCCGTAAGATCACTGAAGTGAAGCAACGTCCAGCGAGTTAATATAAGGCTTACCATGAAGATTAAAGCTGTTACCCAACCCAATTTGGCTGAGGTTAATGTGGGGGTGGCTGGATTGTAAGATTCCTGCGAATAGAGGATAAAATCTCGAATGACCTTAGCCGTTAAGCAAATTGATGTGTCTATTTTCATCACATCTGTCTTGCTTATTTTGAAAAAGCGGAACTTGTTATTTTATTTATCACTACGACCTACGTTTGGGCTGTAACTTTTATTGTCAAACTAATACCTACACACATTTCAAGCGTTACTCAATATTCATATTCACTAGTCACCAGGGGTTTCTCCATATATTTACAAAAAATAGATACACTAGTAGTTCTGTGAATCGGGTACATCTTACTCAAACAATGAGGCACCAGAGTCATGAGGCACCAGATAACTCCATGGACCCAAACTTATCAATTAATTCCATGATTATAATAAATATCCATACCAAGTTTCATCAAAGACGTTCGAGAGTTATTGTGAAACGTATATAAACAGACCAACAAGTCTGTTGTTCTGTTAAAGAAAAATTATGAAGTTAAAAATAGACCTCATTTCGTTCGGTCAATAATCATCTGAAAATCTACAAATTTTAATTATACATAGAGCTAGATGTTCCCTAATGATGATGATGTGTGGTTCAGACTGGGCCTTGGTCTGGAAGAGGTTATTGTGATCAATGATCATAAACGAACAATTAGATTCCCATAATGAACTGAATGCAAGCCAGGAAGTCCCATGCCGTCATTGTCAGAAAAGATACGCGTTTTGATTTGATTGGTTTGAATGTCATGGGGGCATTCAGACCAATGAAGGACTTTTAATTGACAAGTATGCGTATCTTACAGACGGTCACCCAACACAAAAATAAATTACCTACTGTAACATTGAACCTGCAAAATGAAAGCAAAACTGAACTTGCAATCGGACGACAGTTTTTGGAGCGGATGAATGACGAAAAGTTTTTCTACTCCAAATGGGATCGATCAATCAATCATAATTGGCATCTTCGTGTCCGGTGGAAGCCAGATGTATGAGACGGCAGCTCTACCTTTTTAATTATATCGTCTGACTAATATTATAAACTAATAATTGACATTTGCGGCCAGAACCATGTCAATAATTGTAAAAATTATAAAATCTATGGTTTTTACCCATCCTACCTTTATACCATTGCGCTTGACACATTGTACGGAAACCTGAGGTCTCAGAGTCGGTAGAGAGATCTGCCTCCTGATGTGTATTTATAACATCCTAAATAATCTCTAATATCGTCGTGGAGCAGATATCTCTTAACGTGCCATGCCTTACACTTAAAATGAGAGAGAGTAAACACTTTTTGTACATCAATGAAAATCCCAAGTCCACTTATCATCACTCAACTATTCCATCTGGGTTGATTTTAATTAACAAATTCTCTTCGGGATCTCAATCTCTCCAGAGTACCGAAGATGTTTAAGGAGGAATGTCAAAGGGTTTTCAATGGGTGTCAGTCTTCTCTCTGTTGCCTTAAATAACGTGTTTTCCACATGTAGAATTCATTATGTTTTTCCCCGCTTATTTTCATACCTCTCTGTATGTCAATGGCTAACTAGTTGTAATTGTACATGTAACTGCACGAAAAGTGCGTTTGGATAAAAAAATAATCCCTAACCCGTCCTATGGGTTAGGGATTATTTAACAGGTACAATGTATCCATACCTCTTCACCAAGCACTGGTGGCTTGATGGTTAGGTCTCTGTCTTTCCAATCCAAGGGTCCCGGGTTCAATTCCTAGCTATGCCTAACTGATGAGTTCTAATAAAAACGATACACGTGTCTTAGGCCGGCCATACACGTAACGATAAGTCTGTGCACACTTGTCTGTACAGACTTATCTGCGCAGACAAGTCTGCTCAGACTTATCGTTACGTGTATGGCCGGCCTTAGGCTGCTTTGCGGATAGGTATGAATTCATTGTTCTATATGTGTAGTGATATATAGGCTAAATGTTAAAGAAATATATATTTTTTTCATAAAATATATATGACAGAGTTGTTCTAATAAGAACGAAACACGTGCCTTAGGCTGCTTTGTGGATAGGTATGAATACATTGTTCTATATGTGTAGTGATATATGGGCTAAATGTTAATAAAAATATATACTTTTTTCATAAAATATATATGACAGAGTTGTTTTATGTGTTATTTTCCAAAATCAGCTCGACCTTTGACGATGTTACCCTGAAGAACGAGGGATATTTCAAAAACTCTTGTGATCAACATACCAAATTCATTAAAAATGGCTAAAGGCCATTTGGAAAAGTGTCGCTTACGGCGTGGCGTACGGCAGAGTAACGGGGTGTTTTCATTGTTGTCGATTCCAAAGGTTCAGTATTGAAAATATCCAAAATGAAAAAATGGTGTGCATTCTACTAGAATTGATCCGTGTGGTGAAGCACGGAATAAACACTTCACAATAAACGACAAGTAAATAAACCGTATTACAAGTAAATTGTACAGTTTTACGATACAATATTTTTTGTTAAATGGGCTCCTGATGTCCGATTCATAAAAAAGTTTAGTGAGAGTTACAAATTTCTCTTTCCTTTATTCGTACACATCTATTTACTCCCAGTTACCTAGCTAATTACTTGACTATAGTTATAATTATCAGTTGTGTGTTTATGTAGTAATGAGTTAATTTCTACTATTATATGAGGGTATAAATAACTGAACCACACTCTTGTAATCAGTAGTCATTGAAATGCATATGAGCTTTAATTTCCCCTGGACATGCTAATATATACATATATGAAAGAGTGACATCCACATTGATATCTCCAAATCATAAATCTCCCCAGCGAAGGTTCGGATGTGTATCTGGTCATAGTATTCCTGACAGAGAGAGTAAATCCCGCATTCATTCTACACTCCAATATATGCAAAACATAAATCTGCCCAATTAAGATTCTGTTGTGTATCTGAGGTCACTATTTATCCGTGATTGATTAACTGGCTCATAATCGACGTAACTGGACGATGTGATGGCTAAACTAGAAAAATTATTAAAATGCAACTGGAACCGGGTTAAGTCAAATATTAGATTTTTTAGTTCAAAAAGTGGTATCATCATTTCTGATGGTAGCCAGATGTATGAGACTGCAGCTCTGAGTAAGTTGTTTCTCGATACTAGAGTTGTTAATAATAAAAATGTTTTTATAATCTAATATTGAAGGCAAATAATTAACATGGTCCCCCTAACCATGTCAATCACTACAATGTAAATAAATATGATTTATTTTTCACAATAAATCATGGATTGTCATAAATGGATTGGAAGAAATTAAGCCTTCGGGTTATGGCACATTTTCAAAAAAGACGGAGATAAAATTAGTTTAATTAGGCACTCAAAATTAGTTTAATCAGGCACACAAAGTTGCAGGCATCAGGGACCCATTTCAAAATGAATAATATAATATCTTGTGCTTGTAATTTGTATAGTTTCCATGCGCGGATATAGCCCTCTTGTTTTGGGGGGNGAAACACCGCCCGCTTAAAAAAACTGGGGGGTGGGGCACGTGCCCCCCGTGCCCTCCCCTATATCCGCGCATGATAGTTTCGCTATCCAAATTACAAGCACAAGACTACGAGTATATCTAATATTCTCCTGCTTCGTAATATCCCATTTATTAACTTTTAAATAAATTAAAACAAAACACTTACCAAAAACACTATTTATAATTATTTATGAAGAAACTAGTTTCGAATCATTCGATTCATATCAGTCTCGTCGAATCGAAAGATGGAAGTTGACTCTCAACTGGAAGTTGAGACTTCCATCTTTCGACTCGACTAGACTGATGATGAATTGGAATGATTCAAACCAGTTTTTTTCATAAATAATTATAAATAGTGTTTTTGGTAAGTGTTTTGTTTAATTTATTTAAAATATGATATTTTTTAACACTTATAATAATTAACATGTTATGCAAAGATTTAAACATCCCATTTACCCTTTAGAGTTTAGAGCGTCGCGTCGGGTTCTTTGTGCTTTTGCCTGGAAATTCTTCCAATCTCAGAAAAGGTTTTCCTTCTTCTTCTGTCTATATTGCCTAGCATGTCTTCATATTAGGATTGTCAATCTCCATTTCTTTTGACTTCTGGTCTGCCATTGGAATTTGTTCAGGAATTCTTTCAGCTGGTTGTTTTCAGAAGGTTGTTTACAGAAAATTAATGGTTTTTGACCATTAATTTTCTGTTCTTCTTCTTCTATTTCTGTAATTACCAATTAATAAATTTCTGACGAATCTTCTCTAATTTTATCTTCCCCCGTTTTTTTAATCAATTTTCTGTGCAATTTAATTTGCTTATTCTACTGCCACGAGAAAGGAAGCAAACGAAGTTGCGGATAACAGCTAGTAAATCAATCAAGTGTTTATCTCAGCTCTCACCTACCATCGTTTACCTTGATTTAATTATTATTTTCCCACAAATAACAAATGTATGTAAAAACAACAAAACCATTCTTCTTTTTACTTAATATTATAATTTTCATCCAAACTCTCTCAATCCCCCTCCTCAAAAATCTTCTCCTGTCAAGGTAGCCAGATAAGTGAAATTGACTACTTCTTAGATAGATATACCTACTGACAACAGAACCACTATATTTATTCAGTTACTTCTCGAAGCAAGGTACTTGTTGATCAATACTGTTTATTTATATTTTCAAGATGGTTTTTCACTTATCTTTGTGTGTTATTATAACATTATTTGTTAATGTGCTAGGTAAGTTTAAACGGTACATACTTACACAATGTCGCTTATTTTGAATGTTTTTGTGATCTCAAAAATTTCGACTTCGCACCTATGGGACTAACATCAAATCTTAGTCCCATATGTGAAATGAAGTAATTGCAATTCTATGCAATAAAAGAAATGATATATATCTACAAATAATAAATTTGTTCTCCTTTATGAAGTAGGTCATTGCACTTATATTTTTTCTGTAAATAAAATTTGAGGTATGTTGAAAGAAATCGCTACGTAATAAAACTCTGGTAATTCAAACCATGCGTTTATTGTTTTACTTTTACTGATGTTGACTCGAATAACAAAAAAATCTCAAAAAACTAACGGTGGACCAACCAATTTTTTTTTAGTATTTTATGTTTTCGTGATAATTTTCAAAGGTATATTCTTAATATATACCGTCGAACCGTTTTAGTTTGCAAAAAAATGTCTAACCGTTTTCGAATTACGTACAATTTTTCTGATTTTTGCAGAGAAAATCATAGAATAATACTACTAGCACGGAAGCGAACATGCTTCTAAGAGGCCAACCCTTTGAGGCCGTAGCGAAGCACGGGCAAACAACTAGTAATATATATGTTTGTTTGACCTATATGTGTTTATAATATTGTGAAACTCTGGTGAGATAATAAATGCGAGCCCGCGAATGTGTTCCGACTGATAAATAGAACAAATTTCATTTCAGATTGGCAACACATTTTTTTTTTTTTTTTTTTTTTTTTTTTTTTTTTTTTTTTTTTTTTTTTNTTTTTTTTTTTTTTTTTTTTCATATTTAAGGAAACCCTTTCGCTGTAGACGAAAATTATAAAGACCTTAGCTTTGTCGTTTTAAACAGTGCATTCGAGTATGTGGTTTGTTTTAATATTCCATTTCAAACCGATAAGTTCTGACAAATTTTGGATATCCTGTATTTCTAAATTAGAAATGTGAAAAATATCGCCAACAGAAAGTTTTTCGTAGGGGACGCATTAAGGACCCTTCCTTCATAAAACATTTTTGTCTTGAAAATATGATCTTAGAGGATTTCCATTAGTTTTGACTCACCCTGTATTATCAACACCCGGCACAAATCAACTACTTGTCATATACACAATTAGTTTTACAATATGGCCCTTTTAAATGTATGAATGGAGCATTTGAATTGCTATTTTATGGGGTTCGAAAGCATATTATCTTGCGCAGCTTCATGATAAACGGAGAAGATCCTCCAAATTTTGTAACAAATCAATGTTCACCCGCTATCCACTCACTGAAAATTTCTCTGGAGTATTGATTATTTTGACTTTTAAAATAAATTAAAACAAAACACTAAAAATTTGGACTTTTAAAATAAAATAAAACACTTATCAAAGACATTATTTCGATTCATCATCAGTCCAGTCGAATCGAAGGATGGAGGGTGACATGTCAAAATATTAAATTTAATATTGATTATCTATACCTATTATTGTATTCAGGGATTTTCAAGCAAAATATTTAGATTTTAATTTTCACAAAACTTTAGGAACAGCTGCAGTATTTACATTGCGGCAATATGTTTGTCACTTCATCAGTTACCGTCAAGTTAATAGGTCTCATTAGTTTTAACATAACGATTTTTCTTTAAACGTCTTTTCCAAGATAACTCCCGGGAGCCCAAGATAATTTTGATGAAGCTTTGTATAGACACTCATTACGTTCATTAAGTTTGGGCACAATTTGTCAACCCGGGGACTCACGGTAGCCATTTCAGTGAGATCTATATTTTACAGAATTATATACTCTGTAGCTTTTACAGAGTATATAATTATTCTGTAGCAATAGATTTTCTGTGGCTTGCTAGATAGGTCCCACTAGTTTTAGTCAACTACTTGTCATATACAAATACAAATATTTTGTACCTTTGAAAATAAATAAATAAATTATTATTATTATAGATGAGCCTTATTTGTAGGCAGCCGGCATCTGTTGTTGACTTATCCTCTACCACTAGAACTATAGAGTCAATAGTAAAGCCAACATTATGACCCAACAGTATTATCTATTGTGTTCATGTTAGGTCGTATGGTACAATGAGGACATCTATTTGTCTGCTGGTCACATTACGCAATTCTAATATCCTACGAGCTACCAATAGCCTCTAATCGGTTTAGACTTCATTCTCGGAATGCTCATCTGTGCCAAGAATATTAATGAGATTAATATAGATTTTGTTCGGAGATCTAGATTTACTTTTAGAAGATAAAGGAATGGACATGTCATGTAGATTTGGTATACATTTGACAACCACCTCTCTTTGTAAAATCTACATAATCTAACTATAGGTCCCACCGTTTCCCGGGTAGTCAATAATATGACCATTAAACTAAACAGCTAATAATTCTAAGAATCGGATAAGGCGTTCAAGAGATATCGTATCGCTAGACAAACCACCAAACAAAAGTTTGTTTTTCGAGTCAACTGAATAATACCAAAAATAAAATCTGGTTTTTGAAAAAATTGACCCCGAAATTTTCTAATGGACGCCATTTTGTTAGGTCACTCTTATAAAATATTAATAAGATATTTTTTTGGAAATTTGATATGATTTTCAATTCAATTTAAAATTTTGAAATAGAAACATTTTTAGGGAAGATTTAACAGATTTTAAAAAATCTGACGATGGGTCATAACTTTGTAACGAAAGTTCAAATGAAAAAAATCTGCATGTGACCATTCCCTTCTGCTGTCCTGACCGCAATCATTGGCAATAATTTGGTATTGGTACCGATTGTAAGATAATAATAATTGACGCAAACAATTTGCCTTTTTATTTTGAAGAACATAGGTAATTACAAAAAAGAAACAAATATTTAAGATAAAAATCGTAAAAGAATATTTCTAAAAATGAAAATCAATCAAATAATGGACATCTCATAAATGTCCTTCTCCGTTATGCACACAAAACAA
The DNA here is from genome assembly GCA_012654025.1 of Pachypsylla venusta. NCBI lineage: Eukaryota > Metazoa > Arthropoda > Insecta > Hemiptera > Aphalaridae > Pachypsylla > Pachypsylla venusta. The sequence goes on along the minus strand of CM022874.1, from coordinate 13,108,782 downwards.
TCATGTCAAAAGGTTTGGTACCGATTGATAGGAGGGTACCTATTTATAGCGTAGTAGTGTAAAAGAAACAAAGCTGTGTCTTTACAACATAATAGTAAGAAAGTTAACAAATCTGTTGTATAATAGGTTCTTAAGATTGAAAGATTGTAAAAGTTTACACCCATTTATTATTAACATGCCCCCACCCCATATTGTAACCAACATAGTAAATTACTATGGTGAACAAATTTATAGTTTACTAGCTGTTTTCCCGTGCTTTGCTACCGCTCCGAAATTCAACAACAATTAGAGATTGTAACATAAAAGCTTCTCAAGTTTGGATTTTTGGTGGAACTGATCCCCAGGGTGGGCACGGCTCCTATTAAAAAAAAATTTTTCCGCAATGATATTACGTTTTGTACTGAGCAACACCTTCGTATTAAATTTCAGCTTTCTCGTTTATACCTTGAAGCGGTACTTCTCAATTTCGATTTTTCGGTAGTGAAAACCCGCCATAAATTGGGCAGAAACCGGAAAATTTCAATTTTTATATTTTTTATGGGGTCCTTATATACTATTTTGGGGGGGGCTCCATTCTCTGTCATTTTTCGTTATCTCCTTTAGTTTGTCCAAAAAAATTGCAAAGAAACCCGATAAAAAGCATCATTTTTGGCGGAAACTTGCTTCCACTTTACTTTTGATTTTTTTTCCTTTCTTATTACGGACCTTCATACTAGCTTAAGTCTCTAACTTAAGCCATTGTGAAGCTACGTTGATTATCAGTCAGTCAGTCAGTGAATCAGTATACCAACTGGACTTTGCGTTTTATAAGTATAGATAGATACAAATTAAAATAAAAACAATGAAGTAGTATTTTGCAGAATGCGGTAAGGCGTGACTAATAGTTTTAATAGTTACGCTCAGATTTAGAGATTAAAAATGTGAAATACCGATTATGTCATTGCACAATCCAGGCGAGTGTTAAAGATTCAGCTTAAAATAAAGTGTGATTACACGCGGTAATTATTACGAACCGTGCCCTTCGCAGGAGTTGAACACTTCTGCACAATCCAGGCGAGTGTTAAAGATTCAGCTTAAAATAAAGTGTGATCACACGCGGTAATGATTACGAACCGTGCCCTTCGCAGGGGTTGAACACTTCTGCACAATCCAGGCGAGTGTTAAAGATTCAGCTTAAAATAAAGTGTGATCACACGCGGTAATTATTACGAACCGTGCCCTCCACAGGAGTTGAACACTTCTGCACAATCGAACACTTCTGCACAATCCAGGCGAGTGTTAAAGATTCAGCTTAAAATAAAGTGTGATCACACGCGGTAATTATTACGAACCGTGCCCTTCACAGGGGTTGAACACTTCTGCACAATCCAGGCGAGTGTTACAGATTCAGCTTAAAATAAAGTGTGATCACACGCGGCAATTATTACGAACACTTCTGCACAATCCATGCGAGTTTAAAAAAATATTTGCTACTTCAATTTATATATAATTAGGACACCTCTATACATATAATTATGTATAGAGGTGAAGTAAACAACAACAGCAACAATATTATTTTGAAACATATCAATCATGTGTCTAATAAATTTGATACCATTTTGAATTGTCTGGGCGCTAGTCGAGCCTTAAAGCTTTCAATTCGGGAAACTGAATGAGGTCTACAGTTCACACAACTACAAAATTATTATAATCAAGATTTTATATTCGTATATGGACGTGCCGACTACCCCTTTGTTATCTACCGACAGTTCGAGTAGTGTCGGTAGATATCAAAGGTACCTTGTCCTATAGATTTCTCTTTCTCATTTTTCATATTATGCAGATTAATAATAAATTTCTAAATATGCATGTATTTTTTTCACCATTAATTAACGGTTGTGTGAACGGTGGGCTGAAGGAAGCTGCAGCCCCCTCAGCCCACCCCCTGGATACGGCCTTGAAACAAAGGTTTTATACATGGTGAATCCAAACTAATAAAAATACCTACTTTAAAGGTCATATCTCTAAATTGAAATAAGAAGAAAATGTTTTATGAACATGTTCAAGCTAGAACATTTCAAAGATGACAAAAAAGTATCTTTTTGTCGGCGATCTTGTTAAGTTAGACAGCTGTGACTTTGCATGTCCTAGATCCTAGATCGATATTATCCGTCGCAATTTGAGTATTTGAATTTTAATTAGTATGTACTCAAAATATGCCCAACAATATTTTATAAAAAAATATTATATCATTTATATGCAAATTGCTTTTAAATTAGAATTCTCACNTGCTTTATTTTCTGTAATTTTTGGGGGGGCTGTGCCCTTTTGCCCTTAAGGAGCAGCCGCCCCTGCATTCAGGGATGAATTTAAAAAAAAACAATGTTCTTTACGATTATTGCATGCNTTCAGGGATGAATTTAAAAAAAACAATGTTCTTTACGATTATTGCATGCCATATCCGAAACATAAAGCGTTGATGCTAATGTTATTATATTTAACTTCACAATTTTCATATAAACTTCTGTTTGTAATAAGACTTACATTATGGACATTAATTACGTTTATGGAATTGGGTGATTTGTTTTAGGCAAATTTGAGTCACATTCATAATTCACAAAATAAATTAATCCTTTTTTTTTAAAAAAAAATGGCCTAACGTCTCTCTAACAGCTATTGGTCATTCCAGACGGCAGTTTTACCCTCCATTAGCTAGAAATTTGCAAACCAGCTACCCCCATTGACCTCACCCAGTCTGGGTTGTGCAGGAAAAATAGCGAGCATTAAGAGGGCGCGAACCCCCGTGGACATCGCTGGACGTTGCTTAGTTACAACCTCGCTGACGGGAACTGGTCTATTCAACGTGCCATAGACGCTGGCTATTTTAGAAGCTTAAATTTTAAATTTATATTAGCTTAGGGAAAATTATGTTTCATATAGGTATTACAAATATATTTTATTTTATATGTACCTATACGACAGAATGACTTAGAAACGGTGGATCCGCAGCGACAAACAACAAAAAATTATTGGTATAATATTATGGTTCTTGGCCGCGTCGGCGCCTCTGGATATATGGATTGTCACGTCGGCTCTGGGGATCCATAATCGCGACCGGCGCGGCGGGGCGGCATGTTGCTATAGCCTGAAAGGACTCTTATTTAAAAACCGATCACTAATCACCGCCGCAGTGGATTGTTACGACGGCTCTGTGGATCCCTAATTGCGACCGGCGCGGCGGGGCGACATGTTGCTATAGCCTGAGAGGACTCTTATTTAAAAACCGATCACTAATCACCGCCGCAGTGGATTGTTACGACGGCTCTGTGAATCCATAATCGCGTTCGGCGTGGCGGGGCGACATGTTGCCAGAGCCTGAGAGGACTCTTAAGTAAACACTAATGAATAGCTGAGTTGTAATGTTTTATTATTTTGATCACTGATCTGTGAAATAGCTCACGTTTAATCAAAGCATTCAATTAAGCATTCTTTAAGTCAATGCAATAGGTTAATTACTGCTTCTAGCATATTAATTACAAAAAACACATTTACTGTGATTTTTTACAAAAAATTTAATTGAATTTTTCAATTATTATTTTCAGTACATACTTTTGTGTACTGGGTGTTGCAATATCTTTTGGCAGAAGTTTTTGTATTTTTGTTCGTATTTATGGAACTACAAGGAGGGAAGCAATTGATGAGTATAAACTCAATTTTTGAGTACCTGGTTTTTGTTAGGACGTAAGTTGCACATATGTCCAAGCAGAAGAGATTTTCTTATGGAGCGGCTGATTTTTACTTCTCGCTATTGCGAGAAGTAAAAATTAGCGTGAACAGAAATCGTGAACACGGTACCGCTCTATGACAAGTTAATAGGGTTGTTTTGCTTCAATCACAACATATCACATTTTTTTCAAGACGTGAAATATTCTCACAGCCTTCCCTGCCTTGGTGGTCCGCAAATATTTCTGAAAAGAAACACTTCCAGCAATAGGGAGCCTCTGCCAGACTAGATGGATTACTTTAGGCCGAACGAATGGTTTATTGTCTTTGGCTTGACAAGTCCGGTCCATTTTCGGTTTAACGTCCTCCGGCGAGACGATTATTATTAATATTATAATATTTCGGAATGATCTCAATGGAACTATGGCCCTTCTGGTCTAAAAACAGCAAAGGGTTAACGAAAACATTAAATCAAATGGGTTTATTGTATCACTTAAGTGTTTGCTTTCGTAAATCTCAGATTCATTATTGTTATTATCCTTGGCACCGAATGAAAATTGTAGATACCATTTGTTTCGGCTCACTGAGGCATATTAAACATTACACTCTCATATCATCCTGTCCAGATGAACATGCATGTTGTATATTTCCGGTCATGTCTTCTGTTCCTCAACAGTGGCGATTTCTGTTAAAATGCATCATTGCATAATACATCCAGAAAAACGAAAGGGTGGGATTTTTTGCATCATTGCATAATACATGCAGAAAAACGAAAGGGTGGATTTTTTGCATCATTGCATAATACATGCAGAAAGGCAAAAGGGTGGGATTTTTTGCATCATTGCATAATACATGCAGAAAAACGAAAGGGTGGATTTTTTGCATTATTGCATAATACGAGGTGTGGCTTTTAAGTTCGTAGACTCTTCCCATAAAACGATGTGTGTTTAACATACCCAACTTTAGTAGTTATCCCATTCAATGTACTCCCCTCCTCTATCCCTACAACGTTCCAGGCGAATTGATCGAAACAGTGGTGGAGGTCATTTTGTGTGAGGCCTTTCATGACTTCTGCCGCTTTTTTCTTAACGGCATCTACGCTGTCAAATCTGGTACCTTTCAGGGCAGATTTGATTTTTGGGAATAAGTAAAAGTCGCACGGGGCCAGGTCGGGTGAGTAAGGAGGGTGTTCCAACACTGGGATGTTGTACTTGGCCAGGAACGTCTTCACGGAGAAGGCACTGTGGGCTGGCGCATTGTCCTGGTGCAGGAACCATGACTTCTCATTCCACAATTCGGGTCGTTTCTTTCTTATTTTCTCGCGAAGGCGAGTTAGAACTTCAAGATAGTAATACTGAGTGACGGTTTGGCCTTCAGGAACCCATTCTAGGTGAATTATCCCCTGGATATCAAAGAAAACAATCATCATGGCCTTGAATTTTGACTTGCTCATTCGAGCTTTTTTCATCCTCGGAGAATTTGGGCTCTTCCAATGCATGGACTGGCGCTTCGTTTCTGGGTCATAGGTAAAAAACCATGATTCATCGCATGTAATGACTCTTTTTAAGAAGTTGGGGTCACTTTCGATCTGATTTAGGGCGTCTGTAGAGAGATTTTTGCGAACTTCCTTTTGCTCATCTGAAAGGTTCTTGGGCACCATTTTTGCGCAAACTTTTGTCATGTTGAAATTTTCGTGCAAAATTTGTCTCACACATTCTTTATCAATTTTAAGTGTATCAGCCATTAGTCTAAGAGTTAATCTACGGTCAGAACGAATCATAACACCAACTTTTTCAATGTTTTCGTCAGTTTTTGAGGTTTGGGGGCGACCAGGACGTGGATCGTCCTCAACATCTTCCTGACCATCTTGAAACCGTTTAAACCACTTATAAAGCGTTGATCTTTTCAAACATGACTCCTGGTACACTGTCTTTAACAAAGAAAAAGTTTCACTAGCACTTTTACCAAGTTTTACGTAAAATTTAATAATCACTCGTTGCTCAACGTTTATATCAATCATAATTCCGGCAAAATTAAAAAAGGTGTCTTGCGCGTCGGGCTATCACAACAGAACTAATTACAGTACAGGCATGCGACACCTATCAATCAAAATACAAGACTTGAAGCTGTCCAAACATGTTCATCATATCTTCCTAGCATGCACAGCTTTTGCGTAGCGGCTCGAGTCTACGAACTTAATAGCCACACCTCGTGCATGCAGAAAGATGAAAGGGTGGATTTTTTGCAGCATTGCATAATACATGCAGAAAGACGAAAGGGTGGTTGTTTAAAAAAAAAAATCTCAATGATTAACCAAACTGAGTGAGGTCGAGTTTCAATTCAACGATTTTTCTCTACTTAGTTTGTTTGGCTTTTTGTATCACGATAATTAGGCTCGTAATAAATAATTAGATAGATTTTTGCTTCTATTTGACCACTACGAGCTTCGTGATGGGAAAGCGGCACCTGACAGACAATCCTGGACAAGAAACGAGGGATTTTATGACACGCGGGATTTTTCTCATTTACGGCTTGCCATTTGCAATATCTCTCCGTCTCTTCGGTTGCCTTTTTTTTTATATATATGTTTACTTGGTAGCTTTATTCACATATTTTAACCTTCGGCCATGCCTCAGCCGCACCTAGTATGTGAAGCCGCTAATTGGATACCTCCGTTAAACTCCAGCCATGCCTTGGTCGCACCTAGTATGTGAAGCCGCTAATTGGATACCTCCGTTAAACTCCGGCCATGCCTTAGTCGCACCTAGTATGTGAAGCCGCTAATAGGTATAATTTCTATGTCAGTGAACATATTGAAGCATGTTTCCCTTTTAATAGTTCTCTTTCTGTCATAATTCACAAGGAAGGTCAACCTAACTCCGGCCATGCCTTGGTCACACCTAGTATGTGAAGCCGCTAATAGGTATAATTTCTATGTCAGTGAACATATTGAAGCATGTTTCCCTTTTAATAGTTCTCTCTCTGTCATAATTCCCAAGGATGGTCAACCTATATGTCTTTAGTACTGCGACCTATTTTGAAACCACAAAAATTCAGCCATGAAACGCCACTAAAAAAGGGTTATCTGTCTAAATAATGTCCTAGTATCCGCCTCAACTAAATCTTGAAATTCTGAGATTCGCAATGTGAACATCAGATCTGGTAATTTTAATAAAATAATCTTCAAGGTCATTAGTTAGGTAATTACTCATGCAAACCCCCGACAATAGAGGTAATCATTTAAATTTAACGATTCAACAATTCCATGGAATTAATTAATCGATCTTTTCACACCTTCTTGAACGATCATAATAATAAANTCGATCTTTTCACACCTTGTGTGCAACAAGGTGTGAAAACGATCATAATAATAAACAATAAATTCTGGAATCGTTAAATTTTCATTCTAATAATTTAAATTTCAAGAATTTTATTGTAATTTATTGCAATGGTTGTTAATTAAGGTGTGAATAAGACCGACTAATGCTGCAAGACCGCAGCGGAGGAGTGTTCCAAGCTCCAAAGGTAGCCCGCATAGGAGGGCAGGAAAAACATTATGCAATTCGTCTAATTATACATATTGGGCGTGCGGCCGGAACTTGGTTTGGCACACTACAGTGAGTGAGCGTATATCTGTTGTCTGGTCATTTTTTCCTCATCCATTTAATGTTTGTTCTTCATGAAAGTAATATAAATGTATGGAACTCGACCTAATTCATATGGCCACCACGTGTTCGCCTGTAAAGGCCCGACGAAGGGGGGAGGGAATGGGGGGAATCTCCCCCAGGGCCGGGATTTCCTAAGAGGCCCGGCGAGAAAATTATCATAATGAATATTTTCAAGTTTTTTTCTGAATAATAAATAAATCAACTTAAAAGTTTTGAAATTTTTTCAAACAAACAAAATCAGAAGTTTATCGATAGTGGGCTAATATGGGTCAATGACTATAGCAGGACACTGATTTTAAAATATAATGCGACCTTTCAGCTTGTACAGCAATCATAAATTGGTATATTGGTAAATATCAGCCTGGGTTGAAAAATAGCCAGCATCACGAGGGCGCGAACCCACGTGGACTTCCACATGTTACAACCTCGCGGGACGTTGCTTAACTTCAGTGATCTGACGGAAACTGGTGTATTCAACGTGCCATAGACGCTGGCTAAATTCTACAGTTTACAGAAGTATACTAGATTGATGCTGCCTAAGTCTACAGTTTACGGAAGTATACTAGACGCTGGCTAAGTCTACAGTTTACAGAAGTATACTAGACGCTGGCTAAGTCTACAGTTTACAGAAGTATACTAGATTGATGCTGCCTAAGTCTACAGTTTACGGAAGTATACTAGACGCTGGCTAAGTCTACAGTTTACAGAAGTATACTATGTATTGTATTATCTTTTATGCCAGATAACAATGGTGTCGACTCACGAGTCACAAAGTAACTCAATGGATCGCTGCAAATGATTCATTGATAATATTGATACAGACAAAATCATGTTTGTTTAGCACGGCTGTTTTTGTAATTTTTCAGGTGAATGTCACTCTAACACAGGAATCGTACGGCTTTATAAGGAGTTAGGATGTACACCATCAAAATCTACAGATGCCAAGTGTCCAACCTCATACATTTGCCGTAAGTTACAATAAAATCATACAATATTTTGGTTTAGTAGGTTAAGTAGATACAAAAGGGATTATTCTCGGCCAAATGACGGCCAGTTATATGGACCGGGAAGACCTAGAACGTATTTCACAGTTCAATCTAAAGACCTCGAAACCGTTTTGGTAAATTATGAATATAACCCCATATCAACCTATTGCCCACACAGTAATGTCATTACTTTAGGCCTTAGGTAAACTGTGAGTACAGGTAATTACTTGTGAGTCGGACCATGTCAAACCCAACTGTTATTGGACGTAGAGTGGTTAGAGAGAGTTGGACATGGCCCCCGCCCTTTCTCCTAAAGTTGCAGTTCATTATGGAGGGTCAGATTGCCTAATTACCGGGCGACCGAGAAGTACCTTCATTTACTGTACATTTTTATTTTTAAAAAATTTTTGGAGTGCATTTCAAACTTCCACCCTTCTTCCATTATTAAAAAAAAATGGAAATATGAAGAAAATCTTCTTTTTTTTTTTTTTTTTTTTTTGTATAATTTTAGCACCTCAAAAATCCGTTGATTCAAATACTTGCACAGTGAGAGGCAAAATATACAAAAGTGGTGAAGAAATTCCATCCAGCAAAGGTTCCTGTGTTACCGCATGTCGCTGTACAGAATCTTGGCCCAATATGGACAGGTACTATTTTCCAACCTAAATTATTTCAAAAGAATATGCAAAATGTCTGAAAGGAATATTATTTTGTCGGGAAAAATAGTCTCCCAGAGAGGAATAAAGAATAAAACAAGTACTATTGTTTAGTACACAGAGATATAAAGAAAATGATGGCCATGATGGTCTAATATTTTCAATTCCCGACGAAAAGATACTGGCCGGCTAGACAAAGACCATAACTGAGTGGTTGTAGCGAGGAGGTAATTTCGGACTCAATTCCCACTAAAGGTAGGGTGCCACTCCCCCAATTTCCTACCAACTAAACTCACTTTCCTTTCCTGCCTGCTGTCAGCTCTGGTCTACAATCAGTACCAGGACTGCTAATACCAGATTTTCTTCGGGACAAACTTTCAGGGAGAGTGTATTTTTTTCGTGATGGATAATAAACAAAAATGTAATTTTCAGATCTAGCGTATCATGTGCTCACATAGACTGTCCTGAATTTTTTGGAGAACCCATAATGGACGGATGTGTCCGACAATATTCTTTAGATGATTGTTGTTCAGTAGGTGTCAAATGTCCATGTGAGTATGTCTCTCAAATAATCAATAATCTGTGTTCATCTGAAAATGGTAGGTAGCTGCTGTACAACTCCTTTCCATTCAAACCTGAACTTGCATTAAATTTACTACAACTCCTTTCCATTCAATCCTGAACTAGCATTAAATTCACTACGACTCCTTTCCATTCAATCCTGAACTAGCATTAAATTCACTACGACTCCTTTCCATTCAATCCTGAACTAGCATTAAATTCACTACGACTTCTTTCTACGACTCCTTTCCATTTAAACCTGAACTGACATTAAATTCAGTTTTTGCGATTAAAGTGGGTTAAATCAAATGAATTTATTATGATAATCGCAAGGCCTGTGTTTTATGTGTGTCTTGATATTTATGGATAACTAGCTGTCTTATTTCACCCGTGCTTCGCAGTGATTCTAATATTGTTATTTTTGTTTAAAACGAAGCATCTACTATAGCATGCTATGCTTTGAGAAAAGTATGATGGCTTCATATATGCATAAAGTGAAGGCAATATACAATATTATAGCAAATGCTTCACAAAGTAGTAAGACCTATGATGTTTGGTATGCAAAAAACCAAGTAAATGCTTGAATATAGTATTTACTAGGTATATTAGATGCTATAGTTAAAAGCATTTACTATAGTACATGCTAATGTAAACAAAAATATTGACGAATAGAACCACATAAAAAAAGTTGAATTAGCCTTTTCAAAAACGTGTTCTCTCAGGTGTTGGCACTTGTGGGTAATAAATGAAAGTATCTACGTTCTTTGTCATCTTCTCCAAATCCACATTTCTGATTTGATATTTTTCTCTCTCTTTTACAGCCCTAAACTCTGGTAAAGCTCAAAACAAAACATCATCCACTACAGCTCCAGTGTTACCTAAAACATCATCATTTTCTTGCAACGTCAGTGGCGTTGAGTATCCGGAAGGTGCTGTCTTTTATCCTGATGAACCAGCGTGCACCCATTGTGTCTGCAAACCAGGTTATAATGGTGCGTTAATATAAGCTCGCAATCATAAATTTACCGAAGGCGTAATTTCTTCCAATCCATATGTGACTTACTAACATTCCATGAGAAAAAGTAAATCATACTTGAGATTGTAAGAAGTTACTTGGGGATGACATACTCGCGGGCAGAGTCCACCTGAGCTGATGGTGTAAAATAACGCAGGAAGCAACTGTGTAATATCATTATGTTAATAACTCTTGGATTACTGACGTAATTATATTGCAGTGATTGTCATGGTTCTGGGGGCTCATGTATCAGCCTCCAAGAACGGATGTATGATGACAATGAAAAACATAAGCAGTATACTATAACTTATCTAGAGCATACATCTGGCTACCATCGGATACGATAATGCCACTATTGAATGAATGAATGAATCATAAATTAATTTAATTCTCATAATATTTCAATATTACAGATTTGTACCACAAACATAAATATTTATTTATGTAATTCTGATGAAGCTAACAAAACGAGTTTTTTCAATATTTTGAATGTTTTCTATCATCTTTTCACACACAAAACATTAAAATATATATTGTAGGTACGAAGTATAAGTAATACAAAAAGGCGCATACCTTAAAACTACATGTTTTATGGTTCTAAGGCTGTAATGTTCTAAAGAAAAATGTGCAAAAAAGAACAAAGTTTTTGCAACTATTTTGGCAAGGTTTTTTGCAGAACCTAACTCAAGCCTCCAAACAATAGAGAAGCAGTGACGCCATTTGATGGGGTCATTTTTATGCCTTAAATCAAGCCTGGGTGTCTGAGTATGGAAAACTATCGGGATCATAAGTTAGCAAACTTCGGTTATTTCAAATTTGAAATATTATATTTGAGTTAAATTTGATTTTTTTTGTTTTTCAGGCTCGAACACAGGACCATGGTGTAGAGAGGTTGCTTGTGACACTGAATTACATTATGGAACAGACTTACAAGAGGGATGTACACCAGTTTATTTTGGAAACGATGGATGTTGTCCGATCCAGTTCAGATGTCGTAAGTTCTTGTAGAAACAAAATATCATTATCATTAAGTCTCTGAAGTTAATAATATGGCAATAGCAGAGCATTTCAAAGGTTCTGAAGCTATTCATTCATTAGGTATAACGAATCATTATCACTAGGTCTCTGAAGTTAATACTATGGCAATAGCAGAGTATTTCAAAGGTTCTGAAGATATTCATTCATCAGGTATAACAAATCATTATCATTAGGTCTCTGAAGTTAATACTATGGTAATAGCAAAGCATTTCAAAGGTTCTGAAGGTATTCATTCATTAGGTATAATAAATCATTATCATTAGGTCTCTGAAGTTAATACTATGGCAATAGCAGAGCATTTCAAAGGTTCTGAAGCTATTCATTCATTAGGTATAACAAATCATTATCATTAGGTCTCTGAAGTTAATACTATGGCAATAGCAGAGCATTTCAAAGGTTCTGAAGCTATTCATTCATTAGGTATAACAAATCATTATCATTAGGTCTCTGAAGTTAATACTATGGCAATAGCAGAGCATTTCAAAGGTTCTGAAGCTATTCATTCATTAGGTATAACGAATCATTATCATTAGGTCTCTGAAGTTAATACTATGGCAATAGCAGAGCATTTCAAAGGTTCTGAAGCTATTCATTCATTAGGTATAACAAATCATTATCATTAGGTCTCTGAAGTTAATACTATGGTAATAGCAAAGCATTTCAAAGGTTCTTAAGATATTCATTCATTAGGTATAACGAATCATTATCATTAGGTCTCTGAAGTTAATACTATCGCAATAGCAGAGCATTTCAAAGGTTCTGAAGCTATTCATTCATTAGGTATAACAAATCATTATCATTAGGTCTCTGAAGTTAATACTATGGCAATAGCAGAGCATTTCAAAGGTTCTAAAGCTATTCATTCATTAGGTATAATAAATCATTTTCATTAGGTCTCTGAAGTTAATACTATGGCAATAGTAGAACATTTCAAAGGTTCTGAAGGTATTCATTCATTAGGTATAACAAAGAATCATCATTAGGTCCCTGAAGTTAATACTATGGCAATAGCAGAGTATTTCAAAGGTTCTGAAGCTATTCATTCATTAGGTATAACAATATTTTTTTTGTAAATTGTGACTTTGCATGTCTTGGTTTGAAATAATGTTCCTTTACATGAGATCAGTCTGAGTGCTGTATCTACTTCCAATCTAGATACACAGCATGTGCTATATTTAAAGGTAGTTAGAAATTTGGGTACCAAACGAAATCAGATACACTGTTAAAAAGGACGAAGATAAGGTCTCAGAACTATGGTCTGCAACGAATTGTTTCCTTAAAATTAGTTTGAAATTCATGTATTTGTTTAATATATCTATATCTATTTCCTATATGTTTCCTATTTTTCAGCTTCCGCCGAGGATAGTGTAGTGCTCCGATCTGCTACTTCCGGCAAATGTAAGTAATTTTTTAATGTAGACTGGGCTCAGAAAGTTGAATCAGTCTTCGCCATGAACCTTGGAGTTTTGTTTCCCCGTAAGGTATAAATAAAAAAAACCTCTGCCGCTTTATCTATCGCATGGGTTTATCATCTTACTTTTACTGAGGTCGACCCTAGTCATTATTGAAACTAGTCAATCTGTCGAGTTGTAGATAGATACACGATTTTTCTTTAAGCGTCTTTTTGTTCCACGACATCTCTCGAACGTGTTGTCCGATTTTGATGAACATTTGTGTGAACTTTTATTATTATATTCATAGAAAATTCAACTGAAAGTAAAATATCAGAAAAAGTGACACTTTCTAGCAATATTATCATAAGGACAAATCGTAAGAGATATCAGAAACTGAACCAGAATGCTCCACCTTCAAAGATGTCAAAATCACTTTATTTTGGTTGGTAGCTAAAATAAATAGCGAACACGATTTAATGTGGTACAGCCGCAGAAAGGGAAGCGAATGAAGTTCCCGCATCACCTAGTTCAGTATAAAACTAACAAGACTTTTTTTTTTCTATTTCGACAGTAAATGACGGAAAAGATGGCCAATGTACTTTTGGAAATTTGACTTTAAATATTGGAGACAAGCTGAGTCCTCAAGAGTATGAAGAATGTATCGACTGCATCTGTAAGATACCTCCTTACGTATCTTGCACGAAGTTGGCAAATTGCTAAATTTTAAATTAGATATATCTATATTTTATAGTATTGGTATGTACCTACGTACCTACTGGTGCAAATCCCATGCGAGGCATTTTTATAGGGCTAAATCTACTTATAGTAATCACGAGAATTCAATCAGCGTAGGTAGTTGCCAAAATATATTGTTGTAGATGAGGATAGCAATTTGTAGATAATGGCAGCATTGGAAGTAACAGCAACGATATGGCCAATTCTCCTGTCCATATTTGTAAACAAATGTTTATTTTGCTTGTGTCTTAACCTTCGATAATAAAGATCTGTGGAATTAAATTATTAATCGACTTTCGTATTGTAAGCATTGATTACCTTCATAAAATGGTGCCGTTGCTTTTAGTCTTTTTAATCCAAATGTCACTCCCATAATCTTAATTTTCTTGATATCATTATCACAGATCACCGTACCTGTGACATCAATATATCTCTGTCTACCTTTACTATTCAATACCTAATTACTATTTACAAAACTATTCTTATAATAATAATGTTTACCAATAAAATGTGATATTTTACCACTTCTACAAGGATATTTTATTATTTTTATACCTATTATTAAAGAGCAAATTCAGCTGCCGTAGGCTGGCAAATCTTTTTAAACTAATACTATCACTAAAGAGCAATGTCCACAGCCGAAGGCTGCCAAATCTTTTTAAAATAATACCATCACTAAAGAGCAATGTCCACAGCCGAAGGCTGCAAAATCTTTTTAAAATAAAGTTTAACGGAAACAGAAAAAAAATATAATAATAATACCTATCACTTAAAGATTTCAAACTTCAGAAGAGCAACATCTACATTCGATGATAGTCTAATAGAATGATTAAGAAAAAGAAAGTCTAGTACGGTTTTTCGTACTTTTTATTCATATTTTCAACTGTCTACGAGAGAATCGACTCATAAGATTAGATCGGGACAACCTGTATAGTTTTATCTATTATTTGAGGCGCGAATAATAATTGATCATTTAAAAACATTGTGCGCTGCGTTCGAATTCATACCACATCTGCGTGGGCGCCTAATATTTAAAAAATGTTTACACCTACTTAAAATAAATGTATCAAATAAGAAGAAGTTAATAATGAAAGGTACAAACTAAATAATTAACTTTGTGAGTTAAAATAAATTTAATTAGTTTCGCAAATTATCAAAGTGCATCTGATGTAACACGTTAAGCCGAATGAAGAAGACGAGCGAGGTATTTGTTTGTGCAAAAGCTACAAGTGTCAATCATTGATTAGGTACAGATTAAGAAGGTATTACTTTTATCATTCGTAAGTACCATTTTTATGGCTGTTTTAAAGACACCTCTCAAAAGATAGCAACACTAAAAGGCATACCCAGGGACCTATAGAGAAAATCCTTGACCTTGTGGGGGTATCCTACCTTCCCTCTCGTCGGGCCTGAATATACGACCACCCTATTACACTTTCAAAAACGTCTACCGTAGTGTTTTTACACTGGTATACAGGGCCCTGAGAAATCTCAGTCAGGGTTGTTTAAGGTAGGGGAACATCGGATTATCTTTATCTTTGTACTTCTACCTACTGTGTAGTTTAAACCTGAAGAAATATTACAGTCTGTGCAGCACGAGTTGTCAAATAAAAAAAAATCCTGTATTATTTTTGAAAAAAATCTGAGTGAATGTCACACGACTTTCCTTATCTACTCATAAAAAATAAGGTATTGTAAATGAGCTGAATTTTTTTATGTCGAGTTTTCAATGGTAAAACACGCTTTAAGATTCCAAAAGCCTAAATTTCGAATTTCAGCCATTGGGCGATTAATTTGCTTAATTGATGCAAAGTTTTAAGTCTAGAACTTACCCTTCCCTTTTTAGCAGGATACGAAAACTGCCAAAAAGGCGCCAATGGTAGATTCGATTTCGTAGTAAAAAAAAATGTATGTATGAAATTAATATGCTGGACCAGCCTCAGTATCTCAGTTGGTAAGAGTGAGGGATTCGAAACTAGGAGGCGGTTGGTTCCAATCAGAGGGTAGATATATAATTTAGTAATAACATAGGGAAGTGCATTGTGACAAAACATGTGCTTTAATACAAATAAATTCCTTTTTTCAATTGATATGCTGAGACACCAAATGTAAAGCTTTCGGTGGGCAGGAATTGCGAAAATCTCTCAAAACCGCCAGCAGTACACGTATTCGATTTCATCAAAAATCGGATCGTGAATCGTCCTTGACTAAAATGTCACAGACACACACGCCAAATTTCAAGTCTCTAGCAGTTACCATTCCTAAGATGTCATGTTCACAGACGGACAGACATGGCTGAAACCCGAGATTTTGGTTCTAGGGACATCTAAACTTGTTTTGGTATTGAAAACTCGACATCGAAAACTTCAGCACATTACAATACTTTCCTTTTTATAATTATAACTTATAGAAAGTAAAAAACAAAAAAAAAGTAATCTAATCATTAGTACAGTACACGGGGACCGGGACAAAACATCACTATTTTTATTAGGTACTGAAATAATAAAATGTTGAACTAATCAAAATAATAATAGCAGGCATTATACATGAACCCGATCGTTTGGTGATTCTATACTAGCAGTTCTGTGAAGCTCTTTCACTTTAAATGTGCACCATTTAGCCCCGGTTGTCCCAATAGGGCCCAGAAACTAATCAGCTAATTGTTGGCTACATTCAGAATCTAATCTGCTAATAAATAATTCGCAAATTTTATGAATATAATGATTGTCCGTACCAAATTTCATCAAAATCGGATAGACGTTCGGGGGTTACCGTTGTACCAAAAACCAAACAAAATTAAAATTGTGGTGCTAAAGCTGGACCTTCACTTCGATCGGTCAAATATGCCAGTCTTGATTGTCGAATCTTGTTCCGTAAGAAAAAGCTTTAAATTAACGGACATGCCTCTGTGAATTTGATAAGGGAAACCCCATTCCCCACTTCGCAAGTAGAATGGAGGGAGTAGGATTTGCGTTTCTAACCCCTGATCTGACTATCCCTGTACCTATTTTGGTTTATTATTTTCAATAATGATTATTTTATTATTTATTATTTTCAATAATGAACCTTTGGAATCGTCACGGGAAAAAAAAATTACCCCCCCTCAATTTTTTCTTGCTTCTTGTAAGTTGTAGTGTGAATTCATTGTTTAGGATACTGATCTTATTCAGTTTCATTCCAAAAAAGTTTGTCATTAGGCGATTTTATTTTTATTCCAAAAAGTTTGTCATTAGACGATTTTATTCTCAAGAAACATCGAACATTTTCGCCATACTACATAACATAATGACCACTTGCATTTTATGTTTATTGTAAATTTCGAAATATGAATGAAACAAAATATAAGAAAAAGTGAGAAGTTAGAACTAAATACTTTATGTTGATTGTTTTGATGTTGCCATCTTCATTGTCTGAAGAGACACTATGTCTTGTCGGTGCAGTATTTCTGAACTCTGACGCTTCATAACCAATTTTTTTTCATTTGACTATAGGATCCGCAATAGTTTATGGTCATTAGGATATGTCGTGAACATTTTCAATTTCACTCCAGTCGCTGTTGCTATTAATAAGAGAGGGAAAAAAATAAGCAGATTACCATCTCGATGTAATGCTTTACGATTCCTAGGTGATTGATCGCCTTCTTTTTCCTTGCAAAAATGAAAAAAATCTGGGTCGTCCTTTTAATCTTTAGCCATTTATTCACCATTCAAATATGAAGATCCCTATGGTCTATCCACTTGGAATTCAATAGCTTCCTTTTTCGTATTTATTGCTTTTCTTTGCTATCCGTTTTTTTTTTTTTTTTTTTTTTTTTTTTTTTTTTTTTTTTGTTGATTTGTCTCCATATTCACTTTTCCACAGCCTCTAGCCTTTGTCTATTCCTTTTATAAATCGTCAATGTTTTTGTTCCCTAGTCACATAATACCTTGATTATGGTTACAGTTGTTGAAATTGGAATTCGCAACTAGAGTTGCAGTTTTATTTCACAAAGATAAATAAAAATAAAATAATGATAATAATAATAATAAAAACTACAGTTGTAGTTACATATTCCACACCTTTAATGTAAATCTAATTGTCTGGTTTGCTCTGCGTTGTTATCGAGCGCAGTTAGTAGGGCAGTGAGACTTTGATTGTTGTTGTTAACATGATCATTAGGTGGTATCTGTGTGTGATTGTACAGTGTACATATGCAATTTTTGAACGATGTATGAAGATTAATATTATCGAGGTTATGTCTTGTCTTGCCAGTAAACAACTTAGTCCTACTCACTCACTCATTCATTCATGATCATCAAAATTTTTAGGCACTTCCTATACAGGGTTTGCACTTTCTAGTTGTCCCATAGAATTTTACATATAAATTTCGACTTATGGCTGGCATATCCTCGCAGTATGTCACAAAATAGAAAGGTGACTTTTGGTGTAATTTTTAACCAGGATTCCAATGAAACCATTATCACGAAAATCGGACATACGGTTCTGGACTTAGAACCGATCTAGTGGACTAAGCTACCTTCATAGAATAATGGTTAATACTTTTGACAATTTGGGAAAAAATGTATGTAGAAACCTATTTTTTTTGAAATTGTAGGTAATTTCCTCAATTATCAGAAACTGTGTTGCCTAAAATAACAGTGACGTACATACCTAGTAATTAAAAGTACGTGGGTTCGAGTCATCAAAATGCATGAATTTCTTTTATGGATATTACTCGTATCTCGTATGCTTTTCGTTGATGAAATCTTGTTTTATTAAAGTGAATCGAAACATTCTTGCTTGCTAGTCAAGTAAGGACACTTGCCTCTTGAAGTTGAGCTCGGAAGTTCCTCTTCAAGAACGGTAAGTGCTAAAATTTGGTAACTTTAAAAACAATTTTATGCATGGAATGCAAAATAACACTTTTGGTTGAAATCGAATTTACTTTGCTGCTTTTAGCGGTTTTCACGAGTGTAGCAATGAAAGAAAACGGAAAGAGCTAGAGACTCGATTTTTTTAATTATGTTAATTTTATGTAAGTAAAAAAGGTACATAAAATTGACACAATAAAAAAAAATTACAACGTACATTGTAAAACGTCTCGATTTTTTTAGTAGGTAAGGAAAGTCGTGTGATGTTCGCACCAGATTTTTTTATCCTATATCTTCTTCTCTCTTCGGTATAATTACTATGTTTTAGCTCCCTCTATCAAATGGTACCCCCTTCACTCCCCTAATGACATACTAAGTGATCAATGGCTCTGCGCTTTAAAGTCTGCTAAAGTGCTAACTGTTGATGGCACGTTACATCTTCACGTGGTATTGCAAAAGATATTAGAAATATTACAAGAAATGAATTAATGGTTAAAAAACACTTGACTTTCTTTATGTTCTACTACAAATTTAATATATTATTCAATACGCGTATTTCGTTGTTGTTGTTGTTGTTTTTTTAGAAAAAAAATAATAAATTGGCTTAACTCTTTAACNTCAAAAAAATAGGTTTCTGTATACATTTTTTCCCAAATTATCAAAAGTATTAACCATTATTCTATGAAGGTACCTTAGTCCACTAGATCGGTTCTAGGCCCAGAACCGTAGGTCCGATTTTCGTGATAATGGTTTCATTGGAATCCTGGTTAAAAATTACACCAAAAATCACTATCATTTCTATTTTGTGACATACTGCGAGGATATGCCAGCCATAAGCCGAAATTTACATGTAAAATCCTATGGGACAAATAGAAAGTGCAAACCCTGTATTTCTACAGCGCTGAAATTTTGCATGAAGGTAGCAATTGACATCCGGGTAAAGGGAAAAATCAGAAAGATTGAACTTTTTAACTAAAACGGTGCCGCTTTAGGGAGGAGAATGCAACTAAATAATTTCAATTGATAGAGTGATAGAACGCCGATATCTTGCTTGAAGGTAGATATTTACATACAATTGAAGAGGAATATATTTATATTCAAACTCTTTCAATTTCACTGCTCCAAAACGGTTCCGCTTTAGGGAAGGAAATGCACGAAAACTATTTTCAACTGCTGAAACTCAGAAATCTTCCATGAAGGTGTTGATATTTACATGCTAATTGCAATTAAAGGAGCAAATATTAAAATTTAAACTCTCTAACTCTCAGTGCTCTAAAACGGTGCCACTTTGCGGAAGAAGATACACTGTATTGCCGTTTTGATTTACTTTATTGTGCATATTTTGCTGATAAATTTCGATTTTACATTTTGGTCTGGTTAATAAAGACTAAAATTTCCTTGTTCCTGATTTGTAGTGAAATTGGGGAAAAAAATACGAATACACTAGTGACGCGACCATTATGATGAATTTTCATTTCAGCTACTGTCATGGCTTCCCGTCTAACAATTATCATCGCAACTCTCATACTAGTCTTCATTTTGGCTCAGTTTTTGGCTTACAATAAGTTATCTTTATTGAGAAACCAATCGCTGAGAACCATAGATGTGGCAAATGAGGATATCGTTCTAGATCTAATCTCTTTGTGTCGCCAACTTAACGTGAAACTTTATTTATTGGATGAGACTATTCTGAAGATTCTAGCTAAGGGTCTGTCACCCAATGCACAAGCAATGTTGGAAATACAGCGGTTCCTCTCATTTGGACTCGATATTAAGGACATGCACGTGTTCCAAACACAGGTACTTGGCTTTTATATTATTACTCCATAAGCTACAATAGAGACCGTCCAAAAGTAGGTGTGGTCCGATATGGAGCAAGGAAAATCCCAGTCCAAATAAGACTTTGTTTATTTATAATGAATACTCAAGAATAGCCACATTACAAGCATTTATTAAGAAATAAAATTAGATAAAATATTATAGATAGATACTTAAAGAAAATAAAAATACCTTGCCAATTTTATTTACAAAAAATCAAATAAAGTTACAAAAAAATTCCAGTCTCTTCGGTATTTTTTTTACCTACCTTTCGTTCCGTCTGTTTATTTCGACTACAAAACGGCTGATTTCAACTGAGTTACTCCAAATGCTGCAACATAGATCTGGCATTGAATCATATCTTTGGTAGCAGTAAATCTGGGATCAAAATTCCCCGAAATTCAGATCATAATGAAACCATTTATTTGATATTATATAGACCCTACCAAATAAGAACATAATATTCTGGAGTGACCACTTTGAGACTTTGGCCCTTTTTGGTCTGAAAACAGCCTGAATATCGTCAAAAAGTTAACAATAAAAAGAACAAAATCTCCTAATTCGCGTCACGATTAGAATACTTCATTTTCTATATAATAGAAGTAAAAATCTGGTGTGAACATCACACGACTTTCCTTATCTATATATTTTAAAAAGAATTAAATGGGCTGAAATTTTTTATGTCGAGTTTTTAATACCATTTTTTCTCATACCTCTTTCATTGCAGAACGCTTATGAGAACGGGACCAACCCGTATTTCATTAAACATAAATATTGTATTATTCTGTACCTACATACATCGACAGGATCTTATATTATAGCGGTATGCAAATATACATGTGACAAAAGCTACATTTTGTACCTCCAATAACGGCATTGCCCCTTATGCACTGGGCGATGAAGGAGGATCCAACAACATAAATTCAGATGTAAATTCAGTATATACATCCATATGTACCATTTTTTAACTAAGTTCACTCCATTTTAACAGTGAAAGTCACAAAAATGAGCTGAAATTCGTCTTGTCTGGTCATTTAAATGCATATTCATCGATCCCAACATTTAAGAGTATCACATAATAACTGGTTATCTAAAGGTGACAGCTATGGAAAACTGAAACAAACAGTTTTTGCCTAAATCTATAATATTGCCAAATGCCATAAAAGGGGCTGTATTTTTTGAAGGGTAAATAATAAAATGTAAAAAGGAATATTTTTACTTTTCTCTTCCTATAGGAGATTAAGTATTGTAATCGTGCATTTTTTTTTAAACTAAATTTGATCCTCTATAATTTCTTCTATTGGGCTGTTGCTGTGAAACGAAGCACTGGTGTGCTACAAACCAAATTTTACCGAAAAATGGGGTGAATTTTCATTTTGCAACAAATATGCGGTGGGGCTGAGAAGATATCTCGAAAAGACGGTGGAAAAAAATGAATACAAACAAGCTTGTAGGAAATTGGCTCCAATTTTACCGAGAATATTTTGCACTCAATAACCAACCGTTTTCGAGATATAGGGGAAATGTTGAAAGAAACGACCTTCTCCACGCACTCCGCTCACCCCCCAGGTTCGGGAACTTTTAGTATGTTTATCTCCTAACCACTCCAAACAAATTTCTGAAGTCATTCCTTTGCAGCCAACGTACTCTACAAAACCTTTGGTTGACTGAACTATACAGGCAACTCCTCGCTCCATGATTAAATAATTCTTTTAAAAAATACTTCATAAATTTCTTTCAGATAGCCCCTGTTCTTCAAATCAAAGATGTCGACATTTTTAATGTTAAAAATATAAATCCAGTTGAAACCCCAAAACCTTTATTCAAAAATAAACCAATTGGAATTTTTCTGAAGAAACAAGATTTGGTTCTTCATATTTTTATCTTACATTCAAGAGAGGTAAGTAAATATTGTGGATTACCAACGAAATTCAATTCTAACCCGATGAGTAGCCGAGAATTTATTTAAACATATTTTTTGTGTATTTTATTTAATTTAGAAGAAGAAAAAATATTGTTCCCCACTTATAAACTCACTCATAGGTATGCTTGAGTTTGTGTTAAGTGGGGAGTAAAGGCGAAATGAGAGAAAACAATTTTTGGTAACAAATGGAATTACTTACGTACATCAGATTATCGGAACTCGATTTTAAACAATTGGAGTAGATATAATACTCTAAACAATTAAAGTAGATTTCCTGGTAAGTCCCATGCTCATTATCTTTTCACAGAGGATCTTATAACATCTCTTTTACATCATAATAATGTAAATAGTTAAACAATAATATAAATATTTAAATACAAGTTCTTTAGATTCAACCATCTAGTAGGATATGTGACCAATGATAATGTTGATAGGTGTTAAACTAATTCCTTTCGTTTGTCCAGTACACGTTTTAGATGTATCACTCAATCTCTGTACTGTTATAATGGCCGTCATCTCAATCATTTCAACTTTCTAGTTCAAATGAATCAGTTCAAAATATAAAAAAAAAAATCGATTTGTCGGTAGACACACATGTAAAATCTAATCACATTAAAATTGGCTTGTACTAGGTAGGTACTGGGTTCCAAACCTGACTGAGTTTCCTGAAGATAGCATTATGAGGTAAATATTATGTATCATATAGGCTGTGATAAAAGACCTTGTAATTCTCTCATGATGACTAGGAACATAATAATAGAAAGACATTTCTGATTGTATTGGTTTTTTTCAGGGATTTTGGTGGATTGGTAGTGTCGCTAGTGATCCGTATTTTACAAAAGAGATTAACATTGTTGGATCATCTTCAGAAAATCATTTGAATCAATTACTTCAGGAGAGAGCTATTGAGAAGTAAGTCGCTCTGAATATAACAGTGGGTTCTTTGGACTCTCATATTAACTATAAAATACTCATATTAATTATTACAAAACCGATCACCTATAGTTCGAATTACTAGTGTTGAGACAGCGCAGTTTCCAGAGAACGTTTGATAATGATAATGCTACATCTTTGTCTTTTCTCCTTAGTAAATATTTTCCTTGTGTCTCCATTCTCGTAATTCGAACCATAGATAAAATGACCGAAGAATAATTGTTAAACTTGCGGTCAGATCACACGTGCTTCAACCTGATTAATTGTACCTGTTCTTGAACATTGTGATTTATTGATTTGTGTTGACTTTTGAAGAACAGCTTGGGCAGCGTCTTAATATTAGTGCGAAAATTTAAATTGACAATGGGGATCGACATATCACTTTAATCTTGATTATTTAACGATTCTTTAAAAATCATGACGCCCTTTTATCGTAGTCTTATCTCACACTCAGTTTCTTTCCTATTTCAGATTCCTTGCACAACAATATTCTTTGATAGAAGGTCTTTATATTCCTCAAAACATTTCACATTTCTTGGCGGATTACCGAGATTCGCGATTTCATGAATGTCCTAACAGCAAAGCTAGATCTTTTAATAAAAAATATCGGTACATAACATCGCAAGCATTTAAATTTATGCATAAGTCATACAAACTACTCAGTCGGGTTTGTTCCGTGTTATACCATTTGAACATTCCTTTCTGGTTGAGCAGTGGAACCTGTTTAGGTGAGAAACTTGTACTTTGCCACACCGAAATTTGTTACCACCCGAGGGACTGGCGATGTGGTCTATGTACTTGAGTCACTAGAAATATTTTCCGACCTAAGATCACCTACCCTTTGTTTCGATGACAACATCCCTCTGTTGTTTCGACCACAAAGGTGCTGATTTCAACTGGATTACTCCAAATGCTGCTAATTATATCTGGTATTGAATCATATCTATGATACCAGTAAAGCTAGAATTAAGCAAACTATAAAATATAGTTTACCGAAATGCAAATCACAATAAAAACAATTTATTTGAATGCAGACTCTATCAACGTAAAACATAATATATTATTGTGAAGTTATCTTTACGTCTTTGGTTTAAAAACCGCGTGAATTTCGTCGCAATCGTAAACAACAAAAGCTCTGGGGGTACGTATTGGATAAGTCCAGCTATAAATGGAGTTAAAGACAATTGGTGGTGTGTTTTTATTTTATTTTACTTTACTTCACTCAATGACTGTTTATATATACGATGATCATTAAATTACACTCATCTAAAATGCCTCTTTTTCATTTCTTTCTAGGGTATTATCGTGAGTGCAACATCATCCCCTACTCGAGTGACGTTGACATAGGCATCTTCTCCAAACATTACACCCCTTTCCTTGTCTCCAGACTTCAAGAGAATAATTTTACTCTCAAACACAAGTTTGGTCTAATGAATGATTCGTTGGAATACTCTTTCATTGCCAGTTCGATTCCAGATATTAAATTGGATATATTTTATTTCTACGGGGACAATGCAACGGTATGGAGTGGCGCTACTCAGCCAGAGTCAAGGAAAAAATACAAGTAAGCAGTTTACAAGGACAATTCAAAAGCTTAATAAAATGGTTTACATTTATTATGGTTTACCAACCAGTGACAATAAATTCGATTTTTACACCAGCTTTGGGAAGAACCTATTTTTTACAACAAGTCATAGACTCCCGTTTCGCTGTAATTAACAATAACTATTCAGTTGTTCACTTCTTCAAAAGTTCAAATTTGTTTACACCTTATAAAAGCTGACACATATGGCACATTACAACGAAAGCTTTTTGTGACTGTGATACATCTTACATTCTGAAACCATCCCGATGGATTTGTTAAATGCCTTGCTCAGCACTTCCATAAAATCAGCCTAAACCCTCTCCTTCTTTGTTCTCTCAATTCTCCTAAGAATTCCATTAAACTTCAGCAATGACATTATGGGGAAGTATTGTGAGACACGCAATAAAATGACCCAATGGTGAATTTTCCTGACATTTGCAAACAACTTAAATCTTAATTTTATATAGTTTGAATTAAGAGATTTGGGAGAGATACTGCTCATATTCGTAACCAGCTACATTCTAAAACTATCGCGATAGATTTGTTGTCATAGTTGATTTTCTGATAGAAGATACCTCATACATTCTAAAACTATCGCGATAGATTTGTTGTCATGGTTGATTTTCCGATAGAAGATACCTCATACATTCTGAAACTATCGCGATGGATTTTTTGTCATGGTTGATTTTCTTTTACAGATTTACTTTTCCAAAGTTTGATCTGTGTTGGACGGAATTCATTTCACTCAAAGTACGAATTCCATGCGATACTCAGACTTACTTAAAAGCTATATACGGTCCAAATTGGAATACTCCTCAAGAATATTGGGATTGGAAAAGTAGTCCAAATAATGTGGAGTACAATGGAATGTGGTCATTAGAGTTAGTCAATGAAACCATACAAATGTAAGTATTAATGCTTTTTCTGTTTACGCTCTCCTCGATATTCACGCTGTTTTCAAAACAAAGAGGACCATTCTTCCAAAAGGGTCACTTCAGAATATTATATTGTGTTCCAGGTTGATAGTTTTTTTATTGACCCTATCCAAATTTCTTGTGGAGTGTATTCTCCTCCTATCCTGACCGGAAAATATTTGTCTCGCCACAGCCAGAAAAAGACGCCAGTCGGGTGGCGTGGAGGTTATGTGGAACTCGAAAGATCGAAACCAATTAATTCCATCCTCTCTTCCCCGATTTCAACTATGGCCCATAAATAACTGCTGAATCCAGCTTTTATCAAAACTGGTTAGTAGGGTCTGTATTCACAATAAAAAGTTTTATTGTTATCTGCATTTCGGGTAATAGTTTTATTTTCTTTGATTAAACCTAACTCCAATAGTGCT
This sequence comes from Pachypsylla venusta, assembly GCA_012654025.1. Taxonomy (NCBI): domain Eukaryota; kingdom Metazoa; phylum Arthropoda; class Insecta; order Hemiptera; family Aphalaridae; genus Pachypsylla; species Pachypsylla venusta. The sequence continues at coordinate 13,082,575 of CM022874.1, read as the reverse complement.
AAAGTTTTTATCGATATCAGATTTAGGTAGTAGCAATTGGAGTAACCTGGTTGAAATCGGCCGCTCTTTTGTCGAAACATATAGTTTTTAAAAAATACCGCGTGAACTTGGAAGGTAGAGCTAATCGCCTCTGAATTATAAGTATTAATAGAAGATTATTCCAATCAGTGCACACGTAATACCACAAGAACTAAAATCTTTGAAAAAAGACCCCACATACTAAAGGAAAATATAAAAACTCAATTCAAAATAGGGAAAAATCCTATGTTTATAAACGAATGAAACTATCTGTTTACATTAGATATTGCAATTCAATTTATTAATACAATCTTCATAATCAATTAATAGTGGCATCATCGTTTCCCATGGTAGTCGGATCTAGGAGACTGCAGCTCCAAAGTAGTTGTTGTTTGCCGCTAAAGTTTTAAATTGTCATTATTTAAAATTGTTATTAATATGTAAAATAAAAGCCTATTTTCTTCAAATGAAGTTAATAAGTAATAGAAAAATGTAGACTACTTTGAAATGTGGTCATTGAAACCTTACTAATATAAGTATTGTTGGAACAGTATTCCCGTCAACGTGGAGTTCCAGTCGGAATAGTAGGTACTATTGTGATTATGAGACTAACAAATAAACTTTTGGTTTATTTTCCAGATTCAGGTGAATTGAGTGAACAGTGAACACCCTGAAAAGTGAACACAGCTAAGTTCCTCTCAACTTTACAAGCCCCTTGGAAAGTTCAAGAGGTAACTTTTTTTTTAGGAATGAGGGTCAGTTTAGCTTCTGTTGACAAATAAACTGTCGTCATATATGGGAAGTTAAAAATATCAACCAGCAACTGTAAAGGAATCACCGAAGATCTGAAGTCTTGTCTCTCAGCAAGTCCTAAGGAGAGCTCTCAAAAAAATTCTTTGGTTTGATATCTTCGTAGTTTTTCATTTGGAAGTTCTGTTCTTGTCGGGTTACTGTTGATTGGTATTGGTATGGGACTGCTGCGCAAGTGTACATCACTGGAAACAAACGAAAGAAAGTGTCATTAAATCACAGGTAGCCAAATTGGATTACCAAGTTGGTATAGAATGTTCACCTGATTTTGCACACCATTAGATATCCGGTTCTGCAATTTAAACTTGATAGGTCACTACAATTTTGAACAGATATATAATTTCAAAGTTGGCACTTTTGGATACTCACTAATTCATTTACTCGCTCATCATCGAAATATTTAGACACTTCCCGTATATCTACAACGCTGAAATTGTGACATCTAATTAAAGGGGGAAAAGTGCACAATTTAAAGTGCACCGAATCGCTTTAGATAGGTGGATGCTATCTACTGTAATCTAGCTTCCACTGCTAGAACGCTTAAATATTGCATGGAGCTCTCCATTTACTTACGGTGAAAGATATCTGAACGAACGATCTGGCTTGTAAGTCTCTAGTGAATAAAGCATTGAGTCAAAATCTATTTCATCGTTATTAAGACCAAATTCCTCTTCTGTGACGCGAGATTTCTTTCTTGTATTATTCTTGCTGCACACATCTACACAAAAAAGAAAATACTTGATCATTATTAAGTATTTACCAACCCCACAGTGTTTTTACATTGAATGGTACTACTTAGCTTTAAGAGAAAGTTTTCTTTTTGTTTTTATGTGGACTCTATGCGCAATTGGCTCTACGTCACAAGTCCACCCGGGAATCTGTTTCCGACCAAAGATCGCTTATCTTGCGTTTCGGCGACAATATCCCCCTGTATGTTTAGAGCGACTGATAGGCTCGACTTACATTCTGAGTAGGTGGGAAGATACGGTTGAAATTCTCCTTCATGACCACTTTTTGACTGAAACCAAATATTTTCATCTTTAGAATCCGTTCTGGCTTTCACTTGGAACCTGCAAACACATTTTATTTTGAATTTCTCCTTTATTATAATTATCGTTTTCTATTTTATAGAAGATTGTAATCGTTCGAATTGACTTAAAAAGCGTATGAAGGACCTCAAATAAGGATCGAATAGATTTTTTTTTATATAATTTTTGGTCACTTTTTCAATATTTTTATATTTATATATATATACAAGCAGGCTTCGCCCGCTTGCGCGTGGCCGAGGCATGGCCGTAGATATCATAGTCATCGTAGGATTTAGTCTTTTCTTCAGACATTATTTTAAGGAAAGTAGTCATAATTTTATATTAGATAGCTGACCCGACGAACTTCGTTTCGCGAAGAATGGGGGAAAAATGAGAATAAATCTAGCTTTTACATTAGTTATCATATCACCGAGGTACAACCGTTTAAACGCGATCAGAGCATACCATACATAGATTACATATTACCTACACGATTGTGATGTTACGGGTTGTTAATCTGCGTAGAACGTGTTGGGAGTAGTACTGGGTCAGGTTCCCCCCCCCCCAAAAAAAATTGATTCGGAACAGCCACTTCAATATCATTATGTCAGCGAAGCAAAGCCCAACCTACACCTAACTATACTACATAATATATATGGATTAATCTTGGAACGGGATATTGTGTTGCCAATAGAATATTCACAACCTGTGTTGACCTCAAACGCATTTTTTTTTAAAAAAAAAACTAAGCCTATCAAACCCATTAAACATTAAACTTTAGTTCATTTCTATTACATTAAATCGCCTAACCGCTTTTTCAGAATTTCATCAAAATTTGCTCATACACGTAAATATGAGGATTTTTTTTTCCAAGATGGTGACTTCACATGGCCCCGCCAACAAAATATATGGCTGGAAGAGATCAGATACCCTTCAGGGCATACGTGTAGGAAGTGATCAGATA